>CM035154.1:21854361-22171512 GCA_020205615.1 Panax quinquefolius
ATGTGTTAATTTTAGGATTCTCTTTGATCAGTATAGCATAACTTTATTCTTAAAGAGTACATATAAATTATGGTTAGAATTTGAAAACACTGAAGGAGGAAAGAAACTAGTTAAAACATAAATGAATATAATAAATGCATGGAAAAAACTATACTATTAAATAATAAACATAAGCTTAGTTTTTACTTTTGTACTTTGAAAAAATTATACGAAATATAATGATAGTGTTGTGTAATGCGATGTAAGGGTAAAATTTTGATTTTTTTAAAAAAATTGTTTTTTTTTTTTCCGATCTTTCTGATACAAAAGGTAGGCATAATTAGGGATATTTTAATGAAATTAAGAAGACAAAAGATGGAGTCATTAAACTAAATAAAATGAAGTGAAACAACACATGCAATCCACTAAAATGATAATAAACCAATCAAATAAAGATCATCACAAATTAAAGCTAATACTATAACCAATTAGCCATGCACTTTCTTCTTTATTTCACCAATAGGAGTACCATTTGATTAGGACCAAGATATCTACTGGCGGTAAAATCAATGTTAATACCCAAGAAATATTCCAAACTGCTATCCATATGTCAGAACAGCATATATATATATATATATATATATATATATATATATATATATATCATCAACAAACAATCATTGATTCCACTCTGATTTTCTTTCGGACCCTATGAAAATGGCTTTGCCTCCTCCATGATTCAAAATCAAAAATATTATATAATGGTGTCAAATACAGGAGGAGAATAAATTTTACAAGGACTATCCGTAAACTAAAGGATCAGAATTTGTCAACTTTATATTTAAAAAGAAAATCAACGAATTTTAGTTGTGTTAATAAAAATTAAGTCAATTTTGTCTTGATAAGTAGTATACCATAATTTGTTAATATAATCAAAACTTCTTAAATTTTTATAAACATAAAAAATTATTTAAAATAAACTAAAAATATTACTAATTTACAATCAATCCGTACAGTAAAATTGGTTGTCTAATGGAGAATAATAGTCCTAGTAAGGAAATTTGCACTTTATATTTCTATAGTGGGGCCATATAGGGATGATCAGTCAAATTTGTTGACTGGTCAAATATATGATCAGTCAGTCAAAGAAACATTACTGAAGAAAAAAAGTAAAAGTCGAATGTGTAGGAAACTGTGCCACAAGAAACATTTGGTAGCATCTTGAAGGTAAGAATCAGGCATTCCCACTCCAAGAGATTCTGCAGGTGAAAGACTAAATAGATGATTGATAACTTCGAGAATTCTGCAGGTTTACGTACCCAGTTTAGATGATGATTTTAGAAGGTAGAACTTAAGCTTTGATTTTTCCTTATGAATCCAATGATATGGAAAAACTAGATCAGAAAACACTTGTTTATATTGCCATTTTGGTATATATGAAGATACACACTTTCACATGTGACTTGAAATTGTTTACCCAGTGGAATTGTATGCAGTAGGTAACTTCATTCAAATGTCAGAAATATGCTCGATCCTCTTTATAATATAGATCGATCTCAAGGTAAGAAAATATTAATACAAAAGAATCTAAGAAATATCTCAATTAATATGTGTGATTTAATATAAAAAAGTGTTAGAAATTGATTCATACAGAACTACATGTGAGTCCGACTACCCTGTGTAGTCGGGAGTTCGCTTCTTTGTGAATGAAATGCGGTAATTTCCTTCAACTTCTTAGAGTGAGTTGGCCGAGTTGCAAGGGGTCAGCTCTTCTTGGAAGCCAAACGCAATGTGTAATTGAACTTTAAGATTTAATAGTAACCCGGTCTTATGTTTTACTAATGTATTTTGTTTGAACCCTAGGATTTAATTTTCGAGTTACTATAAAATATTATTTTGTATGTGAATTATTGTAGAGCGTGTGAGATATTTTATGAGTAAATTAGACGATCAAGACAAGTCAAATTGGTGAACCTATATAAGTATATCGTTTGTTCCTATTTTTTCATTTTTTATATAATATTTGTGTGATTGTGTTATTATTCGTTCTTAAATTCTAACAAAAAAAAGATAGAAGAGTGGGAGAGTAAAAGAAATAAGAGAGCGGGAGAAAAAAAGTTTCACAAAATTGTTATCATCAAAATATCTGTTCTTTTTCCCTAATTTCGCTTTATAATATATAAATATATATCAAGCTCGGCTAGCTATAAATAACTTTAAAAACGAAAATTTTGAACTTTTCTTTAATTAAAATTTAAAATCCAACTGATAATTAAGAAGAAGGAGATTAAAAAAGAAGGGAATGAAAAAAGCTCGTCATTTTTTATGAAATTTATTTTATTTAAGACCCTCTTATTTGAATTCAAAATCCAAAAAAAAAGAGGTAATAGATCTGCTCTACTGAAATCTCAATATATAGAGTAAAGAGTTTCAGTTCACAGAATTACATGCGAATTGATATTGTTCTTATTTTTTCATGTTATTATCACCTATACAATTTGTATTTAAAAATACGAAATATATATATAAAATAAAATTTAAATCTAGACACAAAGATAGATAGATAGTCAGACTTCTCTACTAACCCAAGGGAAGAAATTAATTTAAACGAACCAAATAATAATGGCGATAATTTTTTAAAATGTTATAGTCGGTTTTATTGTTGGGTTCGATAGAAAATTAAAGCGGATTTGTAGACAGATATTATTGATATAGACATATAGATTATATGTTCAATAATATCATCCTACGACCAATGTAGATTGTACTTGTACATTTTTTTCTGCCTTGTTAATATAAATTGAAGTACATATATATTTATATCAAACTACAAGTTTTTTTGTGGTCTCATATATTCTAATATTTTAAATTTGTCATATATGTATTACTTTGATCAGTGTTAATAAAAATTTTCTTTTGCCGGCCAATAAAAAAATCATATATTTATACTCTTCGCAGAACATTGTAGGCATTTCATAAATGCTTAAATTGTTTAATTATGTATCAAGTAAATTTTATATAACTGAATTTGTATTATTGTAATAATTGTATATAGTAGTACTATTGTTTTAAATTATCACAATATTATTGTAATGAATATAGTTAAGCTGTTATATATACGTACATTAAAAGAGGAAATATATCTAAAAATATTTAAATCCATAAGAACTTATGCTGCACGTAGTCCTTTTGATTGGCATGAGAGTTGTGATCGAATTGAAAGAAAAATATTTTCGTTTTCTTTTTCAGCATTAGTTTTCTCAAGAATAATTGTAAAAGTAGTGCAAAAATTATCCCTTCGAAATTGTACACTTTAATGAGAAAAGCATATATATATATATATATATATATATATATATATATTTTCTTCTTCTTTTTCATTGAGTTTTAATTTTCCTCTTTTTTTCTTTTCATTTATATTAAAAATAGGAAACTGATATTTTCCCATGCATGTGTTTTTGATATTTCCACATAATAATATATCACATGAAAAGAAAGTGGGTCTCACCTTCATGTGAGAGAAAATCATGTAAAAAATAGTATTCCCCTAAAACTATGTCATCACACTAGAAAAAGCACCTGTATTCCTTCTATCAAATTTGTAAAATCTTTTTGGGGTCACGCGAACATGAAAATTGGACATACGTGATACGTACTTTATAATTTCATTTATTAATGTCTAATTTTTATGTCCAATTATAATTTTTCTATATACAGATTGCAAAAGTTTGTCGAAAATTATAGAAACTTACAACACAACCGTACCTTCACTTAATTAATATAATTTTTAATTTTATATAAAATTAAAAACATGTGAGCGTAGGTAATGAAAAATGAGGCGTTACTATTGAGCTATTAAATTTAAATTTAGTGTTACCCTATAACTATAAGTATGTCCAAATATTTATGATAATATTAATTAACCTAAGCCATCCATATTATTTTCGTCTTAGAATCGAGCCCAGGAAAGATCCGTAATGATCGGTGCCCCTTTTGTTTTTTGTTTTTTGTTTTTTAACCATAATTATGAAAAAAATAAATAAAAAATAATAGAGTAAGTTTGAATCGAATTCTAAAAGATTTTTTTTTTTGTTTTTTTCAGCGTCCGTATTAATGACCGGTAATGACCTGTGCTCCTTTTATTTTTGTTTTTTTGTTTTTTAACCACAATTATAAGAAAAATAAATAAAAAATAATAAAGCAAGTTTGAACAAAAAATTATAAAAAAATATATATATATTTTAAATTATGATTAAAAACAAAAAAAAAAACAAAAAAACAAACAAACAAACAAAGTGCACCGGTCATTACCGGTCATTAAGGCACCGGACCGCCCCTTGATCCGCCGAGGAAATGAAGCGTGTGACGAATGTCTAAATAAGGAGGAAGAGTAAGGAGAAGCGCTGAGTGAATGGACGGTGGATAGTGGGACCTGGCCAGATGATGCCAAATGTCGAAGCTAATACACATATGGCATCAAGATTGCGGCTTTGCTTAGATAGACAGAATAATTCAGTTTACGAGGAGTAAAAAAGAGAAAGAAATAGGGATTGAGAGGGCAGTCAAGTCAGGATCCTCATCATCATAGATTGTTTAGTGGTGGGTTCCTTTTTGTTCTCTCACTTGTGAAGTAAAGAATATATCTTCTCCGGAAATTGAATAGTTGTCGCATTCATCTTGTGAAATGAAAATTAAGAAAATGAACTTTTTTTTATATAAATAATAACTTTTGAAATTATTAATTCTCACATTAGTGGCGCGAGTATCCAAAATTTTTGTCAAGGGAGGTCACCGTGATAGATCTAAAATTTGACTTTAGTATAGACAAAATTATTTTTTTATTTATAAAATTAGTTAAAAAATTAGAGCGAAGTAAATAAAATATAATCCCTTTGCTCCAAAATTTAAAATACATATTTAAAATGAGTGACTTCAAAAAATAATTTTATATTCGAAAATGTGATAATAATATTTGCTAAGAGTGAAGTAATGGGGTTATATTGAAGAAATTTTAGTAAATTATATTTGTTCATATTGTTTTTAACTTTTAGAACAAAAAAATAAATGAAAACATAAATTTAATGTCCATTTCTCTTGTTGTTGAATATTTTAAGAGAAAAAAAAAAATAAACAAAAATTTGATCATTTTTTTTGCAAAGTTTTCCACTAAAAATAAAGGGCTGATTTGGAGGAAAAAGAAAGAATTTTTAGTAAATCTTTTGTAGCCTCAAATTATTATTTGTCTACAGATTAAACACAAAAGATTTAATATAAGAATAAAGTAGTAAACTATATTTAAAACTTAAGTTTTTGTATTTTGTTCCATTTATAAACACACAAAAGAATATACTATATATATATATATATAATATTTTTCAAAAAGTCAGTGCAGGCAATTGTCTATATTGGTCATGAATTGGATCCGCCCATATATTAGGGTGATCACTCTTATAACTAAAGAAAATTAAAAATTAAATTGATTCATAAAAATAATAATTATTATAATTTATCAAATATAGAGTTCATTAAAAATATATTAAAATCATTACATTACTAACGTTTACTGAGTAGAATCGGATTGAGAACGTTTATTAAGCTATTCTTCTCATTTTTATCTTATTTTTATTTTTTAAAGAGTGGTCACATTTACTATAGTACACTTACTAATTGAAATTTTTACAAATTTAAAAATTGACTACTCTTCCCTACCTCAAGATCCGCCCACCCTACCCCTATGTTAGGTAAAAATATAATGATCGTGACATGATACTCCTCCAAACAATTTAAAAATAGTGACATCTTAAAAACTAAATGTATTTTTTAATTTGAAATTTAAAATATATTATTAGTTTTAAATTAATAATATATATATATATATACTCCACAAGTGAAACGGGAGGAGGCAAGGAACCTTTAGTAGGGAAAAATAATTATTTAATCCAATATTCTCGATTTACTTTTTTGAATTATTTTTTAACGAACATAATTATATTCTCAAACTGATTTTCTGTTAACTTTTAAACCATTTTATCAATAGACATTAAAATTCTTACTACTACAACTACATGAAAATGAGTCGGCTGGCTTATTTAATAATAATACTACTGTTGGGTCATGATATTTTACTTATTGGACCGAATAAATTGGGTTTACTTATTTAGTTAATTCATTGGGTTTTCACTATTAGGTCTTAATGTTGTTGGGCCTAGTCACTATATTATTTAGGAACAATTACATATTCTATTACATTTTCAAAAATAATTACAACAATAGTTCACTCATAAAATATTTACACCAACTAATACACTTTCATATTTATTTACAATACTAGTGCAATTAGGATTCCTTAATTTAGGGAATTAGTATTAAATTAGAATTCCTTAATTTAGGGATTAGTTATACACATGACTTCTTCTCTCTCTCTCCTCATCTATAACAACTGCAGTTAGTCATCACTCTTCTTCTTCATTCAACGTATTCTTTTTTTCTATATATATATATATATATATATATATATATATATATATCGATGATGACGACAATATCATACTTGATGGCGGCGGATGATGATCTTGCATCTTGATGGCGGAGGCCAGGACCACGATGGTTGATAATCGTGTCCATAATAATGACGAAGGTGTTGGGTGTTGTTGGGAAACCTATGGAGTGGAGCCGGCTACCTTTTTCGAGTTCTTTCTTAATCTTCTCTCTCTAATGGCAACCTCCACGGGTTTAATCTATAACCTCCTCCGTGGTATCCTCCTATACTATTCCTCCATACCAAGGTAAGCAAATCTTCATACCAAGGTAACAAAATTTTCATACCAAGATAACCAACCGCACTAAGACACCGCAGCTTTTTTCATAAATAGCGATTGGTAGCCGAACCTTCGAACTCAAGATAACTAATTCGGTTTTTATTAAGTTACCAATTTCGTTTGAATGTGATGCACGGTTGGTAGCCAATCATTCGCATAAAGGTAACCATTTTATTATTTATGAGTAACAAAATAGTTATAAAAAAAAAATTGTAACAAAGAAAAGTTACATCTATTTATTTTTAAAATTTTGTAGGCTGAATCTTTTTTTATTCTCATTGTGCTTTTGGATAACGAAGATTGGCCTTTGGTGTGGCATACGGAAGTATGTGAGGTGTAGCATGGACTATTATTTCAAAGTGTATGTGAGGAGATGAAGATTTGAATTTGAATATTTAAATTTGAATTATTATTTTGAATTTGTTTTTTGTTGTTAGATCCAAATATTTGAATTTGAATTATTAATTATAAGCGATTATTTGTTCTTAATTTTAGGTTTCTTATTAATGTGAATTGTACTATTTTTGTAATAAGTGTCCTAATTACACTTTTTTATAATTATTTGGTTGATGCACTTTTCTTGTAAATACTTTATTTATTGTATACTTATGTAAAGAACCCTATTATTTATAGGGTCCTTTACATAAGTATACAACAAATAGAAAGAAATTACAAGAAAAGTGCATCAACTAAATAATTACAAAAAATATATATTATTACAAAAATAAGTACAATTCACATTAATAAGAAACCTAAAATCAAGGATAACTAATAATTCAAATCTTGTCTCTAACAATAATTTCAAATCCATGTTTCAAAATTCAAATCAAAAGAGAAAATTAAAATAAAAAATTATGAAGGAGCTAATGTTCATCATCCTCTCTCTCCATACCATCACTTGCCGTCATCGTACATCGCCATGCATGCCATGCCATGAGTTCTTATTTTGAATTTTTTTGACGATTTGGTTACCCACAAAATTAAAATGGTTACCTTTATCACAATTTTGACTAATAATCGCATCACATTTAAAATAAAATTGGTAATCAAATAAAAGCTGAATTGGTTATCTTATCAAATGGTTTGGTAACCAACTATATGAAATTTGGTTACCAATCGCATCATCACATCCAAAATAAATTAGTAACCTAATAAACTAAATTGGTTACCTTATTGGAAGGTTTAGTAACCAACCGCATAAAATTTGGTTACATTATCGGAAGAGCTAAGATTTGGTTACCTTAGTATGCCTATTTGGTTACCAACATATTAAGGTTTGATTACTGCAGAGAGTTGGAGAACGGATCGGTGGTGGAGGGAAGCAAGGGTGGTGGAGGGCCTCCATCACATTTAGTAATGAGGTCTCCCACCGACCACCATCTTGAATCGATCTGGGGAGGAGGAGAAAGGGGCGGGAGGAGGCGGAGGAAGAGGAAGAGGAAGAGGAAGGGAAGGGAGGGGAGGGAGGGAGGGGGGAGGGAGGGAGGGGGTGGGGTGGAGAAAGGAGGCGAGAGGAGGGATGGCGGTGGGAGGCGGATGGAGGTGGTGGGGCGTGGGGCGGGAGGAGAAAGGAGGCGGAGGAAGGGAAGGAGAGGGTGTGGAGCAGAGGCAGGAGGAGGCGGGGCGGGCGGGCGGGGTGGGGTGGGGTGGAGAAAGGGGCGGGAGGAGGGGGTGGCGGTGGGAGGCGGATGGAGGTGGTGGGGGCGTGGGCGAGGAGGAGGAGGAAGGCGGGCGGGTCGTGGGAGAGAGGAGAGGGCGGAGGCGGAGAGGGAGGCGGGCGGGGGGTTGGGTGGAGAAAGGGGGGCGGGAGGAGGGGGATGGCGGTGGGAGGCGGATGGAGTTGGTGGGGCGTGGGCGGGGGAGGAGAAGGGAGGCGGAGGAAGGGGAATGAGAGGGTGTGGAGATAAAATGGAGGTTGATGAGAGAGATAAAATTTAAATCCCTACAAACATGGCCATTATCAATAACTCATTAAATCACTCAACTAAATAAAAGGGATAAGATTGCACTCTTTTTTGTAATTAAATATTGCATATGCACTTTTTTTTGTAATTATTTTATTTGTAGACTTTTTATGTAATTATTTTTTAAAATGTAATAGAAAATATAATTGTCCCTTATTTATATTAAGTCTTTATAAGATCGGGTCTGGTTATTAGGCTGGCCCATTAGATATTAAATATCTCCATCTTTAACCGGTAATGATAAAAAAGCACGATGGTTGATTATTATATCTGCCATGCATTAATGTGGATGAGATTCTTGACTACGGTAGTGGTAGCAAATAGTGACCACGGTGTAGGTGGGTGGATCGCCCGGTCGGCGTGAAACCATCGATTAGAGGGGTCATGTCAAAGGTAGTGGGTGGCACTGATGGCCAAGGCTAGAGAGCATATCAGAGCGAGGGAGTCTTCAAGAAAAAGGTACACATACATATAATTGATAATTTTATCTCTCTCAATACACTAGATATTTTATCCTCTATTGTTAACCCTTGTGATCGCCTGTACTGACTCTCACGTCTGAGCTATCCCCCGACGGTCGAAGCCGTCGAAGCTTTTAGTGTTGATCGTGTTTAAGTGTAAGGCGGGGATCGGGACGTCTTACGTGATTGGGGCGTGATGAGAAGATCTTAAGCGTTAACATTGGCGCTAGAAGGAGGGTCGTGTTCTAGTGTCATTGAGTTTTCAATCACAAGTTTCCATTTATTCTACTTGGAAGATGGTGAGGAGTAGAAGCGAATCTGTGGGAAGAACAACCAAAGGTCATGGCTTCGTCATCATCCAACACATTTTTGTCAAGGATCGTCTGGGTCCTTCAAAGAGTGCTCGTGAGAGTGAGAACCTTTGCTTCCAAGCATGTTTCGAGGGTTTCTCGTTCAGAAAGCTCATGGTGGGGCCAGATTTGAGGTTGGTGTTTCATTGATGACAAAGGCCATGATCAGTTTGAAGTTTTGTCAGCTAAATGTCTATTGCTGAAAGCTAAAGGTCAGGTTAGTTTTGTCATAGTTGCTATCGATTATATGGCCAAATGGGTAGAAGCGAAGCCACTTCGGTTGATAACGGAGCAAGAGTGCTTGAAGTTCATGAAGGAGTCCGTAGTATTTCATTTCGAAATTCCTAAAGTGGTGATATCGGACAACGGACGCCAGTTCGTGGGATCAAAATTTGAAGGATTTCTGAAAGAGCTTGGAGTTCAGCACAAGAAGACTTTGGTGGCTCATCCACAGTCGAATGGGCAAGTTTTGATGACCAATGAGCAACTGCTTTGAATGGGATCAGCCTTGGTGAGCGAACGGTTAAAGGAAGATGGCCAGAGGAGATTCTCAGCGTGTTATGGGCTTATCGGACTACACCGAGGACTACCACAGGGGATTCACCTTTCAGATTGGCCTATGATACTGATGCCTTAGTCCCAGTCGAGATTGGATCTCTAAGTCTTCGGGTTAGTCAGTTCAAAGAGATCTACAATGAAGAAGGACTGAAGGTCAACTTGGATCTGTTGAAAGAAGACAGAGAGGTGGCTTTGATCAAACTGACAGCATAACAACGGAGAGTAGCCAAACATTACAATAAGGGGGTAAAGCTTCACAGATTTGAAGTGGGGAACTTCGTCCTCAGAGAAGTCGAAGCATCTACGTCACAGAACATGGGAAAGCTGATGCCGAACTAGGAAGGGCCGTACGAAGTAATTGAAGTACTGAAGCCGGGAACTTATCGGTTGAAGGCATTGGACGGATCTGAAATCAAGAATACTTGGCATGCTGGCAGGCTTCGGAAATATTTTCAGTAGAGATCGAGTCAGTTTATCGAAAGTCTGTAAATGTTTGATCGTCATCAATAAAAGATTCACTTTTTCACAAATTGATCTTCTTCCTATTGGCCCTAAATTCACAATGGTGTAAGGAGGACGGGGGGTACTTGCTGACCATTTGATGGTAGCCTTTTTGGCAGGTGGTCCTTATGAATTTGTCAGGCCCTTCGTGGTAGGCAAACTTCATCGGTGTAAGGAGGACGAGGTGGACTTGCTGACCATTCGATGGCAGTCTCTTCAGCAGGAGTGTCCTCATGGGTTTGTTTCACCGCGGGTGGTAAACAAATTTCATAGTCCTTTTAATTTTGCTTTACCGCGAGTGGTAAACAAAATGCACCGAAGTAAGGAGGTATGGTCGGACTTGCTGGCCATTCGATGGCAGCCTTATTGTTAGGTGTGTCTTTATGAATTTATTTTACCACGAGTGGTAAACAAATTCCATGGTCCTTATAAAATTGTTCTACCCCGAGTGGTAAATAAATGTCCTTATATACTTGTTTTACCCCGAGTGGTAAACAAGATCTTGATGATGCAAAGAGGTTCAGCCGAATTCACCTTATACATGACCTGTCTCACACTTCGAAAACGATAAGTATGCATTACTTTATTTTATTCAAGTGTTGAGTTCGTTTCATTCAGTTCATTAAATTCAGTTCGTATCATTTCTTAACTTAACTGTTACATAACTTACCTAATTCGTAATCTAAGTTAAGTATATTTAAGTTGATTGATACTGAATTATTGACAAGAAACGAATTGAATAGAAGTCATGAAGACAGGAAAATGAAGTTTCATTAATATCTAAAAAAGTTCACATAAACATAGATAAAAATTTTCACAAAAAGTCCTTAAAGAAATTCTAAAAAACTAATAAAGAACCAGTATCAGACATTATCCTCTTCATCCTCTGATGAGTCCAGGATAGTCGGATCTAACTTAGCCTCCGCAAGCTTTGCTTTGCCTTTGCTTCGACATTTCTCGTATCCTTCCGAGAACACCCGAACGATTTCCCCATTCAGCTCAGAAGATTTGCGGTAATCCATTTGAATCTTTCTTCGGAGTTCTTCAGTCAATGGCGGACCCTGATCTCTAAGGGCACGAAGTTCTTTGATTTCATCTTCGAGCTACTGACGCTCTTTCAGATGACGAAGTTGACTGGCCTCTAAATCGTTCACTTAGAAAGCTAAGCTCTGATTAGTCCTCACCAAAGTTTCATTCTTCTGAACAAGGATCTCATTCCTTGAAACTAGGTCCACGTTCATATCAGTAATCGCCTTATGATCTGTTTTCATCTTCTCCATTTGATCCTTTGTCTGTGCCAGATCTTTTCGAAGATGTTCATTATTGTACTGGACGATGTCAAGATCATGCCTCTCCTTCACCAGTGCAGATTCTAGTATGGCATTCTCTCTTGGGGCGGCCTTCTCTTCAGCTTCAGATTCTTTGTATTTAGGACGAAGACGCCCGAATATTTCATTTGCCTACATACAGTCATTCTTAATATATCGATTTCAGATAAAATAGTATAAAGATATACAAACATCAAAAGACAACTTACTTTGGCCTGATATTTCATGCCTTCGTCAATTAACTCTCTGATAGAACTGTTCCCGAACAGCCAATCATCGGTCTCGCGAATAAAGGAATCGTACAACTGGAAGGGAAAAGACTCATTCGACTCAGGCCAGAAAGTAGGAGAACCCATGGTTTTAGGTCCGGCTTTCGAGGAAGATGGTATTGGCGAAGAGGTTGGGGGCTGGTCAGGAGGTGGAGGTGACTGAGTATATACAGTTTGAGGTGGAGATGGCTGCGTATGTATCGATTCAAGCGTTGTTTCTGGTTGGTCGCTTGAAGAGTGTTTCCTCTTGGGAGTAAGGGAGAGAGTAGACTCTGTTTGCTCTTCTAATTCTTCTTCAGAAATAATGATCTCTTCGGCGATGATAGGGGGCAGATTGGTTTCAGAAGCAGGTACTCTCAAATCATCGGCGGTAAGAGGAGTTATTTTAGTTCTCCTCTTCTTTGTACGAATGATTTGGGATCGTTCATTCAAAGGTAGATCAAGTAGACTTTCATCAAGTGTAGGAGGAGTAGCTGGTCTAGTCTTTCTAATGGCTCTTTTCTTGAGCCGAAGCAATACTGTCTCTGTGGTAGGAAGAATCTCTTCGGTTGGCGGGTTCAATTTGGTGAACTTCTTCAAGGTGGGTGGTTCACTCTGATTCGAAAGTTTTTCCGACGAAAAGTCCTCTAGATCTTTTATATTGGCAGAGGTTGGCTTGATTAAAGATACTGTAACAGATAAGTGACAAACTATCAAGAATAACTACTAAGAGAAATTAGTACAATTACATAGTAAATTGAATTCAAGGCTTACGTTTATGATTGTACAACCATGCTTGTTTGCTAAAAAGTTTGAAGCTCCATTCCTTATGAGGTATCTTCTCCAGAAAACTTGCCATCTCTCTTATACGTTCTTCCGAGATATCCCCAAAGTCGGCAGAAATGCGATCAGAAATAGTCCAATCCGGAAGAGAAGAAATTTCAGGTCCTGTAATAAAAAAAAAAATTCATGCCATCCCTTGTTGCTCGAAAGGGTATCCATCAGAGGTCTCTTTTCAAATCTGGTGTTAGGTCGAGGGGACTGCTTGCTCAACATTTTGAAGCCTCGTTCCCGGGACTTGTCGGCTGAAAAGAGGGTGAAGAAGATATCAACGGCAGGGGGAATCACTAATTCGTGACAGAAGGCAATGAATGCCAAAATGTAGATGTAAGAATTGGGAACTAATTGGGCGAATCCCACTCCTATGAACCCTAGAAGCGTAATGACGAAGGCATGGAGGGGAAGGCGAACCCCCTTTTAGAGTAGGATAACTGGCATGGCAATCCAACCGTCCGGTCCATGGTACATACGTTCCTCAGGAGCTGGAGCTCTTGTAGCATAAGTATCCAGAATCTGGTAGCGAGTTCGGAGGATACGTATCTCGGCCTCTGTGATGGTAGAAGGGGTATTGGCATGAGGGAACTGTTCCTCATCTTTGAAGAAATTAGTAGGCGGAAAAGAGGGTATCGACGGTGGGTTCTTACCTGTGGTAGTGGTAGATTTGGGGTTTGAACCCGAGCCCTTTTTGTTGGGACTGGGGTTAGGAGGAACGACGATTATGGGAGTTACTTCAATAGGGGTATCTGGGTTTGATTCTTGGGATGCCATTGTCGAGAATTTGCAGAGAAGAAGAAGAAGATTATAGAAAACAGACCAGAGCTCAAGTGACTGAAAATTTAAAATGCCAAGTAAAACCGTCAATTTGGAAAAATTACCTTTTATACTGTCAATTGTCTCTTCAGTAATTCACGCTACACGAGGGCGACACATTAATTGCTAGAAATGATGAGGAATTTAGAGGGATAACGTCCAAGAGAAGCCTCGACTCTCAAGCATTTATCAGGTTGGATCTTTCCTTTGGGCTTCCGATTTTTAATTTGCCTCATTAGTCCAATCCTGTACCATTTGGGCTTTGAAGGGTTTCAGTTTGGGCCTCTTTCAACTCTATTAAAATTTTCTTATCATAGACTGTAAGACCCCAACTTATTATTAATGAAATTTAATTTTCTCTATTTATTATTTTGAAATAGTAAGGGTTGATTTGATTAATGTGGATAGTTATGGGTAAAATACGCAAATATTTCAAATAAGCAAGTGGTTATAAAATATTCATTGTTGTCGGGGAATATTCGTTTGGTCGTGGAATATTAAATGCTTGTCGGGAATATTAGTCTACTGGTAGCGACCATGTGTAGTCCCCATAACTGAAAGCGATTGGATGAAGAAAGCGACAAATATAAGTTATTTAAAAATAACAAAGTAATAGTTATTCTGAATTATTACTATTAAAATACTACTCGGTGGTTAACACACGAGAAGTACTACGGTATTGCACCAATTATTGATTCTTACGTGAAAGGCACTACTCGATAATGGTTCTGACGATAATTCTTATTCAATATTTTATTTTATTGATTTAATAATTCTTTGCGTTGATATTTTATATTCTTGTTGTTTGATAATTGTCATTACTGCGTTATTTTTTATTATCGAAGCAATAATTCATATTATCTGAATAATATTATTAGATAACATTATTGGCAATGTCTAGAAAGTTCTGTCTAAGGAATCGATGAGCTGATCAATATGGGGTAGATGATAGAAGTCCTTCAGACAGGCTTTGTTCAGGTCCGTGTAGTCGATGCAAACTCGCCATTTTCCATTCTGCTTTTACACCAACACTACATTAGCCATCCACTCGGGATAGTCGATCTCAAAGATGAAGTCAGCAGCTATCAACTTGGAAATTTCTTCATCAATGATCCTCGGCGCCAGTCTGAAAGATCCTGCTTTTCTAGAAGGCGGCTTCTTTGATGGGTCTACATCGAGTCTGTGCTTTCGGCAATCTTCCCTAACTCGGGCATATCCACGAGGTTCCCATGCAAAGATATCCGCATAACAGCGAAGAAGTTCCATAAGGTTTGTCCGAAAAGGTTCCGGTAAACTCGAACCTATCTTCACTGTTTTGTCCTTCTTCCCAAGGACAAGCTCGATCTCCTCTGTCTCTCCTGCTGGCATGACCAATGGCTCTGAACTGCTTTCAGTGAATGGCTCGATCTCTATCGCCATGGTCTACTTTTGGTTGCTAACCCCTACTCCCAGTAAGAAATATTATGACTAAGATAATGCAGAATAAATTATCATTAGTCCTCAGCGATCATTAAACCGATAAAATACAATAGACATCAAGTTTAAGCTGCGGTGAACGTCTGATCCATTAAAAGAGTCAGTAGAGAATAAAATCTACTATCTTTTATGATTTAAAAGGTTTTTCATCATTTTTATCATTTGAGACTCGACAATAAATAATCCACATCATCCCTACACTACGGCCAAGGATATTCATTAGGGTCACAACCATAAATTATCCATGCACTACGGGCCAAGGATATTCATTAGGGTCACAATCAAAAATTATCCATGCACTACGGGCCAAGGATATTTGTGTATTCATCAATGGTCATGATCATGCCAACAACTGTCCATCAATGCACTTCGGGCCAATGAGGATTTTTACCACATCATTTGTAACATTACGGTCATGATTACACCGAATAATCCTTGGTCATAATCATACCAAGTACATCTATACACTACAGGCCACAGATGACTTTTAAAAATAATATAAACATGAGGATGATGACAATGATATAAAAATTCAATAAAACAAGTTCAAGAATTAATTTATTCAGGAACTAACAACGTCCAAATTGTCAACATGATACTTCTTTGTAAAGTAAAATTCAAGAATGCTCAGAAGAATATTTTCATGAAAAGATACTGGATAAAGCGCAAATATCAAGAATATTCCACTAATTTTATGGAGTGTAGAAGTCAAAACTTTAACTAACCGAGTATAATAAAGAATGGAATAACAAAAGAAATCACCATAAATGCGGTACTTGGCATGTATGAGTTATTCCATCGAAATAATAAATAACGGAACCAGGTCGGGCGTAATGCATGCCAAGCGTGGATATTCAATGTAATAATAAAGAATGGAATAACAACGAAATCACCATGCATGCGGTACTTCACATGACGAGTTATTCCAACGAGAATACTAAATGACGGAACCAGTCGGTGAAATTCACACCAACAGGATGTTCCAACCGAATAATAAAAGAAGCGGAACCGGTCCCGTAAAGCCTGCGACGTGATAATCCAACGTAATAATAAAGAATGGAATACAAAAGAATTTCACCAAGTATAGGGTAGGCTGGCAGCGTCTGAGTTATTCAATGAGAATAATAAAGAGGGAATAATAGAAGTTCTCTTCATGAATACAAAAGAAATAATACCCACTACACCGTAAAAGAAACTTGATATCGAGTAGTGAAGTAGCAAAATACTTTTCTTCTTTCTCTATAGTTTCTCTCTCTAGAGTTTCAGTGAATTAAGTAAGAAATAATGAAGGAATGAGCTTCTATTTATAGAAGAATGGAATGAATAATAACTTGATCCATGAACTAGTCCAGATTTATTTATTTTAATCGGACGGTCCGTATTTAAAGCAAAATCTTTTAAATAAAATATAATATATTCTATTTATAATCTAATAAAACGAATAACTTTTAAAAAGATTTTACTATCTGCAAACACTATCACGAAGTAATTGTCTGGCAAACCTTATACGTAATAAAATATAATATATTTTAATTATTATTTAATAAAATGATAACTTTATAAAAGTATTACATTTTTATATAAAAAAGATTTTACTATTAGCCTAATAAAACGAATAACTTTTATAAAAGTATTACATTTATATAAAAAGTTTTTACATTTTATTACGTTAATAATACGAATAAAACAAAACTTCATCATCATTATTATTATTCACACTATTAATCAACCGAATGTCGTTTCGAGGAAGGGGGCTTTCAAATAAGAATTTCTCCTATTGGCGCGCATGATTAGGTGACCAAACCTCTCATTGGCGAACTTACAGACATCGTTAATAATGCGAATAATAATATTAACAACTTCGTCATCTCAATTATTGATTTAATAACATATAAAATATCGATGATAATTGAATCAAACTGAGTGACTTCTCACATAAGCATTAATAATCAATACTGGTAATGCTACTATGCAACCATGCCAGATTATCGTACTTTACTACTACCGGAGTAGTTCAACAAAGATCAACCAGTAAAACTTCCGCTCCTTGGTGCATATTTAGTTTAAGAATGTTTGGAATTCAAATATACTTAATAAATATTCATGAGTGATACAACCAATTCAACATTATTATATATTCTTATTTTGTAACTATTCTTTTGTTACCAAAATGTAGTTCAAAATGCACCAAACTAAGAGTCTGTTCAGGAATGACTTATAAGTTGGTCAAATTAAATCAACTTATAAGTCATTTGTTACCATTCACCACTGTTCGGGAATAATTTATTTTTTTATTTTAAAGTTGAGTCTTAAGTTAAAAAAATATAAGTAACTTATTTGACTTATATGTTATTTTAAAATAAATTAGTTTGACCAAATGTAATGTTTATTTTTCCCCTCTTTTTATTAATGTACTTTTTAGTAATCTTTATATTTATTTTAACTTATAAGTCAAGTTGAATTCCTGACTTGACTTATAAGTTGGGCAAATTAACTTAATTTTTAACTTATAAATCAAATTGATGTCGAACACTTTTATTTATAAGTCATTCCTGAACCGGCCTTTATGAACAATTCCATAAACTTTATGTTGTCAAATGTTTTGGGCCTTTTCAGACTGAATGAAGTGGAGGGAGAACCATCCTGGGGCAGGTTTTGGGCCGGATGCAACCAACAGGGTTTTAACAAATTCAACCCACCGAAGTCGCTATCGTATATCACACACACTCCGACACTCGTAGTCTCGTACAGAAATTTAACCTTTACGGACTAATGTTTTTCATTTTTTAATTAAAAGAAATTCATAGTCGTTATTTTTCCTCCTTCAGTGTAAAGGACGCGAAATTCCCTCGATTCGCATGGCAGTTGCGAAGGGCTAATAAACTGCAACTGTGCCATCAAAACTAACAAACATATACAGAATTCATACATATATGTACATAGTGATAGATTTAGAGAGAAATCTAACTGGTATATAGTGAATTCAAACACGATTTTGTCAGATCTGGAGATCTAACAGGTCCTAAGTTGAAATTGTGGCAGAGTTTTGATTTGGTGGATGGATAATGGAGTACCTAGACAATTTGCCGGCAATGGATCTGATGCGGTCGGAGAAGATGACTTTTGTTCAGCTTATCATTCCCGTCGAGTCCGCTCACCGAGGCATCACTTACCTCGGCGAACTCGGCCTTCTTCAGTTCCGTGACGTACGTTCCTCCATTTAGATCCATTCTCTTTCCTTTATTTGTTTTCCAGTTAAGTGATATAAGATTAGGATTATCTTTTGGTGTCTATGTTTATTTATTTTGAAATGAAATCCTTCGAGCTTGATGCGATGTTCATTTTTCTTCTGTGTTAATTTTATATTTTACAGTGATCATCATTATTGGAAGGAAACTTTGTTTATGTATATGACTGAGAACACAAATTTACACAAGCACGCACTCTAATTTGCTAAATCACTCAGCACAAGCACAAATGTACTTGCAGTAATGTGTGTAGCAGTAGCATAATTTGACTTGCAGCAATGTGTGTAGCATAATTTGGATTCTAAACGTGTTTAGCTGTAATCTTGTGTCATTTCAGTGGGTTATAGATATAATGGTTGTTTCTTAGGATGCGTTGAATGACTGGAAAGGAAAGTGAAAGGAAAAGAAGAAAATTAACCTTTTTATTTTTCCATGTGTGTTTGGATGTCATAAGAAAATGTAGGTTCCTCTACTAATTAATTATTTTCCTGCAGGATACGCTTTCCCTCAAATCTCATCCGGCATTTTAAATAGAAATTTGCGTGATGGGAAAGTGTTTGCCTTATTTTCCTACAAATTGTAATGTCAACCAAATATTTGCAAGAAAGCAACTTTCTTTATTTTTCATATTACTCTCCTTTATGTCATTTTCTCGAGAATCATTTGTTTGTTCAAGATTCCTTGCAAGTTATAACATCAAACAGAGCCTTAATAATTGTTGCATTTTAAATGATTTATTTTTTTCCAACTAGTCATGAGTAACCAAACTCTTATGAAGATGGACTCAGCAGTCAGCTTAACTCAGCTAATTAACTTCTTTGTCTATATTAACACTTTCTTTCATAGTTGCCTAACATCACATCTATCAAGCATTATTGTATTTTAGGAATTTTATAATTTTATTTTTACAAGCATATATATTGATCATACACCACCAAATTAACTTTCATTTATTTTAGCGATGATTTAATCTTGTTCTTTCTTAGTTGCCTAACATAATGTTTATCAAGTAATATTTTGTTTTATCCAATTCATAAAATTTCAGTAAAGTTTTACAAGTGCATATATATTGATCATCAATACTCCAAAATAACTTTAGTTTATTTTAGTGGGGATTTAATCTATTGAACAACATTTCTGATACGGATCAGTATAAGAGAATTAGGAGATTATTGGTTAATGATTAACGATTTGACTTTTAAATTTTTAAGAATCAATTATCCAAACCGTTTGGTAGATGAGAATTTTGTGATCTGTGACAAGAACATGATTGATAGGATCGACCCATCTTCTAATCAAATTATGCTAATATTTTGTAAGGGAAGTGATATTTCCATAAGGGAATTTGATATTTCCGCAAGGTCCTCGCATGGGTAGTAAGTGTGTCCTAGATTCATGTAAGAGAGGACCTTGCAAAAATATTAATTTAACTTGTGGAAATAACATTTCCCTTTCAGCATTATGAAATTTTAATGTTTCTCTTCTTTTCCCATTTATTTCTGTTGTATTTAAGGATGGTTAACCTTGTACTGTTGCCAATTTTTTATGGGAGAAACATTTCTCATCCCTATTTTGCTATTACTACCAGACTAACGGACAACTGTAATTTTTTTTCTGCAGTTAAATGCTGATAAAAGCCCTTTCCAACGTACATTTGTTAATCAGGTATTTATCGGTCAGAGCTATTGCCAGTAGTTGAGGCTTCCTATGATTCAGAGTTCTTGACTTTATGATGAATAAGTTAAATTTCATTCCATGAACCATATTGTTTATTGGTGTCAGTAACATGTGTTTGGGTGTGGGGTTCGAGTTTGAACAGGGATTTGAAAATGAATATTGTAGGGCTCCAAAATAGTTTTCTGAATTTGGGTTCTCAGATTGATGAGTCATTATTAGCTTGTCTGAAGGAACCACAATGATTGATCACATATTAGATGTGATTGATTGAACAACCAATGTTACACATCGATCTGGGACCAGAGTTTGGAAAATTATTTGAGTATGTATAGTTGAAAATGATTGGTTTGTTTAGTTGAGTTGAAATTCTTAAAGTGTTTCAAGAAGGGATTTAAGTTCAAATACACAAATCTATTTCAATACATATTTTATTTGCTTTTTTTCATACTTGTTCATGATATATAGGCAATAAGAACCAAAAACAACGATCTTACTCAAAAAAACTCTTACCATGTCGGTGTATTTATTTAATTTTTAAAGATTAGTAGAAATTAGTATTTGTTATGATATTGATATGTTAATTAGGTATTCTTGGTTTGATTCAATCTCAAGCATTAGTTTTCATGCTCTCGGTTTTTTAGTTATAGATAGTAAGCATGATAGAATTATAATATTTTCTTAATTGAGCATGAATATAAATTTGTTCATCTTTGGCCCTCCGTCCTTCAATTGGTGAAAGAACTATGAAAAACAAAGAACTTGAGGACAAGTTGTATTGGTATGAGATAGTGAAAATATTGAGAATAATTATCAAGTTTGTAGTACATAAGCGGAATTATCGTTATCACACTCAAAGAATTAAGAAATCTGTTATTGCTTATCCTCAACGAATTGGGTGTTATACGTGCGCTCAGGTTCCTTACTTGGAAAATGCTTGCTCTTCCCAAGCATAGAATCAATATTAAGTTTTTAAAGTGAAATTGAGATATTTTCAAATTCAAATTCGATATTAATTCATTTAAATTAGGCAATAAAATTACGAAAATTATAAACTACATCGAACATAGCACTAAATACAAGATTTATTGTATTCAAAACTTAAAATGGATCACTTTAATTTTGAGTTTGAAAGTATCTCATACTCTTGATCTTATATTTTGGAACAGAGGTACTATTGCTTTATTTATTTCACTATCTTTTTGGGTAGTGGTAATTCTTGTGGCGACGCATGACATAAATTATTCAAAAAAAAAATATGTGCTTAGTGTTGATTGTTGATAGTTCCTTTTTGGAGTATTTTTTATATATAGGAAACCCACGACTTAACTATCCAGTAAACCTAATTTAAAAAGTAAACATATGAGGACTACGAGTCTAAACCCAAGAAGAAAAATTATTTTATTTTATGAAAGTTTTATTATGTTTAATGTAAGAGTAATTGGGGTAATTATTTATTTTCTTGTTTATAAGTGGGGATTTAGGACATTTAATAGTGATTGGGATTTTAATATTAAGTAAGGTTATTTTATAGTTCCTAATATTAATATTAAGGTTTTGAGGCTATGTAAATATTGATGTAATTTCCCATAAGTTAATACCATTATAGATTATATCATTGATTTTTGATATTAAGTTTCCACACCAGTTATGTCCTTCTGTTTATAAATTATTATTTTCAATAATTGTTCTTCTTCAAAAGTTGGCCTACATCAGGAACAACTCCTAATTATATTCTACTTCTATGATTAAACTTCTAGAATAATATAACTAATATAATAAAAATATTACTACTAATTATTATAATATATATTATCTCTAAACAACAATATAAAATAATAAATAACTAACGTCTTAATCTTCTTCTTCTATACATCTGTTCTACCCCTTATTGGTGCTTAATGCTTTTAGGTGGATTTATTTATTTATCAACAAAAATTAAATCATTCAAAATGGTCTCTGAATTATAAAAAGGCTAAGCAAATTAGGAATCATCGTGACAAATGTTTTATATAAGAGTATGGATGAATGATTAACTATAATCCATAATGTGGTAGAGCAAGTTGATCAATTTTACACCATATGAAGGTCACATTACTTTCTGAACCTCAGGCTGGATACATTTATTTTCACGCATGGGCTTGTGACACAGGAATTAGAATCTTCATTCCCTTGTCTTGGAAAAGCAGAATAAGTAACAACCTTTCTGTAGAATTTGTAAGGGCTTAAAAATTTCCTTAATGTTATAAAATGTCCATATGGGCATGGAGAAGAACATACTTCGAAACAAATATTTTATAAACAGAAGTTTAATTTTACTTTTATTTTATGAGAAACTATCTATTGCAGTGCCTACTTATAGTATTATTTCATACTTGGATTATAATTTACAGGTAAAAAGATGTGCAGAGATGTCAAGAAAACTTCGGTTTTTTAAAGATCAAATACATAAAGCCAGTTTACCATCTTCTGCTCATCCTGGAATGCAACCAGATGTAGAGCTGGAGGAATTAGAGGTCTGCTTCATTGTTGTTACCTACATTGTCTTGCAGTTTTACTAGCCGGATTGACCAAACAACCATTATTTTTTGTTAGAAAAGGCCAAGGAGGTCATATTATGCTTCTCAATCCAATCTCATTTGTTGTCATCTTTCTTTTGATTTCAGATTCAACTTGCTGAGCATGAACATGAGCTAAATGAGATGAACGGTAACAGTGAGAAACTGCTACAAACATTCAATGAGCTGTTAGAGTTTAAGATAGTACTACAGAAGGTATACTGAAACAGCCTGTAATTCTTTCGTGATAAAAATGTTTTAGGCAACCCAAGTGGTGGGAGAATAGCAAAGGCCTTAAGGAATAACCTCAAGTGTAGGTCCCTATCCTCCCACTGGATCAAGCTTACCTACTCCAGAAAACATTTTTGAGGTCATGAACATACTTTTTTATTTTATTTGATACTCATATCCCTAAGGTGTAATCTCTTTCTCCTTTCTTGGGAAACATTATATTGCTTAAACAAGATATATAAATTTATATAGCGAACTCATCGAAAAACGAAAGGAAATTATGACATGGATAAATAATTTCTTGTTGTTAACCAACCTGCCCAAGGGATGGGAATAACCTGTAGGACATACTAGAATACAATTGCAGAGAACGAATATAAGCTAAAAAGGAACTCTCACAACTTGGGAGTTTAGGAAAGTTAGATGAGACATGCCTTAAGAAGGCTATCTCCTTAAATCTTGAAAGCAATTTAAGAATTCTTGGTAGCTTAGTATTGGTTACTGGTTTATCATATATTTCTTGACGAGCCTCCAGTCTATCCAAATACAGACAAAGTTGTCGCATTGTATGGTTGAAGATTATCTTATCATTGTTGGTATTTTTTTTTTGTTTTGTAGTTCAAATAATGCCAGATTTTCTTTTCTGAGTCATCATTTGTTAGTTACATCTTTTGAGGAAATCATTTCCGTTTTCTCTCTCTTAATATTCATCTCCATGATAGTACACACTGTCACAGCCTTTATACGGAAGAGCAGTATATGTATGCTGTGTAGGTTTTTTTTCCAGTGCTGGTTTTGGAGGTTCATGATGCTGGGCAGGTTAAAATTTTGAGATGTTTAGAATTATGCATTGGTTGTGTTGTAGAGCTTATTTAAATAGATTTAGTTAAATTGACTTGACTGATATAATTATACTATTGGGTTGTTTTTGGTGTCTAAGTTGGTATCCTTAAACTATCATTATTTTGGTATTTTGAATGTTTAATATATTTAGTTAAATTGATTTAGTTGATATAATTGTACAATTGAGTTTTTTGGTGTCTAAGTTGGTATCTTAAACTAGCATTATTTTTTGGTAGTTTGGATTTTTATTATCCTGTTTATAGTAGTATCAGGTTTTCCAATCAGCGTTTATAGGTTGTTATAATTGCCATTACTTTTAATGGAGTACAATTACCATTCATGCAAAGCCAAGTTATTAGTTGTATTAGGGAATTATTCCTTTGCAAAGCAGATGAGTTCTTGACTTCTTGGGCTAGTGAATCTTCCTTACAAGGGTGCCAGAAATCATTCTTTATCTTTTTTGCTTTCTTTAAAGTGTACATAATCCATTCTACTTAAGTCAAACATTTCATGTCATTTGGCTATGTCTTCTCCCACTCCCTAACGCACTCTTTATTTTGAAAATTGTGTCAGTCAAGGTCTCATACTAAGTAATTAAATTGATCTTTCTGATATAATTCAGATGAAGCATTTCCTCCTAATCAAATTTTTAAGGGTTTATAATCATGAATATTCCAGGCAGGTGACTTCCTTGTAACAAGTAAGGTTCATGCAATAACTGAGAGAGAATTAGATGAAAATGTATACACAAATAATGATTACCCGGATCCAGCATCTTTACTTGATCAGGTTATTCCTTCTACACAATTGCTTTTGACTGTTTTTCGCATTCATGACTTTGCCATGATTTCGTCAACCATAGATTCTTTATTCTAACAGGAGATGCAACCGGGTCCATCAAATCAATCTGGTTTAAGATTTATCAGTGGTATCATCTCTAAATCGAAAAATCTTAGGTTTGAAAGGATATTGTTCCGGGCAACTAGAGGAAATATGCTTTTCAACCAGTCGCCCGCAGACGATCTAATCATGGATCCTCTATCAACTGAAATGGTTAGCTTCTTCCGTATGTATCTTAATACTTTTTCAGTGTAAAGCTTTTCCTAGTTTTTATACTACATCCTAAAAAATAAGTAAATTACAGCTTTATAATCTAAATAAATTTTGTTGGCAGCATTATTTCTCGATAATATTCTTTATCACCCATCATTGCCAACTGTTTTATTTTTGGCTGAGGATTATTGGCGAATCTCGAGTTGCAATTGAATTTGACTCCATGGCTATTACCCTTCTCAGGTTGAGAAAACAGTATTTGTAGTGTTCTTCTCAGGGAGCAGGCAAAACAAAAATACTAAAAATTTGTGAAGCTTTTGGAGCAAATTGCTATCCTGTTCCTGAGGAAATAACCAAGCAGAGGCAAATTACTCAAGAAGTATGTTGTCACTAAGACATTCTGTATATATTTACATGCATTAAAGGCTTAAAGCTGTATTCCAAGTGACAGTTTTCTGACACCTGGAACTACTGAATCATCCCCCTCCTATCCTGTAATTTCAGCTAAATATATTGTATTTTGAAATATATGGTAGCTTGATCCTCTTAGTTTAGCTTTGTTAAAGTTGATTTTTTGTGGTTCTTGATTATAGTCCTGCTGAGTGCACCACCACAAATCTTGGTCTGAAATAAACTTCTTTTTTACAGGTTTTATCACGTCTCTCTGAATTGGAAGCGACCTTGGATGCTGGAGTACGTCATCGAAATAAGGCCCTAACTTCCATTCGTTTCCACTTAACAAAATGGATGAATATGGTATGATGTCGCTATTGTATGATATCTTAAATGGACCCATGGACATTAGTATGGTGAATAATGTGGGCGTGAACTATTTGTTCTGACATATTTTTGTAGCTAGATTATATTTCTCATTTTTGTTTTCTAGGTTAGGAGAGAGAAAGCAGTTTTTGACACATTGAATATGCTGAACTTTGATGTTACAAAGAAGTGTCTTGTTGGGGAGGGGTGGTGCCCAATATTTGCGAAAACACAAGTACTTTTCCTTTTCACTTATCTTACTCCCTTTCAGTAAGAAATTTGCAGTTTGTTGTTTAATTTGTATTACATTAGTTAAATAATAGAAAATGTATGTGGTAATAGATTCAGGATGCGTTGCATCGTGCGACAGTTGATAGCAACTCACAGGTGGGTATAATATTTCATGTAATGGATGCTGTAGAATCACCGCCGACATACTTCAGGACCAATTGCTTTACAAATGCATATCAGGAAATTGTTGACGCATATGGGTAAGTTCTTAATATTTGGTAATCTACTTTAGTGAAAGGTAGTTTAGTGCTTTCTCTATCTATTCAGATGTGCTCAATTTTTATGTGTAATAATCGTGTTTCATGCATCTTGTGTTGTAGTGAAACAAAGTTTAAAATTTTGATGAGTTTTTTAGTGCATCAAACTTGATATAAAAAGGATCCATAGGAAGTGGGAACTAATTTTGCATTTTTAAGTTGCAACATAGTTACTGCCAGTAGTGTTCAAGCGAAGAAGAGAAGCAATTATTGGAGCACGTGAGTTCCATGTTCTTTAGCTAGGAAGAATTAAAATTTAATAGCAAGCAAACAAGTCCCTCCCTTCTTTTGTTCCCCCATTTGGATACTAAACATCTGTAGCTGTCAATTATACTATTACATCTACATTGTGTTAAATATCTTGATATTCTATTTTGGTTGATTTTAGTGTTGTTTATTGATTCAAAGAATGTCTAGGATGCACTATTGTAGTAAATTTCATCAATTGTGCATGTGAGCTGATTGAGTTGATTGTATTATTATCTAATGGCAGGGTTGCTAGATACCAGGAGGCAAATCCTGCAGTTTACACTGTTATTACATTTCCTTTCCTTTTTGCGGTCATGTTTGGGGATTGGGGTCACGGGATATGCTTACTTTTGGGAGCACTAGTCCTCATAGCCCGAGAAAGCAAGCTTGGTTCTCAGGTATGTTTTTATTAGGTTCAGAGTCTTGGTATTAAGATTTGCCTTTTCTCTAATTAAATGAGAACAAAAGGAGATTTCATTTTTTTTATTAAAACAAAAGGGAATATGCATATGTTAGCATGAAAGTTTTCTTTTTCTTGTTGGATTTCTCGGTCTTGTTTAGTTTTTCCAGTGTGCTAAGGAAATTCGTATTTATTTTGTTCTTCCTGGAGTCCAGAAAATATTGTCGTATTTGAGCGTTCAACATGAATACGATTTTCCGCTACTCTTTTTTTGATTTCATAGAGTGGTTATGCCTTTTTATTGTTCATTTGATTCCGAGGCATACCTCAGCATGGTAGCAGAGTATGTGAACAGTTATGATTACTTGTAAAGAGGTTTATTCTAGCAACTGACTGTATGAACTTACATTTCTTCATCATCCAATATCAAAAATATTTTTCTATAGTTTTTCATTCATAATTTTCAGTTTCCAGAGAAGCTGTAGCGAATCGCATTTTCTGAGTAAATAAAATAAGATTTTTCTGTAGTAGTCTGTAAAAAAAAAAAAAAAAAAAAATTATATACTTTGGTATGTGTTATTATATTATCATGTGCACTGTATTACGTGATGAGATGTTTTGTCATGTATAATAATTAATATTTATTAAATACCCTTTATTTTGATGGAAATGATGTATGGATATTTTATTCAAATTTTTGAAATGCATTTTGGTATATTTAAAATATGTTATAAATGGTGCACTAAGTACAGATGGGGAGATAATTGTTATGCTTTCCAAACACAGCTTTAGAATAAAAGTGTATCAGTAGGAAATCAAAACCCAGCTTAGTGGTTAGATACGTGGCTTTTAACTAGAGATAATGACCCAGTAATTTAGCAGGTGCTGGCAAATAATTATTATCCTAGCTCTACATTTCATCTTGGCTATAACGTGATAAACCAAGCTAGTATGCTTATATAGCAGAGCTTCAAATTCTTAAGGTCAGTTATCTCTTAAGTAAAACAAAATTAGTGACATACAACTCTGAAATTTCTCCGAACTGGATTAAGCAAATAAGAGTTAGAAGAATACCAAATTTGGGATTATTAAGGAAGAAGAGCTGGAACAAAAGACAACAGAAGCTAACGATACAGAGGATTTGAAATTTTAAGGTAATTTCTCTCTATACAGTAGAGTAAAGTTGCATGTATACGAAAGAAGTGTGTAATTGATGATTAGTTTTGGTTGATGAGAGTCTATATGAGATATATATATCGGTGATATTGGGTTAAATGGTTGAATAAATTTAACTGGTAAAAACAATTGGTAAGTTTAACTTTCATAACAACAGACCATGTGTGGGTTATTGAAACTCACTGTTTGTTAATATCAACCTTTTAAATTAAAGGAAGGCTAGTATATTATTTTGCTTATGGTAAATATGTTTGGCTAAGCTGTGAAACAAACTGCTTGTGGCTGGAATTTTGATTAATGGAGATAAGTTGACTGTGAGAAGCAACAAGTTAAGGAATAAGAGGCTAGGATGCAAATCAATGGCCATGAAAAGAGAATTTTAAAACTATGCACTCCAAGTGCTTGACAAAAGTCTTTAATGAACTGTTTTTGTTTAAAACCAAAAATATGATAGAATTAAAGCTTGGGCCTGATTTAGTTAGCACATGTGATGTTAGTTAAAGTGTGTTAACATGTTAAACTTAATCACAGTGCACTTTCTAGGCTAAAGCTAATAGTTGAGGTTTTAACATGTTGAGATAACATTGAGTGCTGTGAAGAGCAACCTATAGAAACCAAAATATAAAGCTAATCCTTTAATAAAATGGGTTGAAATATTATCTGCACTATCTATATAATTTGGGCACAAATGAGATTGTGTTTAACTTATCAAACAAGAAGCCAAGATGGCATGGACTAGACGGCCGAGCTGCTGTCCACGACAGTAGAAGTGGGCATGAATGAATGAAGGTTAATGTTTACTTTCTTGCACTATTGTTGAGCATGGTTAGACTATTAAGATTACCCAGCGGTTGGGCTTAGATAACAAATGAGTGTATCACTAGTATGTATACAAGACTTGAAATAAAATTCCTGATATTGTGCAATGAGCAGGGCTGCTGTCTAGGTAGCAACAGTAGACCGAATGTGCAATGGCTGAGAGTTTCTTATTGGCTTTCAGGCAGTGGGTTGAGTTGTTGCTTTATCTATAGCACACTAAAAAAAAACTTGTAGTGACTGAACTAGTGAGCTAGGATGTGAAGTGGCTTGAAGCAAAGAGCAAGGGGAGAAAGGACTGCTGCTGCTAGTTGCAAAAATGGTTCTAATGCACTGCAGCAGGTAGCTGTGAGCTGCTACTATAGCAGTTTAGGCAGCCTGTTTTGACGAATTAATATAATTGTATAGAGCTAGCTATCAAGAATGGTTTAAGTTAGTTTTATAAACAAGTATATAGACTTTCCTTTGGGGTTTGCAAGTATAAGAGTTAAAGAAGAATGGCACAGGGCTGCTGCTCATTTGTAGCAGCAGTTGGCAAGTTAACAGCTGCAATATCAGCTTTGGGTCTGATTTGGGACCTAAGGGGCCAACCAAAACCATATCAAGGCTTAGCTAATGATATAGCTATAAGAAAGGGTTTATAATTTTCCCCAACTGAGCAAGTAAGGGGGGGACTCATACCAAACCCATGATCTAATGTTATTAGATTGATAATGAAAAGGTTAGATTTCGAAGAAAAAGGTTTGAAGAAGCTGTTTTAATTAAATGGTAAAACATGTTAACTGTAAATCATTAGTGTATATAAATAAATCTAGAATATACTCGAGGATTTTATAAGTAAGTTAATAAATTCAATAATAAGAACTATCATGAATAAATGGCCAATATTGGAAGTACTAAACTGAGTTCAGTACTATTAAACCTCAAAAGGTTGTTTTAACATTTCAAGATAAAATAAGAATTTATGACGAGATGTCATACCGGAATAAGTCTATATATCATGAAAATGCCAAAGAATAAGCATACAAGTGAAAATTACTTTTGATATATAAGATATGCTATGGGAACATTAAATACCTTAGGTATTCACCTTGAATACCTAATTTATAGAGAAAATTTGCAACGTATATTAATGGCAAACAAAGAAGTAAAAGAAATATGATCTAAACTCAATGAAGCGTAACTTATGTCGGACCACATAAAAAAGAAAGAAAAGGCTATTGAAGAGCATGAATGAGATATTTGAAAAATATAAATAAATGTCTCAAGTATGAGGATATAAACTAAAAACATAATCACTGTGGCTATGTGATATGTAAACATACAAGCTATATGACTTGTTTATTTGGCTAATATGTTTGTGAATACAAATAATTGTGTAGGATCTGTGAGGATACAGTGTTGTGAAATTATACAAATAGTCTACAAACAAGGCAAGTATCTAAATCTTACTCTTTATTGAGCAAGTATTCTGAGATTATTCATATGTGGACAGATTCTCTAAATTCTGAACTGTCTTTCCTTATTTATGAATATTATAAGATTGAATAATCTTTTATTCCAATCACTTCAAAAGAATTGGGTAATGTATTATCATGTATATCAAATAAAATTCAATATGCATGAAAGCGGGTTGCAAAAGAAGTTCGAGTCATTTCTTCCGCCGGATTTGGATGTAAAATATTTCAATTTCTTTATATTAAGTCTTGAAATATTATTGTGCCATTATTTAAGTCATCCAATTATATTGTTGTAGTTGGAATCTAAAATCGAGAATGAACATACCCTTAAATGGGATATTTTTATTGCACTCGGGAGTGGTGATGTAGAACATGAAAATTGTTACGAAAAGATAGTATTGATCAATACAGGGCATAAAGGTCTGATCACCCTACGTGCTCGTAAGTTAAGACGGTTCATCTAATAATATTTCTGATTGAACCTTTTCAAGAAAAGAAAAATATGTTCATGGTCTTAAAACCTCTCAGTTACTCAATGTTATGATATTCCAGAATTGCAAATGATTCAAGATTTATTGCTTTACAGTTTTGATTCACTGTCAAAGCATACTTCAAAGAAAACATTTATTTCTTGTTAAACTTTAAAGAATGCTATTACTTGCTGAGCAATTGAATGCTCATACTTGTTTCATTAAATGTTTTCAGCTGAGAAGACTCGGGCAGAAGGGTCTGGAAAAGACAAGGGAAAAGGAAAAATAGGAGAATAGCTGAAGAATGTTGTAATAGATAGTTTTCATGTTTGTAAATATTAAACTATCATGTAATAAACGCTTAAAGGTTTGCGTACCTGGGATTAGAAGAACTTTGATGTAATAACTTTATTAAGTTTATGTTTATTATATTCTAGAAGTTTTATATCGTGAGCACTGAATAAGGGTTTCAAGTACCCGAATTTGGGGGCGCCACAGAAGCAGCGATTTCAACATGGTGAATGATTGAAATCAGTATGTCGCGCAAGACTATTATTGGAACTCATTGCACAATCCACAGCTTTTGGCCTAATATTTGAGCATTAGAAAAATCAGTATAGAAGTTTCTAACAATGTTTTGTACTTTACGCACATCAAACTGCTTGTTCGGATACCAAGGTCCTACAAAAAGCACAAAACTAGAAATAAGCCATCCCATGAGTAGCTAACTGTTGTTGCTTGGCAGCACAGCCTCTTTTCTATAGATAATTTGTCACGTTCATTTAAGTCTTAATGCTCCAGAAGCATGATAGGGTGCATTATTAATGCTCTTATGTATCATGGGAAGGGCAGCTGTGGATAAACTACTGATAGTTCTCTAATAAAAAAGAAAAATTATGAACAGTTTTATTGATGGGAACTAACACTAGAATATGGTTGTTAAGGGACATAAGCCTGACCAACGACTTGGTGCTGATTATTACTGTTATGAATTTTTTAGAAAATAAGTTATAAAATATAGTTTCCTTTTATTTTCTGTGCTGTTTTGGATGACATTTAGCCACTTTTTCTTGTGCCACCAGTACTGTTTAATTTTGTTGCATTCATTGTTACAGAAGCTTGGAAGTTTTATGGAGATGCTATTTGGTGGCCGTTACGTACTGCTTCTGATGTCGCTGTTTTCAATTTACTGTGGATTGATTTACAATGAATTTTTCTCTGTTCCTTATCACATATTCGGCAGGTCTGCTTACAGATGCCGTGATGATACATGCAGGTTTGTTTTGTTTGATCTGCTCAAACTTTACTTAAAGAGTAAATGCAATTGTTTGATCACATTACTAGCACTTTGGCTACAGACTTGACCTTTTCCCTTCTGAGTGCTGTTGATATGTTGCCTTCAGTTTTTGAATTCTTCATTGGTATGATGAGATTATAGTAGCCTGAATAAATACCCATCTTACTAGGCCACAGCTGTAGTTCTCATCTATAAAGTTTCCCTATCTCTCTGTCTATTACCAATCATAGCGGATTGCATTTGCAGGATGTTTGACTGCTCGTTGTAGCACATCATGGATACTTTGATCTTTGTTGTAAGATCTGATTGTTAACCTTGTCAGTAGCTAAACTTCTAGGTGCCTCTTGATCTACATTTCTTTAGTCAGCACTGTAAAAATTTCTTACTAGTAAATAGGGGATCCTCTATAAAGATGGCTCTGCCAATATTTGTGGTTCACTATCATGTTCTTGGCGTCTTGTTGAAGCAGATAATTTGTGTAATGTGTAAAAGTACCGTACTCAGAAAAATTAATGAATTAAGTTGCAAGTAGGTTGTCCAATAGGTTCATTTATATAAAATAAATTTGTCTCTATGAACTGAATGTATATTCAAATCTGAACTATTATTCAATGTTCAAGGGATTCTTATTTGCACTTTTTGTGCACTCATAAATCAGCCTCTACTGTCTCATATTTCATATGCATGGAGGCTATCAGTTACTTTATGCTATTACAAATTTGTTATGAGATATATGTAGATATAAGTTTGTAAGAATATTGGGTGATGGATAGCATTATTCCTAGTGCTCCAATTATATATGTATCTTTTTTAATCTAATTGGGGGTTTGACATTCTTGTTATTTTTATCTTGTACTAATTATTGGAAGATATCCCATAGTTACAACAGTTTTATGTTTCTTGACAGTGATGCATATTCGATGGGCTTGGTCAAATTTCAAGATCCATACCCTTTTGGTGTTGATCCTAGCTGGCGCGGAAGTCGTACTGAGCTTCCTTTCTTGAACTCTCTCAAGATGAAGATGTCTATTCTGTTGGGTGTAGCCCAGATGAACCTAAGAATCATGCTAAGTTATTTCGATGCACATTTCTTTAGAAATTCATTGGACATTAGGTGTTTACTCTCTCCTTCCCCTCTTATCTGTATTGTCCATCATCAAAATTAAACAGGGAAGATTTGATTTACTTTGTGCACCTCTGTAGGTATCAGTTTGTGCCGCAGATGATCTTTCTTAACAGCCTTTTTGGGTATCTTTCACTTCTCATTTTGATCAAGTGGTGCACTGGTTCTCAAGCTGACCTTTATCATGTGATGATTTACATGTTCTTGAGTCCCTTTGATGATCTTGGTGAAAATCAGTTGTTTTGGGGCCAGAGTGTTCTTCAGGCAGTGCTTCTCATTTCTCGATCTAGATTTAAAGTCAAATTCGTATTCCAGTCTTGTTGATCCGAGTATATTTCTTGCAGGTCTTATTGTTGTTTGCTGCTTTTATTGCTGTTCCATGGATGCTTTTTCCAAAACCTTTTATTTTGAAGAAACTTCACTCCGAGGTATTGGGTGTTAGCTTAAAACTTTATTTTTCCTGAGTAGAACAAAAGGGTTTTCTGCATTCCCTTGGTTCTTTAAAACTCTATATCCCCCCTTTCCTTATAGCCTTATACCTTCACGTTCTACCCTGTCCAGTTTATACACAGTTTAATCGTTCTCATATAATTTAGATATGTAATTTTGCCCTATAAGGCACAGAGGAATTTCAGGTTCAGGTTTCCCTGAAATTCTGTAGAGAAGCTTATTTGTTGTAATTTTACTTCTTTCGGACTGTCTGAACACATATGATCCTCTAGTTGACTCTACATTTTTTTAGTACTAATATTATTGGCTCGGTTCCACTCTTCCACAACACAATAATAGAGGGCAAGTTACTTGAAAAAATCGTTAGGCGGACCTAGGCGGCGGAGGGAGGTGCTAGCTAGGCCGCCTACGCGTAGGCGTTTTCCTAGGCGGACTACTCGTTTTCTTAGACGCTCTCATTTATTTAATTTTTTGTTGTACATACTTGTTATACTATACAAAACATATAGCAGATGTACTTTTTTTAAATTTTACGTGAAACATTACTAAATCGAGGCGGTAGAGGACCGCTTAGGCGGGGATTAATTGGACCTAGGCAACACTGTTGAAAAGCATGTGAATTAGAGGGCAAGCTGCTTGAAAGGCTTGGGAAGTAATTAAATCCGGATATTAATTGTTCATCGATCTTTTTGTAGAGATTTCAAGGTCATACCTACGGTATTCTTGGAACGTCTGAGATGAATCTTGATTCAGAACCCGATTCTGCAAGGCAACATATTGCGGAGTTTAATTTTAGTGAGATCTTTGTACATCAAATGATACATTCTATTGAATTTGTTCTTGGGGCTGTTTCTAATACTGCATCATACCTTCGGCTCTGGGCTTTGAGGTATGTGTCCCTTGTTGCACGTTTTCTCTAACATATTTAGGTTTCCTTGATTAATGTGTTTTTATCTGATATTTGCTACCATCTTTCCAGCTTGGCTCACTCAGAATTATCCACTGTTTTCTACGAGAAAGTCCTCCTCCTCGCCTCGGGGTAAGTTGTCACTTCAAGCTCTAACTGTAGCAAACTCTTTCTCTGTCAGTTCAATTGCCATTAATTTGTACAACTTTACAGGTTTTCCATTTGTCTCTAAAATCTAAATGGCTAAATTGTGCCGCTTCAATTTCCTAATCCTAATGCACATTTAGTATCCGAGATATAGGTCATCCTCGAACTCACATACTGACTTCTGTGAATTTTAGATAAGCAGTAAAAAAAGCCAGGTTTTACATCCTTTAGGTTTTGTTTAAAACTCAGAAAAAGTGAGGGAAATTAAGAGAAAAAGAAATGAAATCTAGAAAATTTGTAAAACCTTTAGCTGTAATCCAGTCCATTGCATTTTAATATTATACCCCCTCCGTTCTGCAATGAATGTCCCAGTTGAGTGTTACTTATGCTGTAGAAATGGTCGAGTCTGGGTGATCCCATAACGGTGGCATGAGGTAGTCCTTGGCCAGTGACCTGGCATGAATTAATGCTTGTGTCAGGTTGGTAGTTACCAAGATCTGATTTTAAGGTATTATAAACTTTGTAACTTGAACTGATGTGATGCCAACGTATCCCTTCAGATGATTTTTTACACACAAAATAGTACCTGTAACACTTTCACGTGTCTTAATTTGGAATGACAACTGGTGACTTAGCTGCGTAGGATCAATTAATCAAAGTATGTTTATTTTGAAAATAAAACTTTATGCTTTTAAATACTTTTTGCCACCATTAATGACGATCAGTGCAGGTATGATAACTTCATAATCCGCTTGGTGGGCTTAGCAGTGTTTGCCTTTGCAACGGCATTCATACTACTCATGATGGAAACTCTTAGTGCTTTTCTTCACGCATTGCGTCTCCATTGGGTTGAATTTCAGAACAAGTTTTATCATGGTGATGGTTATAAGTTCAGACCATTCTCCTTTGCCACACTAACTGACGACGACGATTAGTACACAAGGCTTGTGTCTAATTTTTGAGTTTATTCAAAGAAGAAAGTACCGGGGATAGAAAGCTTTTCTTTTTGTTACCACTGCACGAGCCTAGAGCCTAGAGCCTAGAACATACCTATTAATTTTGGCTGGAAAGGACGATGGTGCTTCTTCGCTTTAACATGTGCAGCTCAATTTGACTTAGAAATGTAAAATCCTGACCAAATTCTTTGGATACGATGGTATAAAAGGTTTCTGCTTCCGGTCATAGTAAGCCGTACACCAAGAGATCTTGTAGATATTTCCACAAGGCCTACTCATATTCAACCGATTTATTATTAATGCGAGGAGTTTTGTAGAACTACCAAATTCCCTTTTGGAAATATATCAATTCCCTCTATTTTTTTTTGTTGTCCCTTCCTTTGAAATTGGGATCAAGGAGAATTAGCTGTTGTAAAGAATGGACACCCTTTATGCCATGTGCCCCTATATGTTATATTAGTTCTCTTTTAAAGGAGAAATCTATAATATTTACATATACAAATAGAAGTGGCATTTGGATTTTGAAAGGTATATACTTTGGTTGCGAGTTTTCTTGTAATAAGAAATTACATTGTCACAGGGCTTGTGTTTTAGATAGGCAAAAAGCACTTTTATCTCACTGTGGTTGTAGTGTTTTAAGCAATTAGTCACTGTATTTTAAAAATATTTAATTGACCTACTGTGATTTTTAAAAATATACAATCAAGCCATTCCGTCCAATTTGACTAACAAACATCTAAAAATATTCTACGTGGCTTTTTTGAAAATAAATAAATATCCTACATGCCTTTTTCTTTTCCTTTTATCTCCTTTTCAAATAATATATCAAAATTTTTTGTATCAATGAGATCTATTACAACATTATATTAATTTTAACAAAATTAAAAATAAAAATCATTAATTACGTGGCAAAAAATAATTACAATAATAATAAAATTAAAATAAATATTTTAATTCATTTTCTTTATTTGTATTCTTTTCCTTTCTTTTAATAATTATTTTATTTTAAAAATTAATACTAATATATATTTTAATGATATAAACAAAGGTAAGTTCATAATTAACATAAAATAGAAAATTAGTTTTAAAAATAAAAATAAGATATTAGTTTGATTGAGACGGCCATGGTGATAATTTTAAAATAAAATAAAATATTAATTTTAAAATTAATTAATTAATTTTAAAATAAAATAATTTTAAAAATATTTATATTATTATTTTCACAGTCTTAAATTAGCCGTTCTCTTTATTTTTTTTCAATATTCCAAAATTTAATTACCTTAATTGTTGATTTACATTTGCGTTATAATTTAATACACGTACAACTGGAAGACTGATAAACAAACCAGTGTTAAAAAGACGGAAGAAAAGAAAGAAGGCCGAGCGTTTGATCTTGTATACCCCGTCGACTCTAAAGAGTCGTCCTCTCCTCCACCATTCTTGTAAGACCCCAACTTTTTAATAAAGATGATTTTTTTTCTATAAATATCATTTTTGAATATTATGGAATGAATTTGATATAGTTGTGGGTAGTATTTATAAATTTTGCAAGTATGTAATGTAAGACCCCAACTTATTATTAATGAAATTTAATTTTCTCTATTTTTAAATAGTAAGAGTTGATTTGATTAATGTGGATAGTTATGGGTAAAATACGCAAATATTTTAAAATAAGCAAGTGGTTATAAAATATTCATTGTTGTCGGGAAATATTCGTTTGGTCGTGGAATATTCTTACCGCTTGAGAATATTCGCATGCGACGACGCAGATCTTTATTGGGCCCCATAACTGAAAGCGATTGGATGAAGAAAACGCATAAATATAAATTATTTAAAAATAACTTGGCGTGGTTATTCACAGTTATCTTGTTAAAATACTACTATGGTTAAAACACAAGAAGATACTCAGTATTGCACCAATTATTGATTCTTACGTAAGAAGGCACTACTCAATAATGGTTACATGAATTATCGCTTCAAATTATTTTATTTTATTGATTTAATAATTGTTGCGTTGATATTTTATATTCTTGTTGTTTCAATAATTGTCATTACACAATATTTTTCATTATCGAAGCAATAATTCATATTATCTCTAATAATGTTATTAGATAACATTATTGGCAATGTCTAGAAAGTTACGCTTCAAGGAGAGGTTTGGTTACCTAATCATACACAGATGGGAGAAATTTTATTGAAAGCCCCTCTTCCTCTTAACCGCCTGCACACAATATCATGATTTGTGATTACGTAATATTATTTGTGAATAATTAATTATTGATTTATATGATGAGAAAATATTGATTTTATATGGATATAGATGGAGAAAATTTTTAATGTGACAATTGTTGAAAATTAAAATTTTATCTTTTTACGATAAAATAATTCATTTAAATATATTATTATATTTTAATAATATAATAATGGTGATATTTTTACAACGAATGTGGGATATATGAGTATACTGAGGAGGAAGAGTATTTTTTTATTGCAATAAATGTTTAAAACATGTTAAACATGCTCTGGACCCCTATTTATCGAAAGTTTGATTATAAATTGTAAAATCGCCTGCTTTGTGGATTTCGGTCAATTTCTATTTGGAATTTGGGAAAACTTTCTTCTGCAAAGTTGTAGAAATTGAATTTCCTATAAAAACTCATGAGATTCGAATTATCTGATAAAAGGGCTATTTATTATGAATTATTGAAGTTCTAAAGCTCAAATAATTGATTTTGGAAGTTTTAATTATTTATTTTTTTGAAAACGTTTTTTCCTTACTTTTCTAGAAGGTGGCATGTGGGAAATGCTAGGAGCTGAATTCTAAAGTGGGCGTATGAATTTGATATATATATATATATATATATATATTAATTTATTAAATTTTCTGCTTTTGTGTTCTAAAGCATTTTCCTATAAATAGGTGCTTAGGTTAGAATTGAAAATCACACCGTAAACTCGAAGTTTTCTCTCTCTATATTATCGAGCGTATTCTTATGAGTATTTTGAGTATTGCTATACTCTGGCAAGTTCAAGTCATAGTATATCCTGTTTTCAACTAAAAGTCTTCGTCTTTTTGAGGTAAGGGATATTATTTTTTCGAATGATATTATTTCTTCAATATCATTATCTTTGAAATATTGATCTAAAGTTTTTATCAAATTTAGAACTTTTGGTGCTCTGAGTTATTCTTATCACGATACTCGACCTTATTTACTTATCATTTACACTATTCATCGAAAAATGAAAATTTTCTTTTCGTTCAAAATATCTATTCGGATACTAGCTTTGATTGTATCCATGTTTTGATAATTCTTGAATTTTACACCACTATGATTATTTTTGAGGTATTGTTGGACATGGATAAAACAAAGTACTAATCCTTAATCCTTAATCCTTGTCATTTTGTTTCACCGGATTCGCTTCTTTAAAAATATTTTTCATCATCCTCGGTCTTAAATGATGATATTATTGAATATCTTTGGCTCAGTAGTGCAAAGATGAATGATTTCAAGAATATCTTTGGCCCAGAGTGCAAAGATGAATGTGTGTTTAGATGAACATGACTAACTAATGAATATCTTTGGCTCAGTAGTGCAAAGATGAATATTTGATTCCGATGTATATTGATTGATGTTACAGGGATAAAAGATAGACGAATTTAACTTTTAAATTCATACATGAAGATAGTAGTTTGCATTCTCTACTTAACTCTTCTAATGAATTATTATTTCACTGTGAATATTGGTTTAAAACTTGTTGTCTATTGTATTCTATTAGTTTTTTTCCTGTTGAAGACTAATGATAATTTGTTGTATATTATCTTAGTCATATTATTCTTCTTCGGGCTAGTTGAGCTCACCCTTTTCCTTGTTGTTCCATTTTTCTTCTCGGGAGGCGAGAATGTAGCGAGTACTAGTCGGGGTATGGAAGGAAGGTTCTAGAGAGAGTTGTTTAGTAGTCCTCACCATTTTTGTAAAATAATGTATCAATAATTATGATGGAAATTTATTTGCGTGTGGATATTGTCTAGATGGCAATATCTCGTATTTAAACTCACAGCTTTATATGTTGTAATAATAAAGTTGTAGTTATTTCTGTACCATGTATTGACAACTCAGAATGGGTGATGTATACCTATTTTGGGGGCGTCACATGTAAGTTGTTTTACAATATTCGATTGGTCGGGGAATATTTGTTTAAACAGGGAATATCCGTACGACAGCACAATCATTGGTGGACCCCACAACGGAATTATTGTCGGATTGAGAAAACGACAAAAATATTTTTATGAAAATTACTATGGAAGTTATGCCATTAATCGTTGAAACATCCGCAGTTAAAGTGTTAAAAGTAAATGTCTGGCATTGGTTGCATAGTAGCACACTGTGATATCGATTATTGATGCTTACGTGAGAAGTCACTCGGTTTTTGTTCAATTATTGCTTCAAAGAATTGTTGCATAGTATCTCACATTATTTGATTCAATTATTGTCGATATTTTATATATTATTAAATCAATAATTGAGATGACAGAGTTATTAATATTATTATTTGCAATATTAACGATGTCTGTAAGTTACGCCAAGGAGAGGTTTGGTCACCTAATTGCGGCTACCAATAGGGGAGAAATCCTTATTGGAAAGCCCTCTCTTTCCTGGGAACGACCTGATCGATTAATATTGTGAATTATAATAATAATGATAAATGTTGTTAAAATATTGAGAGAATTTTTATGAAGTTGTTGTTGTAAGTTTTGCTTATTATTTGGATTCCCATTTACCCATTTTTAAAATAATCGGTAGAAATTTGTTTAGTATAATATAATGGGACCCACCTGTGATTATGATATGTTGGTGGGAGGGGAACATGTGGGGCCCACGTGGGAGAAAATGAATTTGGGAGAAAGGAATCTAGCAAGTTGTTCACGGGTGGGTGAGTTTTTCTTTTAAGCATGTGTGGGTTTATATAATATATTTGTTTGATTTAATCTTATTGGAGGAAGGCTTGAATTTTGCAACCATAAGTTATCAAAATTTCATCCGTGAATTTCATAAGCTGTTGCGTCCGTGTTTTTTTCTCAAATAGTATCCTTTCCATTATCCTATAAATAGAAGCTCGTTCCTTTATTATTTCTTACGAATTCACTGAAACTCTAGAGAGAGAAACTATAGAGAGAAGGAAGAAAAGTATTCTGCTACTTCACTACTCATATATCCAGTATTCTTCTTTTTAAGGTAAGGGGTATTATTTCTTTCGTATTCATGAAGAGAACTTCATTATTCCTTTTTTTATTCTCATTGGAATAACTTTTGTACGCTGTGATATCCTATACTTGGTGAAATTCTTACATTATTCCATTCTTTATCATTATGTTGGAATAACTGCTACATGTCTTGAAGTACCACATACATGGTAAAATTCTCGCATTATTCCATTATTTATTATTCTGTTGGAACATCCATGCTCAAGCGTTTCGCACGACCGAATTCCGTTATTTATTATTCTGTTGGAACATCCTGCAGCGGTCTGTAATTTTGCTGCACTGGTTTCATTATTTATTATTCTGTTGGAATATCGTATACGTAATGCGTTCGCACGACTGAATTTCCGTTATTTATTATTCTCGTTGGAATAACTTTTCTGCAAGCGGTCTATCGCATGCTGGTGATTTCTTTTGTTATTCCATTCTTTATTATACTCGGTTGGTTAAAGTTTTGACTTCTATACTCCATGAAATTAGTGGAATATCCTTGATATTTGCGCTTCATCCAAAGATCTTTTCATGAAAATATTCTTCCGAGCATTCTTGAATTTTACTCTACAAAGAAGTATCATGTTGACAATTTGGACGTTATTAGTTCCTGAATAAATTAATTCTTGAACTTGTTTTATTGAATACTTATATCATTGTCATCATTCTCATGTTTATATTATGTTGAAAGTTATCTCGGCTTCAGTAGTGGTATAGATGGACTTGATATGATTATGACCAGGGATTATTCGGTATAATCATGAGCGTAATATTACAAATTGTGACGCCCCCAAAATTGGTCCACACGACCCATTCTGAGTCGCCAGATATCACACTATAAAAATCAAATACAAACTTCATTTATATTAATCGTTGAACGTCATGCGAGTACTGACGACAACAGATAAGCTGTGAGTTTTAATACAATATTGTCTCGTAGATGATCCAACTCAAATTGTTACAATGCCATATAAAATACAGCAGCAAATATTTTAAGACCCCAAAGAAGAACGAGAAGATTACTATCATATTCATTCTAATGAGGTGCACTTTTGACGCTTTCAAAGTTGGGTTCTCATCACCTTATTGTTGTTAGCCAAAATCAATTATTAAGTGACGTATAAAATACGACACACACATCTTAGGTCCTCAATACAATTATCTGTTACATGTCATGCCGTTTTATAATGTATTGAGAAACTTCGACAGTCTCAGACCATCACACTATTTTCCTGTTATCCCCGCTCAACCCAGCTACACTCTTATTACTTGAAAGGAATTGTGAAGCAAAAGGGTGAGCACAACTAGCCTAGTAAATAATATCATGACTAAAGATAATTTAAATATCAATAGCTTTTGTCAATAATAAATCAGAGATTTAGAACATATGGTAGATGATAAAACTTTTCAACCATAGTTGCAGCGGAACGAGCAATCCATTAAAAGAGTCAAATAGACCATCATGTCTATTATCTTCTCCATGTTAAAAGTCCACTAATAATGTTTTATCTGTGACGCCCCCAAAATAGGTATACATCACCCATTCTGAGTCGCCAAATACATGGTACAGAAACAACTACAACTTTATTATCACAACAAGAAACTGTGAGTTTAAATACAAATATTATCTTCTGCACAATATCTATACTCAAATAAATCCTCATCACATTTATTGATATATTATTTTACAAAATGGTGAGGACTACTAAACAATCCTTTCTAAAACCTTCATTCCATACCCCGACTCGCATTTCTGCTATATTCTCGCCTCCCGAGAGAAGAATGGAACAAAAGGAAAAGGGTGAGCTCAACTAGCTCAAGAAAGAATACTATGACTAAGATAATATACAACAAATTATCGTTAGTCTCCAACAGGAAAAAATCGATGTAATACAATAGACAACAAGTTTCGGATCAATATTCGCAATGAAAATAATAATTCATAGAAGAATTACGTAGAATGAAATCTACTATAATCTATGAATTTAATGACCCATCATCAATATTTTATCCTCAGAACATCAATCAATATTCATCTCAAATCAAATATTCATCTTTGCACTACAGCCAAAGATATTCATCAATCGGTCATGTTCATCTCAACACTGCTCATCTTTGCACTAAAGGCCAAAGATATTCATCACCGGTATGTTCATTTAAACACTGCTCATCTTTGCACTACAAAAAAAGATATTCTTCAAATCATTCATCTTTTGCACTACAAAGCCAAAGATATTCAATAATATCATCATTTAAGACCGAGGATGATGAAAAATATTTTAAAGAACGAATCCAATTGAAACAAAATGACAAGGATTAAGGATTAAGGATTCAGACTTTGTTTTATCCATGTCCAACAATACCTCAAAAATAATCATAGCGGTGTGTAAAATTCAAGAATGATCAAAACATGGATACAATCAAAGCTAGTATCCGTATAGATAATTTTGGATGAAAAGAAGAAATTTTATTTTTCGATGAATAAAGGTCAGATATCGTGAATAGTAATGCAGATATCGTGAATAGTCTTCGATATACGTGAATAAGAACTCACACCAAAAGATAGAAATTCCACAAAAAATATTTTCACGCTTACGTAATAGTACTCGTGAATAAGAACTCGTGAATAAGAACTCATGAATAGTAACTCGTGAATAGTAACTCATGAATAGTAACCCCAACATGAAAAAGTTCCAAATTTGATAAAACTTCAGATCAACATTTCAAAGATAATGATATCAAGAAATAATATCATTACGAAAAAAATAATATCCCTTACCTCAAAGAATCAAGATTTCTAAGGAAAGGCTCAAGTGATCTTTGAATGAAACTTGTAGATTGAACAAAGAACTCTCAAAGTATCTAAATACTCACAAAATACGCCGATAATATAGAGAGAAGAGAAAAACTTTGTTTCGGTGTGATTTTCAATTATAACTTAGCTTTTCTTTTATAGAAAAATGTTAAGACGCAAGCGCATTTAACTCAACAACCTCATGGCTTTACTCGCTACTATTCCCACCCACCACATTTGAAAATTCAATTGAGCACATTTCTCACCAACCAAAAGTGGGGCCCACCAATTCTAGAATTTTCCACCAAAATCATTTATAACCTAATTTCGAATCACCACCTCTTAAAATTCATAATAAGTTATACGCTCATTTTAATTCGTTCAAAATTTGTGGACATATATTCAACTTATATATGTATAACATATCCAAAAATTACAACGATCCAACTATTTGGATTAAATATTATAACTCACACAATAAAAAGTCAGTAATAACACCAATTTGATCTTTTAATACCTCCAATCCGGCAAAATACAAATAAAACATCTCAAAGATTAATTCCTTCATTAATAACCACATAAATAAATCCATCATTTATATTCATATAAAATAAATATTTTCTTATCATATGAATCAATAATTAATTATTCACAAATAATATTACGTAATCACATTTATGATAACCAGTCGTTCCCGAGAAAGAGGGCTTTCCAATAAGGATCTCTCCTTATCTTGGCGCAATTAGGTGACCAAACCTCTCCTTAGATGTAACTTTCTAGACATTGCCAATAATGTTATCTAATAATATTATTCAAATAATATGAATTATTGATCCGATAATGGAAATATCATGTAGTGATAATTATCAAACAATAATAATATAAAATATCAACGCAACAATTATTGAATCAATAAAATAAAATATTGAATAAAGAATTACTCGTGAAAATTATTGAGTAAAGCCTTCTTACGTAAGGATCAATAATTCAACAATCACGTATGCAATACCGTGCTGCCATCGCGCAACCACGCCAGACATCGTATTTTAACCACCGGGTATTCCAATGGTCTTAATTCAGAACAACTACGCCAGTTATTTATAACCACCCAAACTTTGTCATTTTCCTCATCCAATCGCTTTCACATGGGGCCCACACATTGGTCGCTACTTTGTCATACGAATTTAATATTCCCCGACAAGATTTAATATTCCACGACCAAACGAATATTCTCAAAACGATCTGAATATTCCACGACCAAACGAATATTCCCCGACAAAAATGAATATTTTATAACCACTTGCTTATTTTGAAATATTTGCGTATTTAACCCTTAACTATCCACATTAATCAAATCAACCCTTACTATTTCAAAATAATAAATAAAGGAAATTCCTTTTATTTAAAAAAAAATTTGAGGTCTTACAACCTCCCTCCTTATGAAATTTCGTCCTCGAAATCGACGTGACGACTGACTGTGTTTCAAAAGGTGAGGATACCGCGCTTTCATTTCCGCTTTCAATTCCCTGTGTCATTTCCTCTATAGCATGATTCCTCCACAAAACTTTAACTTGTGGTATGACCTTTCATACGTAGGACATGCTCCTTCCTATCCAAGATCTTGACAGTACCTCCTCATACGTTAAGTCTTCTACATCTCGTCCCGGGTTCTAACTCTATAACGTGGTTCGGGTCTTTCACATATTTACGAAATGCATGATATGTGAAACACATTATAAACACGAGACATACTTGGAGGTAACGCAAGTCTATAGGCTACATTTCCTACTCGGTCAAGAATTTGAAATGGACCAATAAATCGTGGATTTGAGCTTTCCTCTTTCCCAAATCTTGTAACACCCTTCCATGGAGCAACTCGTAATAATACATGATCCCCTACACTAAATTCCACGTCCTTTCGATGAAGATCCGCATAACTCTTTTTGTCGATCTTGTGTCGTTTGTATATCGTTAATCAATCATTTGGATCTTTTCTAGAGTCATACATGTATTAACTCTCGGGTCCCAACAATGTTGCTTCACCCACCTCATCCCAACATATCGGAGAACGACATTTTCGTCCATATAATGCTTCAATGGAGCCACACCTATACTTGCTCGATAACTTGTTGTTGTAGGAGAATTCCACCAATGGTAAATACTTATCCCAACCGCCTTGAAGTCTAGGGACGCAGAGTCTTAATATATCTTCAAGAGTTTGAATAGTCCTCTCGATTGTCCGTCCGTTTGGGGATGGTATGCCAAACTAAATCGCAAATCTGCGCCCATAGCTTTTTGCAAGCTAACCCAAAATCTTGAAGTGAATCTTGGGTCACGATCCAAACTATGGATACAGCATGCCATACAACCTCACAATCTCATTTACGTACATACTAGCAAAACGTTCAAGGGAATAAGTCTCCGTATTCGGCAAGAAATGAGCGATTTGGTTAATCTATCAACAATAACCCAAATAGCATTGATGCCTTGAGAAACCGTAGAAGACCCGTAATGAAATCCATGGTAATGTGTTCCCACTTCCATTTCTAATCTCAAGTGGTTGCAACGGACCCTTAGGTACTAGATGCTCGCCTTTACACGTTGGCAAGTTAAACACATCGAGATAAACTTTGCAATCTCTCTCTTCATATTGTTCCACCAAAATGTATGTCGAAGATCACGATACATTTTAGTACTTCCAGATGGATTGCAAATGGTGTATTGTGTGCCTCCATCATAATCTTTCAAATCGTAGTCGTTAGAACACAAAGTCTAGAGTGGACTCAAGTATTCCTTCTTCATCAATTCTCGCCCTAAATAGCTCTTTCTTGTACTTTCTTCTTCATACGCATCATCCGGCCTGGTGGCTTGAAGCGCCTTTAACTTTATCGATTAAAGTCGATTATACTCGTATATCATCACGTGGGTACCTAGAGTTTTCATCTCCATCTCTATTATTTGTAAATTATACGAAAATTAGTCTTTGACAATATCGTACTCGAACTTGTATATCGATCTTCTACTCAACACGTCGGCCTACCACGTTCGCTTTTCGAGATGGCATGGTCGAACATGTCTTTGAAATGAGTCTCCTCTTGAGTTCTTCAAGCTCTTCCCACATTCCTTGCTCCATTCGAATTTTGTATCTCTACGAGTCACCGCGATAATGGAATAGCGATTCGAGAATATCCTTCAACGAATCTCCGATAATAACCGACTAAGCCTGAAAGCTACGTATTTCGATTCTCGACTTAGGTTGCTCTCAACCGTGACTCATATCCCAATCTTGGATAAGACGTCACAATGACACCTATCGCTTTACTATCGCATCTAATACGACGTCCCCTATAGAGTGTCCGCTTAGGTAAATTCCACAAAGGAAGTCACCAGATAAAGGCTCGTGTACCAAATTTATAGTTGAATTTTTAACTCACGAAGTTCAATAGAGCCATTCGATATGAGATTTTAGAAATGAGTTTTGTAACGTTCAAAGTCGATACAAAATTTAATATCGAGCTTTGGGAGTAAGCGAAGAAATTCTTCGTAAAATACGTCGGAAAAATCAATAACAACAAGAATATTATTCAAATCGCGTGTCTTTATTCAAATCCATAACATGGACTAAGAAAACTTGACATCCGTAATAAACGAATGACTTCATGGCTTGATATGAAAATGTTTGACTACAATGGTTTGATCGCTTGAGTTCGAATAACAGTTTGCTTAGGAATATGAAAACTAACAACCTTACAAAAGCAATCAATTTGGCATGATGAGTAGTTAACCAATCAATCCTAAAATCACATTAAAAGCAAATATCTCAATAGAAATAAGGTTAACGGTAATGTGATAAAGTACTGACTGAATCAAGCAAGATTTTTAAACAACGGATGTAATGAAAGTTTCTCCTAACTGAGTCTCCACAGATAGGTCAAAGTTTAATTTCTCCGTAGTCAAGTTCAAACGTTGAAATGCAAGTAAGAGAGATAAAAGAATTGGTAGAACCCCCAGATTCTAGTAAGGTATAAACTTCGCAAGAATTTATAATTAACTAACCCGTGCTAACCGTTCGTCGTTCCTCGTATTTTTTGACCCCCGGCCACGACAAACGCTCTTCCAAGAACCGTTGACTTTGACTTTTACGGGACATCCTTTTGAGTCACCATTCCCGGCTTGGATCGGGTTTCGATATCGTCATAATCTCGAGCGATATGTCCTTCTTTTCCATAATTATAGCATACCTTAAACTGTTGTGGGCAGTTTGGGCTGATATGTCCCTCTTTCCCGCATTTGTAACATACGACCGGTGGTCGTTCTCCTCCCTTAAAACTAGTTGCTACTGGCACTGACGTCTTCAAATGGTCGTTGTTGAATCTCCTCTTTTTAAAATCTCCTCCCGACTCGCTTCTTCTATTTTCATGGCCACGATTACCACCAGAGTGGTTACCGCCTTTGTCCGTATTCTTCTTTCTCCGCTGGTTATCGTTATTCCGATGACTTGCTATCTTTGGTATGATCCTGGTTATGGTCCCTCGGTTGAACGTATTTCGTTATCTCGCTTCTAACAACCGAGCCTCACGACAACATCTCAATAGAGAAAAATTTATGAGAAATGAGATCTTGACGTATCTTGGGTTTCAAACCTCTAAGAAACATCCGCGTCATACGCTCCTCATTCTCCACCAAATGAGGTGCAAACTCGATAACTCCGCGAACTTCGCCTCGTCTTTGGACACACCGCCATGTTATTACGCTCTAGTCTAATAAACTCCACTTCCTTCATATGACGAATACTTTTAGGGAAGTACTTATCATTGAACTGCTTTACAAATGTCTCCCATGACATCTTTGAGTCTTGGTGGATGGGTACGCCTTCACGAGACTCCCACCAAAGTGATCCGCCTCGCCACGGAACATAAAAGTAGCGAATGGAACCTTCGTTCCTCCGTGCATCCCAAGACATCGAATATCTTGGTAATTTGATTGACCCATGTTTCCGCCATGATCGGATCCGGCTTTCCTTAAATTCGTGGTCCCAACTCTTTGAACTGCTTGGCGTGTGACAACCCGTGAATTGCTATCATTTCCTCCTCAGATTTTGAACACGAGTCTCCTCGTCGATTTTGCATGAATCGCAAAAACTTCTAAACATCCCCTCGCTCCTCATCTCGCTTTCAGTGGTGTTGTTCACAGAGGAACATTGCCAAATGTTGCACGTTCTCCTCGTTGGTGAGTACAGTATCTCCACGGTCTCATTTACTCCACTATTAATTTTCTCGATCGACATTCTCAAATATCATTCATAAAATAAGGGTTAATTAAGGAAATCAATATATCACATAATATCCCTATATATCGACCAACTAACAAATAAGCTTAGGTAGGACACACTAGCGAAGGATTTACCTGCCTCCTCCCTCCTAGTTCTATTCCCCGATCTCCGCCAGAGATCATATCCCTAAGCTCGATACCAACCGTAACTCGACACCAACTTGTGTCAAGACCTCACATTGATACCTATCGGTTTGCCACCGCAGCAAATCCGTCCCCTACAGAGTCCGGCCGGTGCATCCCCCATCAACGAGAAGTCACCAAATGAGAGGCTCGGGGCTCTTTACTTATAGCTCGATATTAACCGTGACGCCTCCCCAATAGGTATACATCACCCATTCGAAGTCGCCAAATACATGAGTGTAAACAACTACAACTTTATTATCACAATAGTAAAACTGTGAGTTTAAATACAAATATTATCTTCTAGACAATATCTATACTCAAATAAATCCTCATCACATTTATTGATACATTATTTTACAAAAATGGTGAGGACTACTAAACAATCCTTTCTAAAACCTTCATTCCATACCCCGACTATTGACTTGCTATATTCTCGCCTCCACGAGAAGAATGGAACAAAAGGAAAAGGGTGAGCTCAACTAGCTCAAGAAAAGAATACTATGACTAAGATAATATACAACAAATTATCGTTAGTCTCCAACAGGAAAAATCGATAGAATACAATAGACAACAAGTTTCAGATCAATATTCGCAATGAAATAATAATTCATAGAAGAATTACGTAGAGAATGAAATCTACTATAATCTATGAATTTAACGGTCCATCATCAATATTTTATCCTCAGTAACATCAATCAATATTCATCTCAAATCAAATATTCATCTTTTTGCACTACAGCCCAAAGATATTCATCAATCCATCATGTTCATCTCAACACTGCTCATCTTTGCACTAAAGGCCAAAGATATTCATCACCGGTCGTGTTCATTTAAACACTGCTCATCTTTGCACTACGTGCCAAAGATATTCTTCGAAATCATTCATCTTTTGCACTACAGCCAAAGATATTCAATAATATCATCATTTAAGACCGAGGATGATAAAAATATTTTTAAAGAACGAATCCATTGAAACAAAATGACAAGGATTAAGGATTAAGGATTCGTACTTTTGTTTTATCCATGTCCAACAATACCTCAAAAATAATCATAGTGGTGTAAAAAAATTCAAGAATGATCAAAACATGGATACAATCAAAGCTAGTATCCGAATAGATAATTTTGGATGAAAAGAAGAAATTTTATTTTTCGATGAATAGTCTTGGATACGTGAATAGTCAGATATACATGAATAGTGCCAGATATCGTGAATAAGAACTCTACACCAAAGATAGAAATTCCACAAAAAAATATTTTCACGCTTCATTAATAGTACTCGTGAATAGTAACTCGTGAATAAGAACTCATGAATAGTAACTCGTGAATAGTAACTCATGAATAAGTAACCCGATATGAAAAAGTTCCAAATTTGATAAAACTTCAGATCAACATTTCAAAGATAATGATATTGAAGAAATAATATCATTACTGAAAAAAAAATATCCCTTACCTCAAAGAATCGAGATTTCTAAGGAAAGGTCTCAAGTGATGGTGAATGAAACTTATCTTGACAAAGAACTCTCAAAGTATCTAAATACTCACAAAATACGCTCAATAATATAGAGAGAAGAGAGAAAACTTTGTTTCGGTGTGATTTTCAATTATAACTTAGCTTTTCTATTTATAGGAAAAATGTTAAGCACTCAAGCGGCACTTAACTCGCAACTTTGATGGCTTTACTGCTACTTATTCCCACCCACCACATTTGAAAATTCAATTGAGCACATTTCTTACCAACCAAAAGTGGGGCCCACCAATTCTAGAATTTTCCACCAAAATCATTTATAACCTAATTTCCAATCAACACCTCTTAAAATTCATAATAAGTTATACGCTCATTTTTAACGGTTCAAAATTTGTGGACATATATTCAACTTATATATGTATAACATATCCAAAAATTACAACGATCCAACTATTTGGATTAAATATTATAACTCACACAATAAAGTCAGTAATAACACCAATTTGATCTTTTAATACCTCCAATCCGACAAAATACAAATAAAACATCTCAAAGATTAATTCCTTCATTAATAACCACATAAATAAATCCATCATTTATATTCATATAAAATAAATATTTCCTTATCATATGAATCAATAATTAATTATTCACAAATAATATTACGTAATCACATTTATGACAACCAGTCGCTCCCAGAAAGAGGGGCTTTCCAATAAGGATCTCTCTCTTCTTGGCGCAATTAGGTGACCAAACCTCTCCTTAGATGTAACTTTCTAGACATTGCCAATAATGTTATCTAATAATATTATTCAAATAATATGAATTATTGATCCGATAATGGGAAATCTTCAGCGATGACAATTATTGAAACAATAATAATATAAAATATCAACGCAACAATTATTGAATCAATAAAATAAAATATTGAACAAGAACTCACCGTGAAAATTATTGAGTAAAGGCCTTCACGTAAGGATCAATAATTCAACAATATCTTGTAATACCGCAGGTAGTACTTCTTTATAAACCACGCCAGACATCAGATTTTTAACCAACCGGTATTCCAACAAATCTTAAAGGTAACAACTACGCCGTTATTTATAACCACCCAAACTTTGTCGCTTTCCTCATCCAATCGCTTTCGTTATGGGTCCCACATTATGGTCATACCGTCGCATTTAATATTCCCAACAAGATTTAATATTCCACGACCAAAACGAATATTCCACAAGCATTTAATATTCCACGACCAAACGAATATTCCCAAACAAAAATGAATATTTTATAACCACTTGCTTATTTTGAAATATTTGCGTATTTAACCCTTAACTATCCACATTAATCAAATCAACCCTTACTATTTCAAAATAATAAATAAAGGAAATTTCTTTTTATTTAAAAAAAAATTCGGGGTCTTACATTATCCCTGTAACATCAATCAACAATTCCTGTCCACAATCATATGAATAACTCATAATCATAATTGTGATTCTGAATTTCTTTTCGCACCCAGGATGAAGATAATTTTCATTACCTATCTTCACCTGAAACATCAAAAATCATGGTTATACCAAATCACAATCCTTGCTCATAATCATACTAATAAATTCATCTTTGCACTACAGCCAAAGATATTCATTAACAATTCATCTTTGCACTACAGGCCAAAGACATACAACTGTATTTTAGAAGAGTCAAGTAGAGCATGATAACTACTATCTTCTATGAATTTAAAAGTTTATTATCAATCTTTTATCGCTGATAGACTCAGCTTAATAAATAATCCACATCATCGAATCACCCCTGCACCACGGCCAAGGATATTCATTAATATCACATCCATGAATTATCCATGCACTATGGCCAAGGATATTCATTATTATCACATCCATGAATTAATATTTCATTGTTGAGACTCAGCTCAATAATTAATCCACATCATCAATTCATCCCTGCACTATAGGCCAAGGATATTCTTTTAGTATCACGACCACGAATTATTCATGCACTACGGGCCAAAGATAATCGTGTTTTCATCAACGGTCCTGATCATGCCATAAAATAATTCATATTTGCACCCTTGGCCGAAGAGAATCCATAGCCATAATCATACCAAAAACTATCCATCAATGCACTACGGCCAATAAAGACTTTTTTCACATCATTTGTAACATTACGGTCATGATTATACCGAATAATCCTCAGTCATAACCATACCAAGTCCATCTATGCACTACAAAATACGATGACTTTCAACATAATATATACATGAGGATGATGACAATGATATAAGTATTAATCAACGAAAATAAGGATAAATATTAAAGACTTTAAATTTATCCAAATATTATCAACCACTCATAATCTAATATTATTAATATCATAAAAATATTTTAATCACTTCTTAAATTTATAAACAATTTATTTCAATTGTTTACACTTTACCAAATAATGCATTTAATCATTCAAAAATGCCATACTCATAAGATTTCATCACCAATGATTAAATCTCTCATCAAAAATCTGCATATACCTTATATAGGATTTCCAAGCCATAAAATCCTATTTTCTAACTTTGTTACTTCACATCAGTCCCAAAAATATTTCTTTTCTGGAATTTAGCAGAATATAGTCCCATAATGAACATATATTTTTCTCGGAATTTTTAAAATTCATTTACTATTTTTCAAAAATCAATTTCTAATTAATTCCTTAAGGAATTAGCTACCTCAAGTTTAACTTCAGAAATTTCCAATCTTGGCAGGATCTTACACATGTTAACGTGAGCTTTCAGTTTAAATTTCATGGTCATCGGAGTTATAGAACTTCGATTATAGCATTTTTCGTCGGAAAAACCTAAATATTGAAATGGTCATAACTTGCTCATTTTAAGTCGGAATGAGCTCATTTTTGGACAGGAGGTACTTTATACCATATGTTTCCATGTCCCAAAAGGCCAGAATTTTTCTCACAAATTAAGTTACCGAAAATGCCTTTTTAAATTTTTGGGCAATAGCTATTTTCCCATTTTTACTTTTTTGTGTTTTGCTAAAATCAATCCACACGAAAATCTACAACACCTTTTCCAGTGTTTTCACTTGGATAAGTTAGGAAACTCATAGATCTAACTCTAGAACTTGGCCACACTCAAAAATTCAAAATATAATAGGAGATATGGTCAATTGAATTTCATGTTCCATTTTCACCAAAATCTGATTTTTCAACCCTTTGTGATTTCTAAGAAACTTTCATGTTTTCATATAATACCCAACATAACTCATCATAACACTTACTAATACTTCATACCCATTATTTTCATCAGTCCAATGCTTTTATTATGACTCTCATCATAATCAACGTAACCAGATTATATCCACAATTTAATAAAGAATGAATATAAAGGATCGTTCACCATGCATGTAGTAATCCACATAGACATGTTATTCTAACAGAATAATAAAGAATGGAATAACAGAAGGATTCACCATGCGTGCGATAGACTTCACAGACAGGTTATTCCCAACAAAATAATAAATAATGGAACCAGGTCCGGCGTAAACGCACAGATAGGATATTTCAACAGAATAATAAATAATGGAACCAGGTCAGGCGTAAACGCACAGATAAGATATTCCGACAGAATAATAAAGAATGAAATAATAGAAGAATTTCACCATGTATGCGGTACTTCGCATAAACAGGTTATTCCAACATAATAATAAGGAATAGAATAACAGAAGAATTTCACCAAGTATAGGGTGATGCAGATATCAAAGTTATTCCAATGAATAATAAAGAATGAAATAACAGAAGTTCTCTTCATGAATACAAAAAAAATAATACCCGTTAAGAGTACAACAAATAATATCCCTTACCTTTGAAAGAAGAGTATTCCGACTGATAGGGCGAGGATACACTCGAAGAAAATTTGTACTACGCTCAAAGTTTTCTTAAACTCTAAAGAAATACGCTCAAGATTATAGAAGAAGAACCCTCTCCATAGTTTCTCTCTCTAGAGTTTCAGTGAATTCGTAAGAAATAATGAAGGAATGAGCTTCTATTTATAGAAGAATGGACTGCATAGTAACTAATTCATGAACGGTCCAGATTGATTTATTTTTAATCGGACGGTCCAGATTTAAAGCAAAATCTTTTAAATAAAATATAATATATTCTATTTATAATCTAATAAAACGAATAACTTTATAAAAGTATTCTGTTTTATATAAAAAGATTTTACTATGCAAAATACTATCTGAGTGCACTATGATAATAAAAAATATAATATATTCTATTTATAGAATAACTTTATAAAAAGTATTCTCGCTTTATATAAAAAATTTTTTACTATGCAAAACACTATGCATAATAGAATATAATATATTCTATTTATAGAATAATTTTATAAAAGTATTACATTTTATATAAAAAGCTTTTACATTTTTATTACATTAATAATACTAATAAAACAAAACCGAGTGACTTATCATGTAGCATTAATAATCAATACAGTAATGCTACTTATGCAACCACGCGATTCTTGTACTTTTTACTACAGAGAGTAGTTCGGCGGTTTAACGGTAAAACTTTCGCCGTTATTTTTATAAAAATATTTTTGTCGTTTTCTCAATCCGACAATAATTACGTTGTGGGGTCCACCAATGATCGTACGGATATTCCCCGACAAAAAAAATATTTTATATCAACTTGCTTACTTTGCAAAAAATTTCACATATTACCCTTAACTTTAAACTTTTATCAATTTAACTATTTACCAAAATAAAAAAAATTAAATACTTTTATTTCATAAAATTTGGGGTCTCATACAAATGATGTGGTAAAAGTCCTCATTGGCCCGTAGTGCATTGATGAACAGTTGTTGGCATGATCATGACCATTGATGAATACACGAATATCCTTGGCCCGTAGTGCATGGATAATTTGTGGTTGTGATACTAATGAATATCCTTAGCCGTAGTGCAAGGAAGATGCTGATTATTTATTAAGCTGAGTCTCCGCGATAAAAGTGATGAAAAATCCTTTAAATCATAAAAGATAGTAGATTTTATTCTCTACTTGACTCTTTTAATGGATTGCTTGTTCCGCTGCAGTTAAACTTGATGTCTATTGTATTTTATCAGTTTAACATTGTTGAAGGCTAATGATAATTTATTCTGCATTATCTTAGTCATAATATTTCTTACTGGGCTAGTTGAGCTCACCCTTTCTTTCGATCTTTTTTCTTCGAGAAATGAGAACGTAGCTGGGACTAGTCGGAGAACGGAGTGATGGTCCAGATGATAGTATTAGTAGTCATCACTATTCTGTTAAATAGTGTGACAATAAATGTAACGAGAACTCTTTTGAGTATGGATATTGTCTAGATGACAATATTCTTATTAAAACTCTCAGTTTATGTTTTGTCGTATTTTACACGTCAGCTGTATTATTAAGTTGTATTTGAATTTTGTACCATGTATTTGGCGACTCAAGATGGGTGATGTATACCTATTTTGGGGGCGTCACAATTCTCTATTCCAATTCCTGTACAATTTTAGTTCTAAAAAAAAAAACCTTTGAATCTAAAACCCCCACAAATCTTACAAAACAACAGTAGATCAGTTCAACTTTTTTATATAACTAGGACTACAAGTCTAAGGCACCCATCTTTCTCAATTAAACTCAAGTGGGCTCAATTTTCTTGATCTATGATCTGCAACAACAAATTCTTGCAACTCTATCTTGGTCTGCCGCCGGATATCATGGCGGACATAGTAAAACAGATCTTAGCAAAGCCGATCCAATTAGCGACCAAGTTATTAAAGCGTGAGACGAGGCCTCCTCCCCTTCAAAACAAGATCACATTGAGAGCTCAAATCCAAAAGCAGAAACTTGTTTGACTTCTCCTTGAGTGTCTGCAGCGGGCCAACAACGATCTCTATGAGCGACCCCGACGCCGCATCATCAATGACACCGAGCAAGTTCTCCAAAAGGCCCTTGTTCTTGTCCAGAAATGCCGAGTCAACGGCCTTAAAATTAAAGTCACGTGGGATATTTTTTTTTCTTCAAAAAAGTCACATAGGATATTTTTAGAAGTCTGTTAGTTAAATTGGACGGAATGGCTTGATTGTACATTTTTAAAAATCACAGTAGGTCAATTGAATATTTTTAAAGCACAGTAACTAATTACTTAAAACACTACAATCACAGTGGAGTAAAAATATTTTTTGCCGTTTTAGTTACAATTCCTTGTGCCGTTAACCATTATGTTGTGCTCTACTGTTCAAACCAGATGCACAAAATACCTGATGAATTTGCCAGCAAGAACGTACTGGATATGAACAAAATACTACTCCCTCCGTCCCATGATAAAAGTTTTTATTATTATTTTGGGTAGTCCTATGTTAAATGTTCACTTTTTTTTTAATAATCAAATTTTTACACATTTTTTCTTATTATGCACGTAGCATTAAATATCTCATACTTTTCTTATTTTAATTATGTCTCCATATTTAATAAGTATGGAGAGATAATATTTTGAATTGAATAGCTAGAAAGTCATTCTCTCACCTATATTAAAAATAATTAATGACATTATTATGGACAATTTTGTCATTTCATTCTTTTTTTTAATATGCGTAAAAAGTTCACCAAAATTTTTTTTTTGAGACGGACGGAGTATTATCAACACACGTACTGAATATGGACAATCTCTTCCAAGAATAATACTCCAACTATCTCCTTTGGAGAGTCTAAAAGTTATCTCCAAATTTCTCTTTTTCAACAAATCGTATTTATTATTTAATTTAATGAAACTTAATTGAACCACCCACATGGAGGCAAATTCTCAACAATTATAATCTCTGTGTTCTTCCTTGATTTGGGGGTCGTCATTCTTCGCTAGCTCTTCATCGCTATTTCTTTAACAATAATAGTTCTAATGATTTTGTGTTAAATAACAAATAATATATTCATTAAAAATAGATAAAAACTTGATTAACTACAACTGGCGAACAATTTAGTTTATTAAACGAGTCGAGCTCCAATACTACATTTAGACTTTTTTTAAAATTCTATGACTTGACTGTGAGTCCAGCCCAATTAAATTTATTATACCAAGTTCCTCATAACTCAATGATAAAAAAACTACTCATAAAACTTGTGATGTATGAGGTATTGGGATTCTTGGCAAAGGCAAGAATATGGAATATAGCCAAACATACGAAAATATTCCCTTGATTACAAACAAACTTGAACAATAATATCACCTTCATTCCAAACCTTTATTTATTTGAGTTACTTAATTTTACTACCAATTTCACCAATCAGCTAGCATAGAGAAACAACTAGCATTGATTTAAAAATAAACATCTTGGGACGTACGTTATTTTCTCCTTTTTGGTTTTGGCCTAGTTAGTTTTATTACCATCCCTTCTCACTAACTAGACCTAGCTAGAACTCTCAATATCCTCAACCTCTTCAACATTTTGATACTTATACAAGCAAGCACAAACTACATAATACCCAAAATTTAAAACCCCAATCACAACCAAAACCCAATAAACATTATCCAGCCTCCCATAATTAATATCATCCGGTAACCACCCTACGTTTCGAACAAGATCGATCAACGCAGTGCTCAAATAAAACGCTACCGCAATTATCAGAAAAATCATTGCAGTCGACAAGCTTTTAAGCGAATCCGGGAATTCTTGATAATACAAATCAACTTGTCCTGGAAAATGAAATGCCTCTCCAATTCCCACAATAGCTAGTTGTGGCACGAGCCACAAGACCGATATTAAGTGCTTGGATTGAGCTAGATTGTGCCTTTTTGATTCGACTAGAGCAGATATAGCCATGCTGATTATGTTGAGAATGTGCCCGATTCCTATGCGTTGTAGGGGTGTTGGAACTTTATCAAATAATTTTTGAGACAAGGGGATTAAGAAGCGGTCGAATATGGTGAGAAAGATTGATGTGGAGATTAATACGAATACTAGGACGGATGCTGGTGGGATTTTGAAATGGGGGCCGAGGCCACGGTCCATGGTTAGGGCTTGGAGGACTGCTAAGCTGGATTGCATGCCAATTGGGGTGGCTAAAAATATACTGGAAGACCATATGGGGAATATTCTGATTAGGGTTTTGAGTTCTTCTACTTGTTGGACTGTGCATGTTTTCCATGGGTTTGCAACTGAGCCATCTGGATTGATGTCGGTTTCGGATTTAAATGCTGCCCGATTCAAGAACCTGTTGGATAAAAAATAAGAAAAGAAGAAAAAGAAGAAGCATACATGCATGCATGCATGTGTTATATGTTTATTAGGCAACTCAAATTAATTAGCTGGCTTCATAACTAATATTTTGCACGAAGAACTTTATTTACATATATATAGATGGGGGAATTAAATCTATTGTTTCATTGGACAAAATGTTGTAGTACGAATAAACAGATTCGGTGAAGCTGAGATTTTGAAAAGTTAGCAAGTTCAATATAAAGAAAAAGTTGCATTGTAACTTGGCATTGATCTTTAATAGTATTATTAAAGTTGGAAATGCAACTATTTGTTATATGCATGCAATTTGAACTTTTATGACTTCCAGAAATGTCCAAATTCCTAATAAATACCATGAGCAAGTAGGGGTATAGATAGTTGGACTAAAGGTGCAAATTAAGGGAAGCAAGGCTAGGATTTCTTTGCCTGCAATTAGTGACCATGGCTGTGGCCTGTGAGATAGTATACAGTACTACCTGCACTTTAAATAGAATATATTTATGTGCTTTCACATATTCAAAGACGTACGTACACAAAAGTAAAAGTGGTATAGAAAGAGGAGAGAGTAAGTGTTGTAAAAAAAAGAGAGTGAAATACTATTTTACGTACCTTTGTACAGTATGTTTTTGGATATATGTGAAACTAGATGTGTATACTCCTCTAGATAAGGTTTACCAACAACACAATGTGCGCCACTATCATATATATGAATATGATGGTGGTCCATGGCTTTGGGTATGGAGTGGTGAAGAGAATTGAGAGACTGAGCATGCCGGCCCATGCCAACTATAATACAACGCGTATGAAAACAGCAATTCTTGTACAAGAATGTCAATATTAATTGTATCATATGAATGAGGCATGTTCGCCTACTGAAAAAGTAGCCATCGATCACTATTCATTGTGCTGAAGCACTCTTCAGTATGCTGTCCCTCTAAGCCACTGCATGTCTCCACTTGTGAAAATCCAAATAAATTGTACTAGTACTTACTAGCTACCCCATTAATTTCTTTTTACACGCACGATGGTGTATGTGTACGAGAGTAATGATGTGTCTATCTCTGTGGTCACGTGATGAGAGAGAAAAATATCATTTATATTAATGGCTGTTGTTGTAACAGGTGTGTTGAACATTTTTTGTGTGCACAAATTTAATTTCTTGCTTAATTCTTAATTATCTATAACAAACCAAAGATATCAATAGATAATTTTTTTTAATGGAAGTAAATAGTAGAGGAAGATGAAGATAGAGAACCAAGACGAAGGGGTAAAATATATAACAGTAGAAATCACAAACCATACATTAATTAAGCAGATAAATGTAAAGATTGAGTTGTCAAAACAATAGAAAGATGAAGATATTAAATTAAATTAAGGTCGTTTAATTCTTAGCTTTTCTCTTTGTACCTTTATGCACTAAAAATTATAGCTATGAAGAGATTATTTCCTTAGGATCAAATATTAAATAAAACCTTACCTTTATCCAATTTTTTTAGCTTTTCAAACTTTTTTTTGTATCTTATTCTGTATCTAAGCCTACTCTAAGCTATGACCTAGCCAGTCAAGCAATACAAAAGTGGCTGCATATTTAAGAAACACCCCCTTTATTGTTAAGCGAATATACTCCATCCGTTCCTTAATATATATCGTTTTAAGGTTGTGCACAAATATTAAGTTAATGATTATATAACATTAACTATAATATCAATTGTCTATATTGCCCTTATATTGGAAGAAGAATTTGTTATTTATTGGATAAAAAATAGTGAGAGAACCAAAGTTACATTTAATTCTTGAGGTAATATTGAAAACTAAGCAATTAATGCTTACTTGAAATTCTCAAACGACTTATATTAAGAAATAAAAATATTTCTCTAAAACGACCTATATCAAGAAACGGGGGAGTATCTAATAGTCTATCCCCCCTCGCTTCCTTTTTCTTGTGTCTTTTTAAATAAAAATTTGTTTCTTTTTTATGTGCATGGTTTGTAGATTCCAGAATGAACTAACTGTTTAATTTTTTTTATATTCTCCCTCAACATTAGACCCTAATTTATTTCACTCTCATCCTCTCAATGAATTTTAGAATGTAAAATTAAAGTTTTAAATGTGTTTACTCCTAAAACGTATGTGTAGTATTAACTCAAGTTTTTGACAGAGTAAAAAATAAAAAAATAAAAGCAAGTTAAACCCTAATTATTACCTGAAGCTCTTTGTAGGTACTGAAGCCACCTTCTTTACCTTCAATCCTCCATCATAGCCATAGTAAAAATCCTCACTTTCGGACGATAACCGGACCTTCCTTTTCCGAATAGTTGCAACAACCACACGAGCAATGCAGGTAAAGGGGCTCTTTTCCGGCTTGGTACGATGATAAAACCGAGTACCGAGCAAGAAAATTGCTAAACCAAGTATATTAGTCCCAACACTTAGACCAAACCCTAATTTCCAACTCACATTATCTTCCATATACACAATGGCTGTGGAGGATATTACAGAAGCAAGGTATGTGGTAACAAAGTACCAATTAAAGAAAACACCTTGATCTTTTGGATTATGAAATTGATTTGCTCCCATGGTAGTGATGGTGGATCGAAGACCGCCTATCCCTATTGAGGCCAGTGTTATACCGGTATAGAGTATTGAGAATTGTAGTTTTGATGGGGTTTTACACGAGCTTGAGGATCCATCTTCACAATGTTGAGGCCTCAAGGAATGGATTGTTGTAGTTAGGAACAAAAGGACTATGCCCTGCATGGATAATTAAACCTAGCTTAATATGCAAGTCAATTAAATGGTTTTACATGAGTGGATACTAAATAACTAACGTATGCTAGCTCCGGTGGAATTCAAATATATATGTTATCCCATTTTTTGTCTCATCTACTGTCTTACCTCAGTTCAGTAGATGAGAATGCATGGTATATTTGATAGAGAGTACTGAGACAACATAATAGGACCTGTGTGAGTGTGATTTGTTGATGATTCAGTATTCACTAATTCAAATGTGTTGTCCTTTTTCATGTCTGATCGATCATCTACAATCATCTCATGATCAATTTAAAGAATTTAATAATTAACTAGATTACGTACATTACGCTTGGCAATTAATACAGGACGTGAGAGGAGACAAAATATTTGGACTTTCACTATTCACATATGGACACAATTAACAATTTTAACTAATCACACACACATCATTTAGTGTTCACCTTTATATTGTATCCATTTTTTCATCGCGGCATTATTTATGAAACTACAATACTCAAATTAGAGGGTGTACGTGGTCTTAATAAGTATTTTGGGAAATTATATAGCTAATATAAATCAAAATTAATAAGCATAGAATGAATATTGAGCATAATTATATAGTACCAAGAAAGAGATGAAAGAAGAGATCCAGACAACGGAGTAACAGCCTAGAAATGAGTCAGCTATGATGGCTCCAATAACAGGAATCAAACTGGTGGAGCCATTGACAAGGTTGGATATTTGAGCAGCATCAATACTCTTTACATGGAACTCCTTAATCAGATAAACTAGAAGATTCGCCGCCCATCCTCCCGAAGCAAGTGTCAAGGCCGCCGTACTTGCTGCATGTAAATTGGTCATAAGTGAATTTAGTCGAATTAATGCTCAATATTCAAACGCAAAATTTCAAAAGAGAAAAAATAAAGATGTCTATTACTATTCATAATATGTGGAAGTATCGACGATCTTTATAAAGAGATCTAGAGAAACAAACCTATGATGAAGGGGAAGGTAATCCAGCCGCCTTGTTTTCGATCGGTGGTGGTTGAAAATGGTGCCTCTGTGTCCATTATGTTATGTTCAAGGTTACCTAACTGCATGTTGTAACTGCTTAAGGCCTATATATGAAATGGAGCTCTATATATATATATATATATATATATATATAGAAATAGGATGAGGTGCAGGAGTCCACATTTTCTTAAAATGCGGAATTTTTTTTTGTTTTTTTTTAAAACAATTAAAAAAAAGTTTAATATTTTATGGAACTGAAATTTTTACATAATACAGTGTTTTGGGTGTGATTTGGATACATATCACACCCAAAACACTGTACACCTGTTTTGTTATATGTATCCAAATCACAACCAAAACAGTGTATTATGTAAAAATTTCAGTTCCATAAAATATTAAAAAAAAAATTAGTTGTTTTAAAAAAAATAAAAAAAAATCGTAACTTTTAAGAAAATACGGGAGTCTGTATAGGAACTGGACCCTATATATATATATATATATATATATATATATATGTTTATGTTTATGCTTTTGTCTGTGTCTGTTTGTTTGTGTGTAATTTGTAGTAATTTGTGTTGTCCCAAAACTTTCTATTTCTATTGATCAAAGATGTGTTTTGTTGGGATTGGGGGGAGGACCGGTACTTAATGTACCGGTCATTAGTACGGTGCAAAATTTGGGCCATTAGATTTTTTAAAATTGATCTCACGGTCACAATTTAACCCTCACTATGTCACTATCTCAGCTTTCCTTTTGTCTCTCCAGTTCCCTCTTTCCTTAACATCTCGCCATTTCATTTCCACCACCACCACCACCTCCACCTCACCACCGTCGCTCGTGCTTCTCTCCTTCGCCACCACCGCCTCCGCCACGGACCTTTTCATTGCCCACGCCGGTAAATTCCACCCCAATTTCCAGTCGCCCTAAACAAACCTCTAAACCTTCCATCGGCCAAACCTTTGATCCTCTCCCACTGGCCATCGATCCATTTTCTTTACATTAGTTCAGTTCTTGTTTCTGTTCAGTCTTCACTAACCGCACTGCTGCCTCCAACTACAGGCTCCATATTTTTCTTAGGTAATTTTTTTAATTAGTGGGCTCAGATGATATATTTTCTGAGTTTATTTTGAGATTTAGTCAATGGATTTCTCTACTAGTTTAGGGCGTTTAGGGCTTTTTTATGGTGGTTTGTTTTTTTAGTTTTGATAATTTTTCTAATTGGTGGTGGGCTTGTTTTGTTTAGATGTGAATCATGTGATATTTCATAAGTTGTTGGAAATTATAGGATTTATTATATTATAGGTATTTTTAAGGGATTTGTGTTGTGAGTTTTTGATTACTTTAAATCTGTGATGAATACCCAGTTAGAGGGTTTACAAGATATGAAGCCACGCTTTATAGCAAACCAATTTACAATGAGTCTGTCTTTAATTGTATTGGCTTGATACTAAGTTAAAAGCTTCTCATTTATATAGTTTTTGGTTGTTATTACATTGTACCAGCAAAAAATTGTTTTTCACTGTAATAATATTCATTAAAGTGGATACTAATTAGGAACTGCCTCGTATTTTTATACATATCTTTCTTATTAGAAATAAAAAGGAACTGTGTTGTGCTATACTGGGAATGACACATTTTAAAATGTAGTATATTGTTTTCTGATTTGTACTCTGGTTACTCTGGTTATTTAGTATTATAAATCACCTTGTAAAGCTCCTGATGTTTTTTTCTGGAAAAGGTTTTCATATTGTCTTTTCATGTTTGAGAGTGATTCAAAACTGATTGCAAATCCTAAAATGGTGAAATTGCACTCTTTTGACACTAAGGTACTAAAATTCTTTGTTGGTGTTGTTACTTGTCAGTGAAAAATAAAGATCTGTCTATAATGGTAGTTAACTTGCTCAAGTTTTGTTTGTTTGTTTATGCAGATACACAAAGTTGACACTCTGATATCCTACAAGAATGATGAATGGGATGAGCAGTAGAGAAAAAAGCTACTGGCATTTTTTACCTTTTGTTGTTTATTTGTGGGCTTCTCATTAACATATGCTGAGTAGTAGATGTAGCGTGAATCATTGAGTCACATTTTGTAATTTGATAGCTACGAATGATGTTTTCTATGTGTGGATGAGAAAGAATATGGAATCAAAAATATACTACTGGCATTTTTACTTTTTGTTGAACTCATTTGTAAAGTGTTTATGAAAGTAAAACAATGTTTTGCATCTTAGTTCTGAGCCAATTTTTCTTTCTTTTGATTCAGCAACTCCCCGACCCTCTCTCTTTCTGGTATGCATGCTATATATCCAAACACTTGAGATGCTCTTCAACCTCACTCATTTCTTTTTTTTGATAATTTGTTTTGCAAATGTGATAATAATGGTTTTATATCGTCAATATAAAGTATATATGTGAGCTCAAAAAATCAGCAATTTTAAAAATTTGAAAATTTATTTGACTGATTATTTCCAAAGAGCGAAACAATGTATTAGTCGTTGCCCTGCTTTTCATTCATAAACCTAAACTATTTCCTGAACACTTTGTTGTTGTCTATCTGAAACAACATTTTTGCACCAAAAGCAAGAATAAGATAATATATAAAGTGAACATACTAAAACAAGAATGTCAATAGCATGTCTGCTCAATAGTATTTTGGAGTATGGTCTTCCTTAACTAAATCAAGATTGTATCCCTAATTTCTCCAAAAGTACTCCATACTACACAGATACTCCAAAAGTACTCCATAGCTACTCTCAAATTCAGGCTTCTTACCAATCACCCTCTTGCTTAAATTAGACCAAGGTTGGTCGACAGATGCACATTTACTTAGCCTAATTTGCTCCAATTCATCTGCTACCTTTGTCATCGAAGGCCTCATTTCACTATGAAATGCTAGGCACCTAAATGCCAGTTCTGCCACTTTTTGCAACGATGACAAGGTCGAATCGTCTAAAGTTTGCTGCACCATAAACGGATCAATTATCTCATCCAAACGCCCCTTTCCAATTCTATCGATAGCAAGTGAAGCTAAAAGAGTGAGAATACAAAAGTAACATAACATATACATTTATAAGTAAACAAAAAAGAGTGAGAATACATTTATAAGTTCATAACATATGCATAATGAAACAGAGCATGAACTAACTTTGACATCAGTTGGCTGGAAGTAGATGAACAGGTAATAACCAATCAAAATCCCAATGGTGATTCCCACTCCAAACCCGAAAACCCCCATTATAGTACTCACTATACCCATCTCTACTCTTCTTCCAGATCACTAGTATTCTTCACTACAATCCTCTCAAAAACTTAACAATTATATATTCCAGAACAAAGGAATTCTGTGTCGGTAACGCCTCTTGTGGGGGCGGATTGGTCTCAATAGGAAGATCAAACAAGAAAAAATGCTATAGAGACCAGAATAAAATGATGACATACCGAAAAATTCACCCGTAAGAAGGTTTGGAGGGCTTGTTTAGGGCGACTGGAAATTGGGGTGGAATTTACCGACGTGGGCGATGAAAAGGTCCGTGGCAGAGGCGGTGGTGGAGAAGGAGAGAGAACGAGCGACGGTGGTGAGGTGGTGAGGTGGTGGTGGAAATGAAATGGCGAGATGTTGAGGAAAGTGGGAACTGGAGAGACAAAAGGAATGCTGAGATAGTGAAATAACGAGGATTTAATCTTAACCTTCAGATCAGTTTTAAAATATCCAATGGCTCAAATTTTGCACCGTACTAATGACCGGTACATTAAGTACCGGTCCTCCTCCCAATCCGTGTTGTTGGCCAATACTCTTCGAGGAGCACTATATATTTAACATATCTGTGTTTATATCTTTCCATTATCTATGAAGCAATTATTATGTGCCCATTAGCGCCCCAAATTTGACTTTTAGAAATCTTAATTAGGGCGCCATGGGAAAATGAAAATAAAGTCACAAAAAAGGATCCGGTTAGTATGAAGTTTATTTTTTGGTAAGTTAGTCAATTGATCAATAAAATACTGACATAAATAGAGTTTCGTCTGCGTGTCAACTCTCTATTAGCCAATTGACCAACTTATTTAAAAATAAACTCCATCCTAACCACTTCCCACAAAAAGAGTGGATCAAAAGCAGATCAATTAAAGAGTAATATATAGGAGTACGACGTAATTCATGTCATAATGAATAATTGGAAATTGGATATTATATACTCCCTCTATTCTATGATTTTATTTTTCCTAAATTATTTGATATTTTATATAATCTAAGAAACCTAATCACAATTTTTTCAAAATTATCTCTCATAGAAAAATGTTACAAATAAGAGAGAGTATAACATAAGTATATGATAAAGGGTATTATAAACAATTAATACTATATTTAATGTTATACAATTATTTATTTACTTTTTTGTGTTGCATAACTCTAAAACGTCATATATTTTGAGGCGGATGGAGTGTGAATATATATATATATATATATATATATATATATATATAAAGTTAATTTGATGAAGTGAACAATTAAGAAGAGAATTAAGGATAAAAATTTGATAGAGTAGATGCTGAAAAAATGTTTCCAAAATACTCTATAAGTAGAAAGTAGATAATTGGGAAGAGTGAAGATTAAGGCACTAAAAGCTTTTTGTCCTCCTGAGTAGGAGTAATTTATAATGCCTGAAATGCATCATAAGATTCTTAAAGAAGTGCATGTTTGAAGATATACACTACGTACTATTGAGCCAAAAGTGTGATGAAATAAAACTTTTTCCTTCTTTTTTTTGCTAAATATAAACTTTTTCCTTTTCCATTATTAAAGGACATTAAAAAATTAAATTTTGTACTACCAGTATTAATTGAGAATATAGAGGGAATTGTATGGTGCTTTTTATTTATTAATTCCACCTCTTGCTTTTTTTTTCATTTACCTAATAATGAGAATCTAACTATGCACTTAAAGGTACTACTGTTCACAATGTACTTAATTATATTGGATGTATATGAATTAATTAAACCCTTGAAAATGTATATAAGCAAAGGATAATCTACTTTAAATCTTACTATATATGGTGAAAACAATCTAGCTCAAAAACTATCCCAATTAATAAAGTAATATACTACTACTATAGTATGTACTACTTTCAAATTTCAAAAGTACTTCATTAGTTTTTTATGCAAAACTTTCAAATACTACGTTTGATTCCAACCAAAACCCCACCAACCCAAAAAAAAATTATTCTCCATAAATGACGAAGATTTGAAGCCACTATTAATAGTAGTATTAGTGGTAATACAATACAATTAATAGGGTGAAGCCACTATTAATTGTCGACCACCAATTGATAATTAAAAAGTGGGCTTCAGAGTGCTTTTTTTTGGCAAATAACATAAGAAATTAAATTTGTTTCTCAAAAATCATATATATATATATATACACACACACGGAGAATGATCTATTGACAACGTTGTAAAAAAATATTTATCATTATATTGCTGATTTCCGATATTCCGCAATTTAATACTGTTGATGGGACAAATGTCCTAAATGTCTCTTCTTGTAAAAGTCTCCCACTGCGGACGGGTATTTATTTCAAGTTTTGTAACTAATAGCTGAAAAAAGCCTAGTTAAAAGCAATGGTACCCGTTATCATAAACTACCCCAACCAAGTAGTTACTCCCTCCGTCCTACCATAAATGTCAGTTACAACTTTTCAACTATGCACTCCTTTAAGCTGCATCTAGTTATGTATAATCAGTTTGAAAATTTAATACAAATACAGACTGATGAACAAACCAATTGGTTATCCTCATTAAACAATGTTGCAACAGAGGTTACAAGTCTCAGATACACTCGATACACACGTTACTGTACATGATGAATAGTATGTTATGAATATAGGTATTAGATATATATAAATAAATGAAAGGTTATGATTAGACTAAGAATAGACGATTGAGATTAGTTTTTAAAGATCAAAGGTGCTGATAATAAGATAACTTTTCATCTTATATAAATATGTCATTGTAAGGAAATGAGAAATCAATGAAATTAATCAAATTTTAGTCTCTCTCTCTCTTTAATTTTTTGGAGTCTGCTACTATCTAAACTGCTACATTGGTGCTTTCATTGAGAGGGCTCCAATGGCTAATCCCGATTCTATCGAGACAATTTGCGCTCAATTCGCTAAGCAAATTACTGCTACTTTGGCTGCTATTATCAAAGAACAATTTTCATCCATAAATACTAATATAAAACCACAGTCAGAGCATCAACGAAAAGTTCTAATTTGTGGTTATACTGAGGAGGAGGAGGATTGTGTATTTATCGAAGCAAGTTCCAAGTGTACGTCAGTGTGTGATGATAGCGATGATAGTGATGAAAATGATGTAGTGCTGGATTTTAAGAAGGAAGAAGGTCATCAGAGTCAATTACAGAGCCGACAAAATGATGACCCAGTTGGCTCTGAGGAGACCCAAAATGGGGTCACGCAGGGGTCCAAAATTACAATCATCTTCAGTTTAAGAATGATGACCAGAACTATTTTGAAGCCAATTCTCTCTCTCTAAGTGAATTCTCGGTGGTCAATTTCGAGTTAAGGAAGTATTGTACAAATCTGAATGGATTACCTGTTGCAGGTAAAGTGTTTGATGAAATTCCCGAACGAGAATTGCATTATAAGTGGCATCCAAACACCAAAGAGATTGCAGAGACTCAACCAACAACTAACCACATGGCCAGCAAAATCAACATCGAACAAGATTTTAAGGAGGAAGAAGGTCACCAAAGTCTATTGAAGAGCCAGGAAGAAGATGATCCAGTTATCACTAAGGAGAGAGATGAGGGATTTTTGGCGAAACTTGAAGTTCCAAACCTACAAATTCAAATGTGCAATCAACTGAAACATGATAAGGTAAACTCTCTTCCTCAAAGTGATATTTCATCTCCTAGCTTAACCGTCAACACTGCATTAGGGATGTTTTCAACAAATGAAAGTAAGTTTCTTATCGCGACTAAGGTGTTTGACGAAATTTCTAAACGAAATGGTTACACTGTTGCCCTTAACCCAAAACCTCCCGATGAGTATGGTCTGTTTATACATAGTGAGACACCAATAAAACTCAAATTAGATCCTCGAACGGGGACATCTAACACTTGCCCAGAAAATTGGCTTGGTTATTTGTAAGTTATAACTAATCAATATCCGCCAAAGTACAATGATAGTGGAGGTTGAACTGAAATTCCAATGAGTATTATTTGTGGGTTAACTAAGAAACCAAAGGAGCATATTGTTGATTTCAAAGATGTTACTGATAAATTGGTATTGGTCGAAGCCATGATTGTTGGGGATCAAGGATACACAAATCACAAATTGGGTGCAGGTACAGAGATCAACAATTTAGAGGTTCATATTGTATACATGGAGGACAAAAGTTATGATGAACCAGAGCTTGTTAGGGATTCTCACCATGAGATTCTTTCAAACATTCTTGGAAGCAAGGAAGCTGCTATAGGATCAATTCTGTACAGCTACAGACATGGATTTTTGGGTTTTGCTGCATTATTGATTCCATCTCAAGTTAAACTAATTTCAGGTTTTCCAAGAGTTATTTGTGTAGTTCCTAATAAAATTTCAAGTTTGCACACGACTAGAAGTTAGGATTTTCTGCGAGTACAGTCTCATTTAGTGAATGAAATTCTTTCAAAGAGTCGATCAAGAGTTAGAACTATCACCGGTGTCTTGGATACTGGAATATGGCCTGAATCCAAGAGCTTCATAGATGATGGAATGGAAGATGTTCCCTCTACTTGGAGGGGAATATGCCAAGAAGGAGAAGAATTCAATCATTCAAATTGCAATAAGAAAATTATTGGTGCGCATTGGTACATTAAAGGATGCGAAGCTGAATTTGGGCAGATGAACACAAGTGATGGGGTTGAATTTTTATCTCCCCGAGATGCAGCAGACCACAGTACACACACTTCATCTACTGCAGCTGGAGCCTTGGTGGAAAATATAAGCTTTATGGGGCTAGCTCAAGGATTGGTCAGAAGTGGTGCTCCATTGGCCTATTTAGATGTATTCAAAGTATATGTTGGAGAACATCAACAAGGAATGTTGCAGCTGGTAACTATTAGCAAGCAAGTTAATAATCACATCTCATTTTATGCCTTCTCGGGTGGTATTATTAGTCTCAAATTTCTATCTTCAAAATATGTCTGTGTTATGTGTAGTGTGCAATTCTTCATGAGAATCTTAAATGGGTGCATTAACAGCCCCATTAGAGTGGACATATGGGAAAACAATACCCCTCTCTATATTTTGGTTGGTTCTACTAATTTCTTAGACCCAAAAAATTTGGATGCCTTTACGAAGTGGAATAAATTGGCATATGTTATTTTTGAGGATAAGAATGAAGGGCGTACAAGTGTTTGTGTGATTGGCAAGTGTGGAGCTGTGGGTGAAGCAACCTATGCACATATTATTGTGAAGGAAAAAAAATTTAACTGATGGACAACTTGTATACCATGCCATAGATGAAAAATCAAACATATATTACAGTTGGGTATGTTGTGGAAAATGGTTTCCCATATTGGTTTATTAAGATCTCAGGGGTAGAAGGCTTGGGTGTTGACTGCTACTTTAAAATGCAGCAAGTAAAGAATTTTTGTGCAATTTCTATACGTGCGTCTCTTGAAGTTCTAAAGCAAGTGGTTCAGGAAGCAGAGAAGTACAAGTCTAAGGATGAAATAACAACAATACATACATTCACACATTACTATCAATTTGCAAAACTTAGATATATAGGTATTAGATATATCTATATATCTAATACCTGTGTCACTTCCACCTTGAGGACAAGGTGGATTTTGAGGGGATGGTAATGTTATGAATATAGGTATTAGATATATATAAATAAACGAAAGGCTATGATTAGACTAAGAATAGACGGTTGAGATTAGCTTTTAAAGATCAAGGTGCTGGTAAGATTAGTTTTCATCTTATATAAGTATGTCATTGTAAGGAAATGAGAAATCAAATAGTACATTCATATTCATATTCATATAAAAAACTAAGCTTCGTCTAGAAGATGTATATTCAAATTATGCATACTCTGGATTGACTGCTAAGGCCTCCTGGTAAATCATATCCTTTATCTGCTCTTCTCCTAGATGTTGCGTCTCAAATTCAAATGAAAATGGTTTTGAGCAAATTGGTTCATCAGCTATGTCGTGTAATCTTGCGAGATAAGGATGGGCTAATGCTTCTTCAACTGCATTTAGAGATAAATTTTATTTTAGCTTCAGCCTTCAAGAACACTAGGAGGGAAAGGTAAATGAATAGACAAATACTTACATACTCAATCTAATTGTTCGAGCAAGCTGTATATATGTTGTTCATCGGAAAAGTAAATAATCTTGCTATATGACATTTTATAGACTGTATTGTATTGTATTAGTTTTTCCCACAGAAACTCAATAATAGTGTTTATTTAACCATTTCAGAGACGATCAATGTATGAAAAACATTTGGATTGCCAAGAAATATTTAAAGAACCAAACCGGACAAGTGTTTATCCTTGACCCATATATCTTTCAACTTTTTTACGAAATTTTAACATTCTGTACATATCTGAATTGTAAATCTTGTTTTCATGCAGTATGCACTATAGCATTACAGCCAGACAACTGATCGTCGCCTACATCAGTGCATTGTCAGAGCTCTGCCTCTATGTGATTGAATCACATGTTTAAGTGACTTCTGGGGACTTGAGCAAAAAGATATTCCTAATTCACTGTTTACATTACTATCTCATCCACCATAAGGAGTTCATTTAGAATTAAAAGCCATCTAAGCTATACATTAACTTCAATATGGTAAAGTCTTTGTGAAATATAATTAGCCGACTCAGAATGAGATAATTTACCAGTAATTCTTCTAGAGGGATCAAATGTAAGCATTTTATCAATGAGGTCAATGGCCAAAGGATGGACGTGCGGGAAAAGCTGTCTTAACGACTGACGAGGATGTCGAGGAAGTTGCTTGATATATCTTTTCGCTTCCTCGCTCCGGAAAAATCCTAGATCAGATTCAGTTGGTGTGCCAAGAAGGTAGAAGAAACAAGAATGTGTCAGCATTTATCCAATAAAGTAAACTACTCAGGAATAAATTCAAGAAGCTCAGTGCATAGACATGTAGTATAAATAGGTGTGGTAAACTATGAAAATGCATAATTCTTGGACAACTTTATTTGATTAACATACGCTGTTACATAAACAGAGTAAGAATCCAATAATGAGAAAACTAAGCCCTAGTAACCAGCATGTATGTAACTCAACTAGTGTTACCATGTAACTCAAACCAAAATTATTGAAAAGAAAATAAAAAGATTGTGAATCAGGATATTAAAATACTTTTAAAGTTAGACTTTGCCCATGATGAAATTCAAATTGTTAGTCTTGAGTAGCTAACTTAGTTGGTTAAGTTTAGTCTTACCTCAGTCAATAAGCGCATTTGATGCACGTGATCTTTACCCGCAAACAAAGGCTTTCTATTCATAAGCTCCATGAAGATGCAACCCACAGACCAAACATCTATGGCAGCGGTGTAATCAGAAGAGTTCAATAGTAGCTCAGGTGCCCTATACCATCTCGTTACAACATATTCTGTCATGAACTCATTCTCCGTATTTGGCCGAGCAAGACCAAAATCACAAATCTTCAGATCACAATTTGCATTCAGCAATAGGTTGCTGGGTTTCAAATCTCTATGAATAACATTTGCAGAATGAATATATTTTAGTCCTCGAAGGAGCTGATACAAGAAGTACTGCAAAACATCCCAATTGTAGCAAATGAACTTTAGTTCTAGCACTTATTTCACTGTCAAATTGTTTAGAAGCCAATAAGTCGTGGCAAAAAGTATTTACCTGACAGTGCTCCTCTGATAAACCTTGATTAGATTGAATGATTTGGTGAAGATCAGTGTCCATAAGTTCGATAGCAATATATACATCAGTAAATTCCCTCCGTAAAGGTGGAGGAATCACATCCCTTATAGATACGACCTGGATAATAATTCCGAAATTAATAAGCATGTGCTCAAAAGGGGATTGGATACAGTAAAGTATCTACTTGTATTTATGTGTCCTTTCTTGCACTAGAACTTCATAAACGCAAACATAATAGAGAAAGTTTCTTAAAAATTGTAAGAATTTCTCGTAGACTGAGAGAAACATTTCTCTTTTTGAAACTCTTTTGCGGCTGGTTTAGTGCTTTTAGTGAAAGGAGATTGGAAGGCTTGAAATGACAAGTCTTTCTCCCTCCCTCCGTTTCTTAATATAAGTTGTTTTAGAGAAATGTTTGTCTCTTAATGTAAGTCGTTTGAGAATTTCAAGTAAGCATTAATTACTTAGTTTCCAATATTATCTCAAGTATTAAATATAACTTTGGTTCTCTCACTATACTTTGTCCAATAAATAGCACTCTCTTTTTCTAATACAAGGGCAATATAGACAATTGATATTATATTTAATGTTTTACAATCATTTTCGTAATACTTGTGCACAATTCTAAAACGACTTATATTAAAAAAGTATGGAGTAACAAATTACTATGTGAAAACTGATATAGTGGAGTTAGAATACTCTAGATATCCAAGATACAAAGGAAACTTATGTTGGCAATATATAGCAACGCTAATCTGGAATGTGATTCAAAAATTTCTATTAAAGCATATATGTTCTCCATATTTTTTGTGAGATTTTATTACCTTAACAACTTAAATAATCATTTATACTCAAAAATACCAAAACAAAAAATCCATTTTGTCTTCTTAGGGTGTCTCAAATGAGAGTCCACCTTCAATCAAGGTAATTTGTGTTAAAAGTAAAATTCTGACTTTTAGAAATGGACGGACAGAGGTACTAGTATAGTGCAGGAGACCAATTCTGCTGGAGAAGCCCATCTAGGAATTTTAGCAGGGATTATAAGGCTAAATAACTATCAAATTCAAATCAATAGAAATATGACCAAAAACTCAACCACTAAGAGAAATAAACTGACCACTATGCAGCTAACAGTTAATGAAATTGAGCAAATTAAGATCAATCAAAAAGCAAAAACTAACATTTTCATGATCCAAATGGCGAGAAGCTTAATCTCCCGAAGGGTTCGCTTCGCATCCATGTAATTATCAAAAGCATTGGCTATCTTCTTAACCGCAACCATCTCATTCGTGTCCGTGTTCAGTATTGAGCTTCATAATCAATAAACAAACATCAATCATTTCAGTTTTAAACTCAAGCCCAGATCAAAATCAAAATCAAAAAACCCAAATCAGAACTTAATAGAAATCAATGGAATAAATAAAATACCAGACGATGCCATAAGCACCGCGGCCAATAGGCATAATCGGAGGCCGGTATTTATTTGTCACCTCGAATAAATTCCCAAAAATATTGTACTGAACAAACTGATCCCCGTGGGTTAGAACCGCCGGAAAATCGGCATATTGACCATCTCCGGCATTAGCCATTTTCTCTCTCTAAACCATTTCTCTCTATATAGATATATATAGATAGATTTACAGAAGCTCGTGGGTAAGTTGTTTCTGTAAATATTCTCTTTCAAAGAAGTAAAATTTATGGATCCCTTTGCTTGTCAATGTGTGGTTTTATACAAGATTTCGGCTTTATGTAAGTGTGACATATATATATATATATGGTTCCATACACAGCCTGTTGATGTTGTCTGTTTATTTTTGTTTTATTTTTTTTTTCCCTTTCTCCGGCCGAAATTTCAATAAGTCAAAAAAGGAGTTGCTTCATAATTGTTGTGGATGGAACCCTATATATATATATATATATGAAGTGGTGAAAACGTAAAGGGATGGAGTTCGGAGGAAGGGGATGAGAAGAAGTCGCGCCACGACGCGTTTGGGGGAGGGGGATCGGACGGTCAATATTAGAGCCGCCATTGATCTACGGTGGTAGTTTGTCTTCGAGTCATTTCAACGGTCTTCTATCTACCAACCGCATTTTGATTTGCTTTAATTCATCACTAAATTCAAAATGCCAAGTGCTCACACAGTCGCACTTCTTCCTTTCTTTTCTTTTCTTTTCTTTTCTTTATTTTTTTCATATCTTCTTTTCCTTTTTTACTCTTTTTAGTATCTCATGAATTAGGAGTCTTCCATTTTAAGGGGGGAGGAAAATAAATTATATTTACAAAATGGGACAATTATATTGTTTTCAAATGGAATTTTTTTTAAGTTATCATTCCCAAGGTAACTATCATTTTATAATAGAATGTCATTTTAAACATGTTCTATTGATTTTTCAAATTAAGTTTTACTTAATAATATTTTTTTCTCGAGAAAAATGCATCACATGTAAATTTCAATAATTGTTAGGGAGTCAAAAGAAAGAAATAAACTTCTCATTTTTTTACCTAGTTTTAGGCAAAATATAACATTCATGCTACGTTTGGATTGGTGGAATATGAGGGAGAATGGAATGAATTATTTCGTTGGAATGATAAAAATGTTGTTTGGTTTGTTTATTTCATCGGAATGATGTATTCCTCCTGGAATGATAGTTAACTTAAAATTTTAATTTTCATTCCTTGAGGGGTGGCCAGGAATAAATCATTCCATCTATTATTTTTTAAGTAATTGACAAATATACCCCTAAAGATACAATAGTGCTTTTTACACATTCATTCGATTCGATCGATCTGGGAACGACGAGAGAGAAGGAACCAAGGAGAGGAGATCCAAATCTTCAATTGATTGATCCAGCAGCTCTGAAGGCTCTCCAAAACCCTCACCAGCATATCGTCTCACAAGTCAGTTTATGCCTTCTTTTTTTGTTGTTTTTTTTTTCTACATTTCGATTATTTGCCCCGACTTCTCCTTAATTCTTAGATGGATTTGAAAGTTTCAAATCACGTTGTCGGATCTATTACAGTTCTTCTGTTATAAATTTTTGGGATAATTTTGCTCTTCCTTATCCATACTAAAAGTATATATCAAATTATATATTACAGTTCTAGTGTTAGAAATTTTGGGATTGCTTTGAGCATAATTTGTCCAGATATTAGTCCAATTGAATTGTTCAATAGGTGTTTGATGAAATGTCTCATGGAATACAACACTAGCTATTTTTATTTGCATGAAAGAAAGAGAGTACTGGCCTTAGATTGCTATATAATTAGCCATTTTGTGGGCATCTAAATAATTTGACTCATCATTTGCTGTTTTGTTGCTCTGCTTTGTGTTGTGTTCTGCTCTCCTCTCCTCTCCTCTCCTATTTATTTATTTAGATATTAATTAAAATTAAACATAATAGAGTTTGCCTAGTTTTTCACGAATACAAATGTGTAAAGAGTTAGCTTTGCTCAGCAATTGTAACATGAAAATATCCATCAAAAAAATAACTCCCAGTTATGCTACTTATTTTAACATCCAAGTTTGTATAACAACATTTATACTCGTATAGAAGCTTCTCCAGTTTCATGGGAATGGATAAATGTTGATTGCTCTTGACAGTTTATAGTGGTTGCATTGATTCTACTTTCTTAGCTTGTCTACATGAATCTGAATTTTTTTAAAAAATGAGCTTCAACTTCAATATAAGATTTAATTTTATCCTAGGATTTGGTTGGGATGCTGAAAATCATGTGCTTGAAGCCTCTAAAGATGTCTGTGTAAAATCCCAAATTTTACGAATAAAGATTTAAATTTTTCGAATTTTTTTTTTTAATATTATGGTGTGGATTTAATATAATGTTATAGTTGTGGGTAATATTTATAAATTTTGCAAAGTATGCAAGTTGTTATATTATATTCGATTGGTTTGGAGAATATTCTTTATGTCGTGGAATATTCGCATGACAAGACAATCATTAGTAGACCCCTCGGAATTAATTATTGTCATTGAAAAAAACGACAAAAATATTTTTATGAAAATAACTAAGTGGAAGTTTTACACAGTTAATCTTGTTGAACTACTTTCGGTAGTAAAAGTACATGATGTCACGTGTGGTTGCATAGTAGACACCAGTATTGATTATTATCGATACTTACATGAGAAGTCACTCGGCTTTGTTCAATTATTGCTACAATAGTTCTTTGCGTAGATCTCACATTATTTGATTCAATTATTGTTGATTGTTATATATATATATATATATATATATATATATTATTTATATAAGTTTTGTTTTATTAGTATAATACTTTTATAAAGTTATTCGCTTTATTAGATTATAAATAGAATATATTATATTTTATTTAAAAGATTTTGCTTTAAATCTGGACCGTCCGATTAAAAGTAAATCAATCTGGACCGTTCATGAATTAGTTACTATTCAGTCAATTCTTCTATAAATAGAAGCTCATTCCTTCATTATTTCTTACGAATTCACTGAAACTCTAGAGAGAATTCTTCTTCTATAATCTTGAACGTCTTTTTTTAGCGTTTAAGAAAGCTTTGAGCATAGTGCAAGTTTCTTCAAGTATATCCAGCCTCTACATTTGAAAGAGTACTCTTCTTTATAAGGTAAGGGGTATTATTCTTTCGTATTCATGAAGAGAATTACTTTCTTTCAATACTGTAAGAGTTGTTATTCCATTCTCAGATTATTATATTGGAATAACCTATTTATGCTTAAGCATCGCATACGTAATGAAATTCTTCTATTATTCCATTCTTTATTATTCATTGGAATATCATGTATGCGGTCTTAATTTCTCCCGACCTAGTTCCGTTCTTTATTATTATTCTCATTAGAATAACTTTGATATCTGTGATTCACCCTATACTTGGTGAAATTCTTACATTATTCCATTATTTATTATTCTCGTTGGAATAACTTTGTATACGCTGGCCTTTCCCTATACTTGGTGAAATTCTTCATTATTCCATTATTTAGTATTCATTTGGAATATCACGTGCGTGCGTTCTTACGCGAACCCGTTCCGCTTTTATTATTCTCATTGAATATCCTCGCATTTTTGTGCGTTTCTGCCGGACCGGTTCGTTATTTATTATTCTGCTGAATAACTCATTACATCGCAAGTCTGCATGCATGGTGATTTCAGTTGTAAGACCCCAAATTAAATGAAATTTATTTTCCTCTATTTATTATTTTGAAATAGTAAGGGTTGATTTGATTAATGCGGATAGTTATGGGTAAAATACGCAAATATTTCGAATAAGCAAGTGGTTATAAAATATTTATTATTGTCAAGGAATATTCGTTTGGTCGTGGAATATTAGTATTGTCGTGAAATATTCGCATTTACGACGCAAGCGATCTTTAATGGGCCCCATAACTGAAAGCGATTGGATGAAGAAAAACGACAAATATAAGTTGTTTAAAAATAACTACGTAGTTGTTACAATTAATACTATTAAAATACTTGATTGGTTAAAACACACGAATAATATTACCAGTATTACACAAATTATTGATTCTACGTAAGAAGGCACTACTCAATAATGGTTACAGAATTATTGCTCAAAGATTTTATTGATTTAATAATTGTTGCGTTGATATTTTATATTCTTGTTGTTTCAATAATTGTCATTACACGTATTTTTTCATTATCGAGCTAATAATTCATATATCCGAATAATATTATTAGATAACATAATTGGCAATGTCTAGAAAGTTCATGCCTAAAGAGAGCTTTGGTCACCTAATCACTGGCTACCACTAAGGAGAAATTCTTATTGAAAGCTCCTCTTTCCAGGAACCGCCTCAGTTATCAATATTGTGATTCTCAGTAATATTATTTATGAATAATTAATTATTGATTCATATGATGAGGAAAATATTGATTTTTATGTGGATATAGATGGAGAAAATTTTAATGTGACAATTGTTGAAAATTAAAATTTTATCTTTTCCTCGATAAAATAATTCGTTTAAATATATTATTATATTTTAATAATATAATAATGGTGATATTTTTACAACGAATGTGGGATATGAGTATCGAGGAGGAAAGAGTATTTTTGTTGCAATAAATGTTTAAAACATGTTAAACATGTCGGTGGACCCCATTTCTTGATCGAAATTTGATTATAAACGTAAAATCGCCTCATTTGTGGATTTCTGGCCAATTTCGCTTGGAATTTGAAAAACTTTCTTCCGCAAAGTTGTAGAAATTGAATTTCCTATAAAAAGGAGCGAGATTCAATTTTCTAATAAAAGGGCTATTTATTATGAATTATCAAGTTCAAAGTTCAAATAATAATTGATTTTGGAAGTTTTAATTATTTTATAAAAAAAACGTTTTTTAGATGTGTGAGCCTCATTTTACATGTGTTAGGTTGTTTGATTTCAGATTCTCAAAGGTTGGTGTAGACAAATTTTTATAAATATATTATTATATTAAATTTTCTCGCTTTTGTTTTAAGCATTTTCCTATAAATAGGGTCTTAGGTTAGAATTGAAAATCACACCGTAAATCAAGTTTTCTCTCTATATTATCGAAATGTATTCTTGTGAGTATTTTGAGTATACTTTGAGTATTGCTATACTATCTGAAGTTCAAGTTATACCCTATATCCTGTTTCAACTAGAAGTCTCATCTTTCGAGGTAAGGGATATTATTATTTTTCGTAATGATATTATTTCTTCAATATCATTATCTTTGAAATATTGATCTGAAGTTTTTATCAAATTTGGAACTTTTGGTGCTCTGAGTTACTTATTCACGATACTGGCACTATTTCACGAATCACTGGCATTATTCATCGAAAAATGAAAATTTTCTTTTTTCGTCAAAATATCTATTCTCGGATACTAAACTTTGATCAGATCCATGTTTTGATCATTCTTGAATTTTACACCACTACGATTATTTTTGAGGTATTTTTGGACATGGATAAAACAAAGTACGAATCCTTAATCCTTGTCATTTTGTTTCACTTTGGATTCGCTTCATCATCCTCGATCTTAAATGATGATATTATTGAATATCTTTGGCTTGAAGTGCAAAGATGAATGATTTCGATGAATATCTTTGGTAGTAGTCAAAGATGAACAGTGTTTAGATGAACATGACCCGTGATGAATATCTTTACCAGTAGTAAAAAGATGAATATTTGATTCCGATGTATATTGATTGATGTTACAGGATAAAATGAGCTGACGAACTTTTAAATTCATACATGTAAGATATAGTAGTTTACATTCTCTACTTAACTCTTCTAATGAATTATTATTTCACTATAATATTGATTTAAAACTTGTTATCTATTGTATTTTATTAGTTTTTTCCTGTTGAAGACTAATGATAATTTGTTGTATATTATCTTAGTCATAATATTCTTTACCGGGCTAGTTGAGCTCACCCTTTTCCTTGTTGTTCCATTTTTCTTCTCGGAGGCGAGAATATAATGAAGACGCAGTCTGGGTATAGAATGAAAGTTCTAGAGAGAGTTGTTTAATAGTGCTCACCATTTTTGTAAAATAATGTATCAATAAATGTAATGAGAATTTATTTGAGTATAAATATTGTCTAGAAGATAATATTTGTATTCAAACTCACAGTTTTACTATTGTAATAATAAAGTTGTAGTTGTTTCTGTACCATGTATTGACAACTCAGAATGGGTGATGTATACCTATTTTGGGGGCGTCACATCTGTTGTTATTCCATTCTTTATGTTTGTTATATTGTATCAGTAACACTATTGAAGGCTAACGATAATTTATTCTGCATTATCTTAGTCATAATATTTCTTACTGGGCTAGTTGAGCTCACCCTTTCTTTCATTGTTCTCTTCAGGAAATGAGAACGTAGCCGGGACTAGTTGGGGAACAGAGTGACGGTCCATATGATATTATTAGTAGTCCTCACTATTCTGTTAAATAGTGTGACAATAAATATAATGAGGACTTATTCTGAGAGTGGATATTGTCTAGATGACAATATTTGTATTAAAACTCACAGCTCTCTTGTTGTATATTAAAGATTGTATTTGTATTCTGTACCATGTATTTGGCGACTCAGAATAGGTGATGTATACCTATTTTTGGGGGCGTCACAGTCTGGATTCCATATCTTAAGGTAAGTCATTTTTTAAGATTTGAAGCATTTAATTTCTAAGGTAATTCTCATACAGTAGAATAATTCTTATATTTTAAGATTGAGATGTTTGAATATATGATCAGAGTTTTTTTTAATTATTGTGTTATTTTTTTTCTCTTACTTGTTTTAGGTGCACCAAAAGAGAGCAAAGTGGCAGAATAAGACATTTCCACACTATTTATGTAAGACCCCAAATTATTAATAAATGAAATTTATTTTCCTCTATTTATTATTTTGAAATAGTAAGGGTTGATTTGATTAATGTGGATAGTTATGGATAAAATACGCAAATATTTCGAATAAGCAAGTGGTTATAAAATATTCATTATTGTCGGAGAATATTCGTTTGGTCGTGGAATATTCGTGACTGTCGAGGAATATTCGCGATTACCATCTTTTTTGTGGGCCCCATAACTAAAAAGCGATTGGATGAAGAAAACGACAAATATAAGTTGTTTATAAATAACTACGTAGTTATTACTGAATTATCTTTGTTGGAATACCCGATGGTTAAAACACACTAATACGCCGTTGTTGAACAAGAAGACACGATATTGCACCAATTATTGATTCTTACGTAAGAAGGCCTACTCAATAATTGTTACGATGAATTACTATTCAAGATTTTATTTTATTGATTCAATAATTGTTGCATTGATATTTTATATTCTTCGTTGTTTCAATAAATTGTCATTACACAAAGATTTTCCATTATCTAACAATAATTCATATTATCCTAATAATATTATTAGATAACATTATTATGATAATGTCTAGAAAGTTACGCCTAAGGAGAGGTTTGGTCACCTAATTGGCGCTACCAAAGTAGAGAGAGATCCTTATTGGAAAGCCCCTATTTCCCGAGAACTACACAGTTGCTAGATCTTGTGATTCTCGTAATATTATTTGTGAATAATTAATTATTGATTTATATGATGAGAAAATATTGATTTTATGTGGATATAGATGGAGAAAATTTTAAAAAGACAATTGTTGAAAATTAATATTTTATCTTTTTCGATAGAATAATTCATTTAAATATATTATTTTAATAATATATTAACGGTGATATTTTTATAATGAATGTGAGATATATGAGTATATGAGGAGGAAGAGTATTTTTGTGGCATTAAATATTTAACACATTTTGTGTGTTGGTGGACACAATTATCGAATCAAAATTTGATTATAGCACAGAAATCGTCTGCTTTATGGATTTCTACCAATTTCATTTGGAATTTGGAAAAACTTTCTTCTCGCAGTTTGTAGAGAATTGAATTTCCTATAAAAAATCGCGAGATTCAATTTTCCGATAAAAGGGCTATTTATTATGAATTATCAAAGTTCAAGTTCAAATAATTGATTTTTGGAAGTTTAAAATAATTTAAATAAGAAAAACGTTTTTTGTGTTTGGTGGGCATCTTTAACACATCTTTGAGTTGTTTGAATTCAGATGATTCTAAGTGGGCGTGAGACAAATTAATATATATATTATTATTATATTAAATTTTTTTTTTGGTGTTCTAAAGATTTTCCTATAAATAGGGTGCTTGGGTTAGAATTGAAAATCACACCGTAAACCGAAGTTTTCTCTCTATATTATCGGCGTATTCTTGTGAGTATTTTGAGTATACTTTGAGTATTGCTATACGCGCAAGTTCAAGTCATAGCCTTTATATTCGATGTTTCAACTAAAAGATCTGCCTTTCGAGGTAAGGATGTTATTTTATTCAAAAATGATATTATTTCTTCAATATCATTATGCCCAAATATTGGTTGGAAATTTTATCAAATTTAGAACTTTTTCACGTCGGGGTTACTATTCACGAAGTTACTTATTCACGAGTACTATTCCTTTAAGCGTGATGATGTTTTTGGGAAATTTCTATCTTTTGGTGTCGAGTTACTTATTCACGATACTAAAGACTATTCAAGAATACTAAGACTATTCACCAAAAAATAAAATTTCTTCTTTTTTGTCCAAAATATCTATTATGGATATTAGCTTTGATTGTATCCATGTTTTGATCATTCTTGAACTTTACTCCACTCGATTACTTATGAAGTATTTTTGAACTAGGATTGTTTAAAATACGAATCATTAATATTGTTCTTTTGTTTCACCTTTGGATTCGCTTTCCTTTAAAATATTTTTTCATCATCCTCGGTCCTAAATGATGATATTACTAAATATTTTTGGCACAGTAGTGCAAAAGATGAATGATTTCTTGATGAATATCTTTGGCCCAGTAGTCAAAGATGAACAGTGTTGAAATGAATATGACTAATCGATTAATATCTTTGGCCCAAAGTGCAAAGATGAGCAGTGTTTAGATGAAATACTTACCAACCGATGAATATTTTTGGCTCAGTAGTGCAAAGATGAATATTTGATTCCAGATATATATTGATTGATGTTACAGGATAAAATATCGACGATGAACTTTTAAATTCATATATAGAAGATAGTAGTTTGCATTTTCTACTTAACTCTTCTAATGAATTATTATTTCATTGCGAAGATTGATTTAAAACCTGTTTGTTTATCAGATTCTATTAGATTTTTCCTCGTTGAAGACTAACGATAATTTGTTGTATATTATCTTAGTCATAATATTCTTTACTTTGGGCTAGTTGAGCTCACCCTTTTCCTTTTTGTTCTATTTTTCTTTTCGAGGCGAGAATGTAATGAGTACTAGTCGGGGTATGGAATGAAGGTTCTAGAGAGAGTTGTTTAGTAGTCCTCACCATTTTGTAAAATAATGTATCAATAATTGTGATAGGGATTTATTCATGCGTGTGGATATTGTTTAGAAGACAATAATTGTATTTAAACTCACAAAAGATATATGTTGTCAGTATTTTGCACGACAAAATGTATTAATAAAGTTGTAGTTATTTACATATCATGTATTTGGCGTACTTCGTAATGGGTTGGATGGAATGGACCTATTTTGGGGCGCCACAATTTGATCTCTACGTGTTATATTTACATGCAAGGATAGAGCAACCGAAAAGATGCTCTATCTATCTGCGAAAAAATGGTCGAAGTTAGATGAAGAGATCCAAACAAATGATGGAGATGATGACTTGATTCCAACTCGCGGTGAGGAAATATCTAGCAAGTCCTCTAGTTTCAAGAAAAGGAAGAGAAAATCAAGTTTCGATATTGATTACGAATCGCCGTGGAGAGGGTCACATTATTCTTGCTTTGCACAACTCGAGAAATTATCTGCTCAATTTGCTAACTTTCTTGGATTGGAGGCTTCATTAAATGAGCAACGGAAGAATCTCAGTAATGCGTTGAGTAATGTGTCCAGTCTAACTGATAGTGAGCATAACAAGGTCATGTGCAAGCTTGCTCGTGAGGAGGAGTTGATGATGATCTTTTTAAGCCTTTCCGATGAGCGAAAAGAGGGTTTTGTCAAAGATTTATTGAGTGGAGTGTTATACTAGTTATTTAGACATTTTATTATGTTACTTATTGAACGATGATATTGGGATTTTGTTTAGAATTTTTTGATGGAATGCATTACTACTTGATTAGACATTTTATTAAGTTGTTGGTTGTTAAATGAAATTATGCATTATGTTATTGAATTTTATCATCACTTTATATTATTGAATGGGGTGTTATACTAGTTGATTTAATTTTGTTGGTTGTATTTTATTTTACACTACTTATCTTTAGATTTCATCAATTAAAATAAAGTTAATTCTAGAGAAATAAAAAAATTATAAAAAAAATTATATGAAAAGTATAGTTAAAAAAGAATATAATTATAAAAAAATCTAGAGAAATATGTGTTAATTTTTTAATATAAATTGAATTTAAGTTAAATTTGAACATTTTGGAGTATTTAGGTCACTTTCTAATTATTTATTTCATTCTTAGATGTATTCCTAAAATCAATCAAACATGTACATGGAATATTAAAAAATCATTCTATTCCCTTCCTTATTTCATTCCCTCATCTATTTCATTCCCTACTCTATTCCATTCCTTCAATCCAAACGTAGCATTAGGGATGGATCAAAGACGATCTGAAATTCAAGAAGTTAGTTTAACCATTGTATCAAAGGAGGCTTGGTTGAAATAAACTTGTCATTTGCAGATGAAGTAAGGTTAATTTAATCCAAATGTTAGTATTTTCTCAAATAAATTGTCTTTCAAAATGAGACTATCTTTTTGTACCAAGGAATATATCCCTATGTGTGTTTGATAAAACTAAATGTTAAAATTTGAATAGTTTAGACATCTGAATAATATAGAGTATCTGAATAGAATTGTATCTGAATGAAAAAATATTATTTGATAATTAATTTTTTTCAAAATGTCTTAATAACAGTATTTTACCATATTACCCTTACACACTTTTTTCTTTCTCATGCTGCATCTGGACAGATTTCAATAGTTGCAACAGTATTCTTTTTTCAAGTCTCAACATTTGCTCCATGTTCCCCAAACCTTTTATTTTCTCTCTTTCCATCGCCTTCTATATTATTCCAAAAATCACATCAAAATCCCAAAAAATTCACATGTTCTTTGTTTCAAGAGGCACAATTTCTCTCTACTTTTTGAGGTATTGATTTCGAAATTTAGAAGTTTCGCGATGAAGAAAGGCGCGAGGCAGAAGTCAAATCTCTCTGCTAAAAGCAGCAACAACAGAATTTAAATGCGGATCCCAATTCATTATCAAACCCTAGTTCCTCCTTCGAAATCCCCAAATTCATATTTGAATTCACAGATGCTTCAGCTTCCAAAATCCTAACCGATGAACAAAAAATCAACTTGTTCAATCTACCTAAACAAGAGGTGATCTGTCGCCTCTGATTTCTCAAACAACCGATAACCCTATTTGGAAAGGATGATGAGGGAAGACTAGACCGTTGAGGGAGCGAGAGCAACGGCGGTTGGGTGAGGAAGAGGGAGAAGAGGAATTTTAAAATATTGAAAAGGACATTTTTGTTCAAAATATAGTTAATATGGCTCAGACCTACCTCTGAATAGTATATATTTAATTTCATATTTTACCGATTAAGAGACATTAAGAAACAAAAAAATAATTATCAAACAAGTTTTGCCTCTAACCGAATTAAAAGCATACCCATTAAGAGCTATTCAAATATAAATAAACACAATTTTAATATGGATGAGCAAGGATCTTATGAGCATGAATACCTTACCTACTTGATTTAAAAACATGATGTGAAATTAGGTGACAGCTACAAATTGTATTAACATACGTCATCATTTAATAGACATAAATTTATTATTATATTTAATAATATTTTATTTTAATTAAATTATTTTGCTAACTAATAAAATAAGAAAATATTTTATTTAAATTATAATCTTTCTTCACGTAACTGAGCCAATTTCTAGTAAGTCGCATAATCACCAAAATTGATTTTATGCAGTAACAATTTGTTTATTGAGGGTGATTAACAAGATTTATATTTAGGATAGAAATACATCTATATGCGCCGTGATATGTGTCGAGTTAATTGTTCATAAGATTAAGTAACTTGTTAGGGTTTAGGCTATGAATACATATATGTCGCGTGTAACCTTAATAAGAATCTATTCTTAATTATTTCACATAAAAATATAATGATTTAATTAGAATGAATATTTTTATTTAACTATCAACAGAGGTTTTATAATAATCCTAAATTCTCGGTTAACGATTTATTATGATTAATTAATTGAAAAGAGAGTGAAGAAATTTAAATGAGGCATTGGAAAAAATTATAATCTTAGACTTTTAATGTGATATCATTAATACTTAATTCTTTCATATAATCTTAATATAAGTTGTTGTTATTAATACTTTCAGTTATGATTTTTTGGATTAGTCTTTAATAAATTAAGATAACCCAATAATATATTATTGAAACAAAGCATTGTGAGCATTGTTTGGTTGTCAAAACCATTACAAAAGTCTGAAATTATACTTGAAAGTCTTCTTAAATAAAGACTTTATATGGTAGAATCTTTTAATACTATGTGATGATTTTAAGGCATCATTTTTCCGATGGAGTTAGTTTTGCCCCTCGGATTCAATGACCGGAATCTACAAATTCTTTTGGTTGCATTCTTATAACATTTTTAAATTTCTACATAATCAAAAACTAAAAAAAAAAAAAAAACTATCATAATCAATCAATCAATCAATTTTAAAAGCACGTTCAATAATGACATCATTAATTTTAATTGATTGAAAACTCGTTGAGTCACATCTTAATTTATTAAGAGTGAACTCGAAAAATTGAAAACTCACGCGAGTTTGGAAACGAGTCTATCTTCAATCAACAGAACCGTCAACCCTTTAAATTTTCCCGATTCTTCCACTTCTTCACTACCCTCACTCATATTTCACTTCTATATATATGTTGCCCTTCTGTCGCTTCTTTCAATTTCTCACTCAAGCGACAAATCCCTCCCCCTTCTCCGTAAGAGAAGTTGCCACCCTCCGATTCAAGCAGGTTTCCGGTGATTATGATGTTATCTTCAGATTTCTGGCTATGGTTATGGATATTTGTATCAAAATAGAAACCCCAATTCTTCTTCTTCAAGCTATTACGTCTCTTATTATAGAAAGGCTGCTTACAATGGGAATGAGTTTATTTTCAAATTCGAGAAACAACCAGTGGCGAAGCATAGAACTGTGGGGTCAATCGATCCACTAAAAAAATAAATTGATTTATAATGTAAAGTAAATTTTAAAAATTTTAAGTATTATATATAAATTGACCTCATTAAAATTTTATAAATTTTTTATTATATGGGTCAAATTAAAAATTTATAACTTTGTCAATTAAATTTTAACCACATATGACTTATATCCTCTCAATATATGTATCTCTCCTATAATATTTTAAACTAAATAATAATCTAATTTATATTATTTTTAAAAATAAATAATGAATTACCTACTTATGAACAGTTGTGATTAAAAAAGTATATTATGAGTCAATATAGTGCATATATACCATATATTATTACTCATTATTTTCATTATAATATATATATATATAAAAATATATATATATATATATATATACTCGAAAGTATAAAATATTAAAAAAAATTGGCTCGTGCCGGTCTTCTAAACCCCGCCACGTAAATTATTTACTAATTTCAATAATAATTTTGACCCACTGACAAAAGTTTCTAGTTTCGACACTGCTCACAACAAGTGCCTTTCTTCTCAACCATGTATTTGTTGGGTATGCATTGTTTCAGGAATCTGTTTCGTGGTTCTTCAGTTGTCAATTCACAGATAAGATATGATTTTGATGTGGGTTTCTATGAGCTTTTAATCTGTTTATGTTTATATAATTCTCATTATATGAATTGAATTTCAGTTTGGATTATTGATTTTAATATTGGGATTGTAATATGGGAAAAAAGGACTAAACAACACGAGACATCCAATATTGAACAAGTCAAAATTTCAGGATGAGGATAGGTTTTGAAAGTAATTCTGCCACACTCATTGTTTTTATCTGACAAATTTATAAATTTGCTGCTACATAGATCAATTGATAGCAACAAACAATTTTCTTTTTGCTTTGCGGAAGAGATGGAAACATTGAGATGGCAAAATGGGCAACAAAGAATCTGATGGAGTTGGATTTGAATGAGGCCAGTGGTCATAGACCTTGACAAGTTCCTTTTGTGGATACATTAGTTATGTCCTGATCTCTAATTTTACAGGCCGAGTCTACAAAAGGAACTGAAATCTCTTTGATTACAGTCGCGTAAAGCCTTTCGACCTGGTTTGCTTAGACGGTCAACTTCTTCTAATCTATGTCGTAATATATACCTGTCATTTTTATTTATATATTTGGTAATTTCGTATCAGATGTTCTTTGTCTTGGTTTTTAGTGCTATGAATTATTCTTGAACTTGAACATATAATATGTTATAAACCATGTTTTGTTATTTTAAGTCCCTCTTATTTTCGAGATCCTTGGCACAAGACTCAGATTAGAATATGATTCTCAAGTGATGGGCCTTTTGTCTCCCAATTGATTTATCTGCATTTTGGCTGTATAAATTTATACTTTTTCAGCTGATTGTTGCAAAATTTATTTGAATTCCTTTAGAATCATGCTATTAGATATTATGATATCAGATTGATAATTATTTTTGGTTGTCATCATACTAATAAATTAAACTGGATTTTTGAAGCCTCTAAAAGGATCTTGGTAACAAATATTCGAGGTATGTATGTATGCATCTATCTTCAGAATGTCCAACAATTATCGGGTCATCATCATCTAGTAAAGACTAAAGAGATGTTCATTTTTCTGATTTCTTTAGAAACGTGTTACACATAGACAGACATCTCCACTAACTCAAGCCTAACTTCTAAACTTGCTTTCGAGAGATGCAACGATTTTGGACGCGAAAACGTAATAGTAATATAGGTTGATATTTTATCTCATTATCTAAGTCTGATATATTATGGAATATGTTTTATGGGGACGGGAAAGTAAGTGAGAATCGAACCCCCTAATTCTCAATTGTAGAATATATATATATATATATATATATATATATATATATATATATAAAGCAAGCAATGCAATTGACCCATCAAAAAGAATAAAAAGGAAACGCAAAACAATTAATTTTAAGAAATCTCTATGATTTTCAGTTAAATTATTATTATTATTATTATTATTATTTCTTAATAAAGGAAATATGCGTCAGTACGAACTCATGCCTTAAAAAAACATACATGTTTATATTACACTTCCAGAACTGTAGCAGTTAAAAGATACATACCAGCAAGCCCAGGGACACAGGGTACAAACAATCTTTGATTTGAAATACCAGCAGCTCCATTTAACAAGGCACAAACGGTTTTATTTTTTCAATATGGTACATCTGAAAAATAAATCAACTAATAAGAACAAGCCATTTTCCCTAAAAATTCAATACATTATAGCCAACCCATGAATATTTTGTGAAACAAACTGCACGATAATTTTCAAATGGGGTAATATAGGAAAAGGATTGTATGTAGGTAGCCTAAAAACAAAATAAATAAGTTTAAATTTTATTATTGGAAGGTGCTGACAAAATCATATCCACCAAAAGCATAAAAAAGAACTACATTCTCCACCAACCACCTTTAAACCTATGTTTCTAAAAGTTCAAAACATGATATGAAAATAAAAGCAGCAACTATTCCTCCCCAATCTTTTTAACCAATAGCTTAGGCCTCAGCAAATCTGTGCAAACACAAAATTACAACAAAATCAACTACATGAAGTTGCAACAAACCAGCAGATAATCATAAAACAAAACTTTATGATATATATATATATACACACACACACACACACACACAACAGACACGAGTTACTTTAAAAAAAAATTACCCCAATTCAGAGAGCTTCAAATGAGATTCTGCATAATCGACAAAGAAAGCGTCCTCATCCTAAAATGACCAAGGAAAACATACCATTAGCTACTGCCAAAATCAACTTAAAAATATACTGGTCCTCTATAAAACGTAGTTTTATAAGATAACAAGTATACGAACCGCAGCATATTTCTCAACAAGAGGCCGGAAGGCAGGGTCATCAAGAAGAGCTTTGTCAGTTGGCAATTGCAGAAGCCCTTCCTTTTCCCCAGTCAAGAGTTCACTATCAATGTCAAACAACATTTATGCTAGTTTTCAGTACAATAACCTTCAAACAGAATAGAATTTAAACATAAATAGGTGATAAGACAATTTAAAGGGTAGTCGACGACTCACGTAAAGTATGAATTATCAAAGATGAGAGGGTTGTTGGTCCAGGGTCCCTCAAATCCAGAACGCTCCTTATGACACCTTCCCTGAAGAAAAGGTGCCAAATAACATCAAGTTTACAAATTACAAGAATGCATAATAGCATAACTAATTAAAAAGACAAATGTGCTAGACTAAAGAAAACACATACCAGGGTATGGCCACCAGAGAGAGCAACAATGTCCTTGTCAGATAGTCCCATTTGTTTGACGAACACCTCTCTCAAATGGTCATTTCCTGCAAAAGAATATGAACAGAGAGTCAAGAACGTATTTGATACCTACTAGTTTTTGCCACTACAACTTAAATGTTGAAGTTTTATCTCTTGTATAAAATTTACTTCCAAACTGCATGAAAATATAATGGAAAACTATCAAGCATACAGACCCAGAGTAGCATTAGGCAGGCGACCTTCCTTTGGTGGCTCATCTAAATCCTGCGAGGTAAAAGAGATTCAATTAAAACCAAGCTTTAAACCAGATAAAGAAAAATAAAGGCCTGTGTATGAAATCTATATTAAAACATACCAGCAGGGAGATAACGAGAGTTAATAAAAACAATATTACTGATATGCATTACAATTTAAAAGAAAAAAACTCGAATTTAAAAGATATGTGCCCACAACATACTGACAATTGGAAGTGAGTTGGTACCATGTTAAGCAGAGTCTCACACTATAAATATGGCTATAACAATAGTTCATGTCATCAAGATTCTTAGTAATAGATACGTAGTCAAAAGCAAAGGTAAAAATAATAGAAACGTATGTACATGTAGAATAAGCTTGAATATAGGAATCCAATTCCGAGTAAATTGAGGGATTACAATAAGGGCAAGCAAATAATCAAGAATTGAACATATTCATCGCCTAACAATTAATAATTAAAACCAAACATACAATCCTTAAATATCTAATATGCCATACTGAAGCTATGAAGCAAATTTCTAAGATTAGACTCAAAAAGGCTAAATATAGTCGGAATCTTTTAACATGATCAATCAAATTAAAAACAAAAATTAGTATGCAGCTATTAGCTAAGATAAGAGAACTTTACAAACCTTCCTTCCTGAGTGGAATGGAACATCAGGTCCTCCAGTAACCTGAACAGCAACAACTCCAGCCAACTGCATCCAATAAAAAGAAAGCACATCAAACTAGCTCCAAATCAGGCATTTGAAACAACACCACTCCCAAAAACATGAACGAATGTTATAAAATCCCAGATGCATATATATACGCACACATATATAGGGGGAAGACATTACCTGATAGAAGTCACCATAGGAGAGGATGGGGAACTGCTCCTTGATAGGCTCCAAAAGCCTGACAGCAATTTCAAGGCCATTGTTGGCAGCGTGAGCTAGCTCACCCTTATGTCTCATTGTTCCAAAGGGACCCCCAGTCTTAGAGGCTTGATCATAAGTACCAGCTGAGTGCCACCTGTTATAACACAAGACACCTTGGACAATCACCATCAGACGCATCGTGTAATCTCCAAAATAATATCAATTTATCAGAAAATATTCACATATTATTCTAAGAATCTCAAGGTCACTATTCCGGATCTATATATACAAGTAAAAAGATAAAGACATACGCAATACGAAGCATCAGGGGAGCACAGTTCTTCTCGGCAATTAACCCTCTAAGCTTCCTCCTGCATTTGTCAACAGTTGCCTTGTACTCCTCGCTCACAACTGGGTAGCACTTTCCCATAGCTACAATTCTACAGCCAAATCAAACATTATACATTATTAGTATACACATGTACTGTGTGTGTATATATATATATAAAGTACAGACATACATTAATCCCAATGTACATATTTATACTATTTCAAAATGGGTAGGAGTTACTCTTAACCTCTTTAAATTGTAAAACATTGGGGTTTAACTCTATAATTTTCAACATACTTTTGCACACAAGGGTATTTGGGTGCAAAGATCTGGTGTACATAGCATTTTCTTTCAAACTTCAGGCATGTGATACAATTTTTGCTCAAATGAGCAAGAACATAAAAGTATAAAGAATTGAAGTTAAAATAATTTTCATACAAATACATCCAGAAGCAAATACAGAAGCTGAGAGCAGAAGAAACCTAAAGACACAAATACCTTATTCATAAATGTCTGTGTGTTTGTTTATATAGAGTTTAAAATTTTTGGATCAAATATGAATAGATATAATTTAAATACAATCAAACACAGTTAAGCTACATTATACATATATACAGTTATATTTACCAATACTATCAGTGGAGCTAAAGTCAAAGTATGTACTACACGATCAATATTGAATTAGCAACAACAAAAACATATACACAAATACTGTAGACATACAAACACATACAGAAGCAAATATAGATCAGTAAACATATTTTAAGACTCAAAGCTTCAGTAATTCTGATAGAATGCGATTTGGAATGACACTGAAAACGACAAGATCCTGATGAAATTATAGATTACAGAGCACTACATAAGACAAAATCACCAATCGGCAGCAAAAATGAAACATTAATCAAAATTCTGATAAATGTAAAATCAAAACACCAATACACTAAAGTTCTGATGAAATGAGAGATTAAAAATGCATAAGAACAGCTGTACATACTGATAGAATCAGTGAATAGCTAAAATTAAAGCTTCTGAAAACACGATCAGCAACAAAAATGGCTATTAAAACACAGATCTAAAGTAGAATAGAACCTGAGAAATCAGAGAAATGAAACCTTGGAAACCAATACTGAAGATAGAAGAAATGTAGAAACCCTAGAACTGACCGAGTGACCACGAGGCGACCACAAGCCTTATTTATAGGAGGAGATGCAAGGGGTTTTGAGGACATAGAAACTTCTAGTAATTTATTCTGAGGCGTTGGATGGGGAAATCGTGCGGTTCATTTTTTTATGGGAAGTGATGGTGGAAAGTTGAAAAAGGAATTAAAGGATACATAAATCGGCCAGCTTTTTCTTTAAAATGACTAAAATACCTTTCTGCTCAATTATTACATAATTATTACTCCATAATTCTAGTAGTAGATATGGTGTATTGGGCTGCTACACCTAGTTCTCAAATGAGACCATAAATGATTAAAGTCTTGTGAGATTTGCGGTGATTGTATCATTATTAGAAAATGTGCGGCTATGATTCATATATTAAATTGTTCAAAATAATGTAATATCAATTGATAAAATAATACTCCATTCGTCCCATGATAAAAATTCTTATTATTATTTTGAGTAGTCCCATGTTAAATGTCTACTTTCCTTTAATAACTAAATTTTTACACATTTTTTCTTATTATACCCGTAACATTAAATATCTCATACTTTTCTTATTTTAATTCTCTCTCCATAATTAATGACATATTATTATGGGCAATTTTATCATTTCATTCCTTTTCTTAATATGCGTGAAAAGTCCACCAAGACTTTTATCCTAGGACGTTTTAGAGTTATGCACAAATATTAAGGTAATGATTGTATAACATTAACTATAATATCAATTGTCTATATTGTCCTTGTATTAGAAGAAGAGAATGTTATTTATTAGACATAATAGTGAGAGAACCAAAGTTACATTTAATATTTGGGGTAATATTGAAAACTAAGCAATTAATGTTTACTTGAAATTCTCAAACGACTTATATTAAAAAATAAAAACATTTCTCTAAAACGATTTGTATTAAATAACGGATATAGTATAAAACAACATTTACTAATAACATTGTGAAATTATAGTATTGCATTAATAAGGAAAAAAAAATATGGCAATTAGTTTCATAAAGAATTTGAATTCTAATTAAAGTGGAATTCTAAGGGCATGTTCGGGAATAACTTATATATTAGTCAAACTAACTCAACTTATAAGTCATTTATTAATATCTCGATCATGTTCGAGAATGACTTATTTTTTTTACTATAAGTTGAGTTTTAAGTTAAAAAAAGAATAAATATTTATAATTTATTTTAAAATAACTTATAATAAGTTAGTTTGACTAAATATAATGTCTATTTTGCCCCTCTTTTTATAAATGTCTTTTTTAGTACTCTTCCATTTGATTTTAACATACAAGTCAACATAAGTCGAACACATTCATAACATATTTTAACTTAATTTTTAACTTATAAGTCAAATTGATGTCGAACGTTTATACTTATAAGTCAACTTATATATTAACTTATAAGTTATTCCCAAACAAGCCCTAAGTAATAAAATATAATAATATTGCGTGAGTCCATGTTTATTCTCTTTTATCACATGTACATGTATTTACATATATCGTTTTATTCTATTTTTATCACATGTGTAAGACCCCAATTTATTATTAATGAAATTTAATTTTCTCTTTATTATTTTGAAATAGTAAGGGTTGATTTGATTAATGTGGATAGTTATAGGTAAAATCTGTGAAATATTTCAAAATAAGCAAGTGGTTATAAAATATTCATTGTTGTCGGGGAATATTCATTTTGGTCGTGGAATATTCTTCTTTGTCGGGGAATATTAAATGCTGATGTACATTATAAGACCTCAAATTTTTTAAATAAAAAGAAATTTCCTTTATTTATTATTTTGAAATAGTAAGGGTTGATTTGATTAATGTGGATAGTTAAGGGTTAAATACGCAAATATTTCAAAATAAGCAAGTGGTTATAAAATATTCATTGTTATGCAGGAATATTCGTTTGGTCGTGGAATATTAAATCTTTCGGGGAATATTAAATGCGATGGTAGCGATGACATGTGTGGGCCCCATGCACTGAAGCGATTGGATGAGGAAAACGATAAAGTTTGGGTGGTTATAAATAACGGCGTAGTTATTCTGATTAAAGATTTGGAATACCCGGTGGTTAAAATACGATGTCTGGCGTGGTTGCATAAGAGATAGCACGGTATTACAGTATTGTTGAATTATTGATCCTTACGTAAAGATGGCCTACTCGATAATTTTCACGATGAGTTCTTTATTCGATATTTTATTTTATTGATTCAATAATTCTTTGCGTTGATATTTTATATTATTGTTGTTCAATAATTGTCCGCATGACAATATTTCCCATTATCGGATCAATAATTCATATTATTTGAATAATATTATTAGATAACATTATTGCGCATGTCTAGAAAGTTACATAAGGAGAGGTTTGGTCACCTTTAATTGCGGCGCCAAGAGAGAGATCCTTATTGAAAGCCCCTCTTTCTGGGGAGCGACTGGTTGTATCATAAATGTGATTACGTAATATTATTTGTGAATAATTAATTATTGATTCATATGATAAGGAAATATTTATTTTATATGAATATAAATGATGGATTTATTTATGTGGCTATTAATGAAGGAATTAATGTTGAGGTGTTTTATCGATATTTTATCTGGATTGGAGGTGTTAAAAATCAAATCGGGGTTTTGAGATATATTATGCGGGTTATAATTTTTAATCCGAATAGTTGGATTGTAGTAATTTTTGGGTATGTTATACATACATAAGTTGAGTATATGTCCACAAATTTTGAACCGTTAAAAATGAACGAATGATTTGTTATAAATTTTAAGAGGTGTTTGATTAGGAAAAAGTAGGGTTATAATTGATTTTGGTGGAAAATTCTAGAATTGAGTGGGCCCCACTTGTGGTTGGTGAAAAAATGTGCTGAATTTTATTTCAAATATGGTGGTGCAATAGTAGCGAGTAAAGCCATCGAGTGGCAGGTCAAGTCTGCTTGGTGAATAACATTTTCTATAAATAGAGGGCTAAGTTAGAATTGAAAATCACACCGAAACAAAGTTTTCTCTCTTTCTCTCTATATTATTGAGCGTATTTTGTGAGTATTTAGATACTTTGAGAGTTCTTTATTCGATCTGAGTTTCATTCAAAGATCACTTGAGACCTTTCCTTCCGGCAAATCTTGATTCTTTGAGGTAAGGGATGTTATTTTCTTCTCGAATGATATTATTTCTTCAATATCATTATCTTTGAAATATTGGTTGGAACTTTTTATCAAATTTGGAACTTTTTCATGTATGAGATTACTATTCATGAGTTCTTATTCACGAGTTACTATTCTTGAGTTCTTATTCACGAGATTCTTATTCACGAGTACTATTCATTGAAGCGTGAAGATGTTTTTTGTGGAATTTCATCTTTTGGTGTCTGAGTTACTTATTCACGTGATACGGCACTATTCACGATATCTGACCTTATTCATCGAAAAATAAAATTTCTTCTTTTAAGTCCAAAATATCTATTTTGGATACTAGCTCTGATTGTATCCATGTTTTGATCATTCTTGAATTTTACACCACTATGATTATTTTTGAGGTATTGTTGGACATGGATAAAACAAGAAATCGAATCCTTAATCCTTAATCCTTGTCATTTTATTTCAATTGGATTCGTTCTTTAAAAATATTTTTCATCATCCTCGGTCTTAAATGATGATATTATTGAATATCTTTGGCTTTGTAGTGCAAGATGAATGATTTCTGAAGAATATCTTTGGCTGTAGTGCAAAGATGAACATGTGTTTAAATGAACATGGCCGATGATGAATATCTTTGGCACATAGTGCAAAAAAAAGATGAGCAGTGTTGAGATGAACATGACCGATTGATGAATATCTTTGGCACGTGTGGTCAAAGATGAATATTTGATTTGAGATGAATATTGATTGATGTTACTGAGGATAAAATATTGATGATGGAATTTGTTAAATTCATAGATTATAGTAGATTTCATTCTCTACGTAACTCTTATGAATTATTATTTCCACTGCGAATATTGATCCGAAACTTGTTATCTATTGTATTCTATCGAGATTTTTCCTGTTGGAGACTAACGATAATTTGTTGTATATTATCTTAGTTATAATATTCTTTCTTGGGCTAGTTGAGCTCACCCTTTTCCTCGATGTTCCATTTTTTCTTCTCGGGAGGCGAGAATGTAATGAATCTTAGTCGGGGTATGGAATGAAGGTTCTAGAGAGAGTTGTTTAGTAGTCCTCACCATTTTGTAAAATAATGTATCAATAAATGTGATGAGGATTTATTTGAGTATAGATATTGTCTGAAGATAATATTTGTATTTAAACTCACAGATATATATATTGTATATTCACACGACACTTGTATTATTGAAGTTGTAGTTTGCTTCTTGTACCATGTATTTGGCGACTCGAATGGGTGTTGTGTATACCTATTTTGGGGCGTCACGATTGAATATCGAGCTTAGGATATGATCTCTGGCGGAGATCGGGAATAGAACTAGGAGGGAGAGACAAGTAAATCCTTCATTAGTGTGTCCTACTAAGCTTATTTGTTAGTTGGTCGATATATAGGGATATTATGTGATATATTGATTTCCTTAATTAACCCTTATTTTATGACAATGTTGAGAATGTCGTGAGAGAATATTAACGATGGAGTAAATGAGACCGTGGAGATGCTGTCTTTCACCAACGAGAGAGAACGTGCAACAGTGGCAATGTTCCTCCCGTGAACAACACCACCGGAAAGCGAGATGAGGAGCGAGGGATGTTTAGAAGTTTTTTGCGATTCATGCAAAATCGAGACGAGGAGACTCGTGTGTTCAAAATACGGGAGAAATGATAGTAATTTATGGGTGGTCACAACCAAGCGGTTCAAAGTTGGGACCACGAGAATTCTAGGAAAGCGGATCCGATCATGGCGGAAACATGGGTCAAAACAAATTACCAAGATATTCGATGTCTTGGGATGCGGAGAACGAAGGTTCCATTTGCCACCTTTATGTTCCGTGGCGAAGCGACTTCTTGGTGGGAGTCGTAAAAGCGTACCCATCCAAACTTTTCGGCGTGTCGTAGGAGACGTTTGAAGCAGTTCAATGACAAGTACTTCCACCGAAGTATTACGTCGTATATGAAGGAAGTGGAGTTTATTAGGCCGAGCGAGAATAACATGGCGGTATCCCAATCTGAGGCGAAGTTCGCGGAGTTATCGAGTTTGCACCTCATTTGGTGGAGAATGAGGAACGATGACGCGGATGTTTACGAGAGGTTTGAAACCCCAAGATCGTCGATATCTCATTTCTCATAAATTTTCTCTATTCAGATGTTGTCAGCGGGGCTCGGTTGTTAGAAGCGAGATAACGAAATACGTTCAACCGAAGGACCATAACCAGGATCATCTCAAAGATAGCGATCATCGAATAACGATAACCAACGGAGAAAGAAGAATACGGACAAAGGCGGTAACCACTCTGGTGGTAATCATGGCCCGTGAAAATAGAAGAAGCGAGTCGGGGGAAGATTTTAAAAGAGGAGATTCAACAACGACCATTTGAAGAAGTCAACGCCTTGATGTGACTAGTTCTAAGGGAGGAGAACGACCACCGGTCATATGTTATAAATGTGGGAAAGAGGACATATCACCAAACCGTCCCACAACAGTTTAAGGTATCTTATAATTGTGGAAAGGAAGGACATATCGCGCCGAGATTATGCGAAAGCGAAACCATCCGCGGAATGGTGACTCAAAAGGATGTCCAAGAAAAGTCAAAGTCAACGATTCTGGAAGAAGGCGTTTGTCGTGGCCAATCAAAATCGAGGAACTCGAACGAAGTTAACGCAGGTTAGTTAATTATAAATTCTTGCGAAGTTTATACCTTACTGAATCTGGGTTTCTACCCATTCTTTTATCTCTCTTTAACACTTTACGCTCAACGTTTGAACTTGAGTGCGGAGAAATTAGACTTTGACTATTTATGGAGACTCAGTTAGGAGAAACTTTCATTACATCCGTTGTTTAGAAATCTTGCTTGATTCAGAGTTGGCACTATCACATTACATGTTAACCTTATTTCTATAGAGATATTTGCTTTTGATGTGATTTTAAGGTTAACTACTCATCATGCCAAATTTATTGCTTTTGTAAGGTTGTTAGTTTTCATATTCCTAAGCAACTTTGTTATTCAATTCAAGCAATCAAACCATTGTAGTCAAACATTTTCATATCGAGCCATGAAGTCATTCGTTTATTACGGATGTCAAGTTTTCTTAGTCCATGTTATGGATTTGAATAAAGACACGTCGATTTGAATAATATTCTTGTTGTTATTGATTTTTCCCGACGTATTTTACGAAGAATTTCTTGGCTTACTCCCTGAAGCTTCGATATTAAATTTTGTATCGACTTTGAACCCGTAGACAAAACTCATTTCTAAAATCTCATATTGAATGGCTCCTATTGAACTTCAGGAGTTAAAAATTCAACTATAGAATTTGGTACCTGAGCCTTTATCTTGTGACTTCCTTTGTGGAATTCACCGAAGCTAGACTCTCTGTAGGGGACACCATATTCGTGCGATAGTAAACTGATAGGTGTCATTGTGACGTGCTATCCAAGATTGGGATATGAGTCACGGTTGAGAGCAACCTAAGTCGATGTCGAAATCGTAGCTTTTTCAGGCTTAGTTGGTTATTATCGGAGATTCGTGGAAGGATTTTCTTGAATCATTACTCAGCTTAACTTAGCCGACTCGAAAAGATACAAAATTCGTATGGAGCGAGGAATGCGAAAGATTTTCCAAGAGCTCGAGGCGACTCATTTCGCACATATTCTAACCATACCATCTTGGAAAGCGAGCGTGGTGGTATTGCGCGTTGAGTAGAAGATCATATCTGCGAACGCAGTGCGATGATGTCAAGTATCGCGTAGAGCCAACTTTAATAGAAAAAAGTAAAGGTTGCTTCGAGCCACCGGCCGGAAATGATGCGTATGAAGAAGAAAGTACAAGAAGGAGCTATTCGAAGCGAGAATTGATGAAGAAGGAATACTTGAGTCCACTCTAGACTTTGTGTTCTAACGACTACGATTTGAAGTCTGAATTATGATGGAGGCACACAATCGCCATTTGCGAATCCATCCTGGAAGTACTAAAATGTATCGTGATCTTGACATACATTTTGGTGGAACAATATGAAGAGAGAGATTGCAAAGTTTATCTCGATGTGTTTAACTTGCCCGGCGATGTAAAGGCGGAGCATCTTGTACCTAAAGTGCGTTGCAACCACTTGAGATTCCTGAATGGAAGTGGGAACACATTACTATGCATTTCGTTCTGGGTCTTCCTACGGTTTCTCAAGGCATCAATGCTATTTGGGTTATTGTTGATAGATTAACCAAGTCTGCTCATTTCTTTCTTGCCGTCTGGAGACTTATTCCTTGAGCGTCTTCTTTAGTATATGCGTAAATGAGATTGTGAGGTTGCATGGCATGCTGTATCCATAGTTTGGATCGTGACCCAAGATTCACTTCAAGATTTTGGGTTAGCTTGCAAAAAAGCTATGGGCGCAGTTTGCGATTTAGTTTGGCTTACCATCCTCAAGCGGATGGGCAATCGAAAGAACTACTCAAACTCTTGAAGATATATTAAAACTCGTGTCCTAGATTTCAAAGGAAGTTGGGATAAGTACTTGCCATTGGCGAATTCTCATCTGACAATAGTTATTAAACAAATATAGGCATGGTTCCATTCGAAGCATTATATGGACAAAAATGTCGTTCTCCCATATATGTTGGGACGAGGTGGGTGAAGCAACATTGTTGGGACCCGAGAGTTAAAATGCGATATGACTCACCGAAAAGATCCAAATGATTCGACAACGTATACAAAGCGGCACAAGATTGACAAAAGAGTTATGCGGATCTTCATCGAAAGGGCGTGGAATTTAATGTAGGGGGATCATGTATTGTTGCGAGTTGCTTCCATGGAAGGGAGTTACAAGATTTGGGAAGAGAGAAAGCTCAAATCCACGATTTATTAGTCCATTTCAAATTCTTGACCGAGTAGGAAATGTAGACTATAGACTTGCGTTACCTCAAGTATGTCTCGTGTTCATAATGTGTTTCACATATCCGTACTTCGTAAATATGTGAAAGACCAACCACGTTATTGAGTTAGAACCGGACGAGATAGTAGAAGACTTAACGTATGAGGAGGTACACTGTCGAAGATTTTGGATAGGAAGGAGCATGTCCTACGCCAAGAAAGGTCATACCACAAGTTAAAGTTTTGTGGAGGAATCATCTATAGAGAAATGACACAGGAATTGGAAGCGGAAATGAAAGCGAGGTATCCTCACCTTTTGAAACACCAGAATGCGTCGTCGTCAATTTAGAGGACGAAATTTCATAAGGAGGGAGGTTGTAAGACCAAAATTTTTTAAATAAAAGGAATTTCCTTTATTTATTATTTTGAAATAGTAAGGGTTGATTTGATTAATGTGGATAGTTAAGGGTTAAATACATGAAATATTTCAAAATAAGCAGTGGTTATAAAATATTCATTGTTATGCAGGAATATTCGTTTGGTGGTAATGGAATATTAAATCTTTGTCGAGGAATATTAAATGCGACGGTAGCGACCATGTGTGGGCCCATATGTGAAGCGATTGGATGAGGAAAAGCGACAAAGTTTGGGTGGTTATAAATACTTGGCGTAGTTATTCTGGATTAAGGCTGTTGGAATACCCGCTGGTGGTTAAAATCTGATGTCTGGCGTGGTTGCCGGCGATAAGCTTTGCGGTATTACAGTATTGTTGAATTATTGATCCTTACGTGAAAGGCCTACTTTCGATAATTTTCCACGGTAGTTCTTGCTCAATATTTTATTTTATTGATTCAATAATTCTTTGCGTTGATATTTTATATTATTGTTGTTCGATAATTGTCATTTGCACGATGATTTCCCATTATCGGATCAATAATTCATATTATTTGAATAATATTATTAGATAACATTATTGGCAATGTCTAGAGAAAGTTCTTATCTAAGGAGAGGTTTGGTCACCTAATTGCGCCCGATGTGGAGAGATCCTTATTGGAAAGCCCCTCTTTCTGGGAACGACTGGTTGTCATAAATGTGATTACGTAATATTATTTGTGAATAATTAATTATTGATTCATATGATAAGGAAATATTTATTTTATATGAATATAAATGATGGATTTATTTATGTGGTTATTAATGAAGGAATTAATGTTGAGGTGTTTTATCGGTATTTTATCGGATTGGAGGTGTTAAAAATCAAATCGGGGTTTTGAGATATATTGCATGGGTTATAATTTTTAATCCGACCAGTTGGATTGTGGTAATTTTTGGGTATGTTATACATACATAAGTTGAGTATATGTCCACAAATTTTGAACCGTTAAAATGAACGAATGATTTGTTATAAATTTTAAGAGGTGTTTGATTAGGAAAGTAGGGTTATAATTGATTTTGGTGGAAAATTCTAGAATTGAGTGGGCCCCACTTGTGGTTGGTGAAAAATGTGCTGAATTTTATTTCAAATGTGGTGGGTGGCAATAGTAGCGAGTAAAGCCATCGGTGGCAGTCGAAGTCTCGCTTGGTAGAATTTAACATTTTCCTATAAATAGAGGGCTAAGTTAGAATTGAAAATCACACGAAAACAAAGTTTTCTCTCTTTCTCTCTATATTATTGGCGTATTTTGTGAGTATTTAGATACTTTGAGAGTTCTTTGTTCAAGACAAGTTTCATTCAAACATCACTTGAGCCTTTCCTTCCGGGAAATCTTGATTCTTTGAGGTAAGGGATGTTATTTTCTTCTCAAATGATATTATTTCTTCAATATCATTATCTTTGAAATATTAGTTGGAACTTTTTATCAAATTTGGAACTTTTTCATGTCGGAGTTACTATTCATGAGTTCTTATTCACGAGTTACTATTCATGAGTTCTTATTCACGAGTTCTTATTCACGAGTACTATTAAGCGAAGCGTGAAGATGTTTTTTTGTAGAATTTCTATCTTTTGGTGTCAGATTCTTATTCACGTATCTGGCCTTTATTCACGATATCTGACCTTATTCATCGAAAAATAAAATTTCTTCTTTTAGTCAAAATATCTATTTTGGATACTAGTTCGATTGTATCCATGTTTTGATCATTCTTGAATTTTACACCACTATGATTATTTTTGAGGTATTGTTGGACATGGATAAAAGCAAAGTCTGAATCCTTAATCCTTAATCCTTGTCATTTTGTTTTACCTTTGGATTCGTTCTTTAAAAATATTTTTCATCATCCTCGGTCTTAAATGATGATATTATTGAATATCTTTGGCTTTGATGCAAAGATGAATGATTTCGAAGAATATCTTTGGCTTTTAGAAGTGCAAGATGAGCAGTGTTTAAATGAACATGTGGGTGATGAATATCTTTGGCACATAGTGCAAAGATGAGCAGTGTTGAGATGAACATGACCGATTGATGAATATCTTTGGCACATGTAGTGCAAAGATGAATATTTGATTTGAGATGATTATTGATTGATGTTCTGAGGATAAAATATTGATGATGGATCATTAAATTCATAGATTATAGTAGATTTCATTCTCTACGTAACTCTTACATGAATTATTATTTCATTGCGAATATTGATCTCAAACTTGTTATCATTGTATTATCAGATTTTTCCTGTTGGAGACTAACGATAATTTGTTGTCTATTATCTTAGTCATAATATTCTTTCTTGGGCTAGTTGAGCTCATCCTTTTCCTTGATGTTCCATTTTTCTTCTCGGGAGGCGAGAATGTAGCGAGTCTTGAGTGGGGTATGGAATGAAGGTTACAGAGAGAGTTGTTTAGTAGTCCTCACCATTTTGTAAAATAATGTATCAATAAATGTGATGAGGATTTATTTGAGTATAGATATTGTCTAGAAGATAATATTTGTATTTAAACTCAAGATATATATTATGCGTATTTCACACGACACTTGTATTATTGAAGTTGTAGTTTGCTTCTTGTACCGTGTATTTGGCGACTTAGAATGGGTGTTGTGTATACTATATTTTGGAAGCGTCCACAGTAGCGATCTTTTGTGGGCCCCATAACGAAAGCGATTGGATGAAGAAAGCGACAAATATAAGTTGTTTAAAAATAGCTTGGCGTAGTTATTACTGAATTAATCTTGTTAAAATACTCGGTGGTTAAAAACACGATGAGCACGGCGGTATTGCACGAATTATTGATTCTTACGTGAAAGGCACTTCTCGATAATGGTTATAGTAATTCTTTATTCGATATTTTATTGATTTAATAATTCTTTGCGTTGATATTTTATATTGTTGTTGTTTGATAATTGTCATTACACGGTATTTTTCATTATCGAAGCGATAATTCATATTATCTGAATAATATTATTAGATAACATTATTGGCAATGTCTAGAAAGTTACTGTCTAAGGAGAGGTTTGGTCACCTAATTGCGGCGCAGATGAGGAGAAATTCTTATTGGAAAGCCCTCTTTCCTGGAACTATGCAGTTTATCGATATTGTGATTCAGTAATATTATTTGTGAATAATTAATTATTGATTCATATGATGAGGAAAATATTGATTTTATGTGGATATAGATGGAGAAAATTTTTAATGTGACAATTGTTGAAAATTGAAATTTTATCTTTTCTCGATAAAATAATTCATTTAAATATATTATTATATTTTAATAATATAATAATGGTGATATTTTACAACGAATGTGGGATATATGAGTATCTGAGGAGGAAGAGTATTTTTGTTACAATAAATGTTTAAAACATGTTAAACATGTCGGTTGGACCCTGATTTATTGATTTGAAATTTGATTATAGCTTTAAAATCGCTTGGTTTGTGGATTTCGGTCAATTTTTATTTGGAATTCGGAAAAACTTTCTTCTGTAAAGTTGTAGAGAATTGAATTTCCTATAAAAACTCGCGAGATTCAAATTTTCTGATAAAAGGCTATTTATTATGAATTATTGAAGTTTTGAATCTAAAATAATTGATTTTGGAAGTTTAAAATATTTAAAATAGGAAAAACATTTTTTTACACTTGTGGGCCTCATGAAACATGTGCAAAGTGCTGAAGCTAGAAGATTCAAAGTGGGCGTAAGAAAATTTATTTATATATTAATATTATATTAAATTTTACTAACTTTGGTGTTCTAGCGATTTCTATAAATAGGGTCTTGGGTTAGAATTGAAAATCACACGAGAAGCTGAAATTTTCTCTCTATATTATCGGTATTCTTGTGAGTATTTTGAGTATACTTTGAGTATTGCTATCTGATTGCAAGTTCAAGTCATAGCTTTATATCCTGTTTTTTTTAAAGACTTGATCTTTCGAGGTAAGGGATATTATTATTTTTCAGTAATGATATTATTTCTTCAATATCATTATCTTTGAAATATTGATCTGAAGTTTTATCAAATTTGGAACTTTTGGTGTCGAGTTCTTATTCACGTATCTGATCTTATTCACGAATCTGACTTTATTCATCGAAAAATAAAAATTTTCCTTTTAAATACAAAAATATCTATTGTGGATACTAAACTTTGATTGTATCCATGTTTTGATCATTCTTGAATTTTACACCACTATGATTATTTTTTGAGGTATTTTTGGACATGGATAAAACAAAAGTCACGAATCCTTAATCCTTAATCCTTGTCATTTTGTTTCACTTTGGATTCGTTTCTTTAAAATATATTTTCATCATCCTCGATCTTAAATGATGATATTATTGAATATCTTTGGCACGTAGTGCAAAGATGAATGATTTCGATGAATATCTTTGGCGTAGTGTAAGACCCGACTTATTATTAATAAAATTTAATTTTCTTTATTTATTATTTTTAAATAGTAAGGGTTGATTTGATTAATGTGGATAGTTATGGGTAAAATCTGCAAATATTTCAAAATAAGCAAGTGGTTATAAAATATTCATTGTTGTTAGGGAATATTCGTTTGGTCGTAGAATATTCTTCTTTGTCCGAGAATATTAAATGCGACGGTAGCGATCTTTTATGGGCCCCATAACTTGAAAGCGATTGGATGAAGAAAGCAGCAAATATAAGTTGTTTAAAAATAGCAGGCGTAGTTATTCACAGAATTATCTTTGTTAAAATACTAAATTGGTTAAAACACACGATTACCTGCGGTATTGCACCAATTATTGATTCTTACGTGAAAGGCACTTTTCGATAATGGTTCTGATAATTCTTTATTCAATTATTTTATTGATTTAATAATTCTTTGCGTTGATATTTTATATTCTTTGTTGTTTGATAATTGTCATTACACGATTATTTTTCATTATCGAAGCAATAATTCATATTATCTGAATAATATTATTAGATAACATTATTAGCGATGTCTAGAAAGTTACATCAAGGAGAGGTTTGGTCACCTAATTACTTGCGCAAGATGGAGAAATTCTTATTGGAAAACCCCTCTTTCCTGGAATCACTGGTTATCGATATTGTGATTACGTAATATTATTTGTGAATAAATAATTATTGATTTATATGAGGAAGAAAATATTGATTTTATGTGGATATAGATGGAGAAAATTTTAATGTGACAAATGTTGAAAATTGAAATTTTATCTTTTACGATAAAATAATTCATTTAAATATATTATTATATTTTAATAATATAATAATGGTGATATTCTTACAACGAATGTGGGATATATGAGTATCTGAGGAGGAAGAGTATTTTTGTTGCAATAAATGTTTAAAACATGTTAAACATGTCGGTGGACCCCATTTATTATTTGAAATTTGATTATAACAGTAAAATCTCTGGTTTGTGGATTTCAGTCAATTTCATTTTGGAATTTGGAAAACTTTCTTCTGCAAAGTTGTAGAGAATTGAATTTCCTATAAAAACTCATGATTCGAATTTTCTGATAAAGGCTATTTATTATGAATTATTGAAGTTAGAAGCTCAAAATAATTGATTTTGGAAGTTTAAAATATTTTAAATTGGAAAAACGTTTTTATTACTTTTTCTAGAAGGTGAGCATGTGGGAAATGCTAGGAGTTGAATTCTAAGAGGCGTAGGAAATTTTATTATAAATAATAATATTATATTAAATTTTTACTGCTTTGGTGTTCTAGCGTTTTCCTATAAATAGGTCTTAGGTTAGAATTGAAAATCACACCGAAATTGAAGTTTTCTCTCTATATTATCGGCGTATTCTTGTGAGTATTTTGAGTATACTTTGAGTATTGCTATACTGGTACAAGTTCAAGTTATAGTCGATATCCTGTGTTTAAATTAAATCTTGATCTTTCGAGGTAAGGGATATTTTTTTTTTCGTAATGATATTATTTCTTCAATATCATTATCTTTGAAATATTGATCTGAAGTTTTATCAAATTTGGAACTTTTGGTGTCGAGATTCTTTGTAAAGACCCGAATTTTATAAATAAAGATGAATTTTCTATAAATATTATTTTTGTATGGAATAAATTTGATATAATGTTATAGTTGTGGGTAATATTTATAAATTTTGCAAAGTAAGCAAGTTGTTATAAAATATTCGTTTGGTGGGAATATTCTTTTTGTCGGGGAATATTAAATGCGAATGCTCAATCATTAGTGGACCTCTATAATGGAAGTATTATCGTAGTTAAAAAGCGACAAAATTATCTTTCTATAAAAATAACAACGGAGGTGTTACTGTTAAAAGCTGTTGAACTACCGGTGGTAAAAATGCGATGTCTGGCGTGGTTGCGTAGTAGCACTTTACGGTATTGATTATTGATCTTTACGTCGAAGAAGTCAACTTGGCTATACTCGATTATTCTTCTTGTAATTCTTTGCGTCATATCTCTTATATTATTGATTCATTATTGTCACGAAGATCATCCAGATAATATGTTATATTATTAATTGAGGCGACAAGTTATAAATGATTAATAATTGTTGAAAGATTAAAATGTGTTGATTAAAAATAAAATGATTGTGGTAATATTTATTCGATCCTTGATGTATATAAAGAGTCATTATGGGGCGTTTGTGGTAAGTTTGATTATTTTATGGGGGCCCGTATGTCATCATCTAAGAGTCTCTTCGTCGATAGTAATTACCTTTGTGAATAGTAATTACCTTCGTCGATTGTAATTACCTTCTTGATAGTATTTACCTTCGTCGATAGTAATTACCTTCATCGATAGTAATTACCCTTATGAATAGTAGTTGTCCTTGATATTACGAAGAGTTAACTGCCTCTTTCGATTGTTCCAAAGGTTAATTACCCTTCAGCGAATAGTAGTTGTCTCTTGATATTAGCGAAGTCATTTTGACCCTTCGTTAAGACCAAAACCACCCTCGGTTTTCTATAAATAGAAAGCTCATTCCTTCATTATTTCTTACGAATTCATTGAAACTACATAGAGAAAAACTATAGAGAGAAGAAGAAAAGTATTCTAACTACTTCACTTTTCCAATATTCGATTCTTAAGGTAGGGAATATTATTTGTTGTACTCGTAAAGGGTGTTATTCTTTCTTATTCATGAAGAGAAGCATTGTTATTCCATTCTTATTATTCTATTGGAATAACTTTTGTATCTGTGATTTTACCTATACTTGGTGACATTCTTCTATTATTACATTTGGAACATCACATGCATGCGTTTTACACGGACTGGTTACATCTTTATTATTATTATTATTTGGAACATCACATGCATGTGTTTTACACGGACATGGTTCCGTCTTTATTATTATTACATTGGAACATCACATGCATGTGTTTTACACACGGACTGGTTAAAATCTTTATTATTATTACATTGGAACATCACATGCATGCGTTTCTGGCCGGGACTTGATTCCGTTATTTATTATTACTGTTGGAATAACTTTTGTGCGATCTATCGCATGCATGGTGATTTCTTTTGTTATTCCATTCTTTATTATACCCTTATTGGTTAAAACTTTGACTTACATACTCCATGAAATTAGTAGAATATCCTTGATATTTGCGTTTCATCCGATATCTTTTCATGGAAATATTCTTGATCATTCTTGAATTTTACTCTACAAAACGATGTCGTGTTGACAATTTGGGCGTTAATAATTCTGGATAAAATAATTCTTGAACTTGTTTTATTGAATTCTTATATCATTGTCATCATCCTCGTATTTATATTATGTTGAAAGTCATACATGGCACATGTAGTGCATAGATGGACTTGGTATGATTATGACCGAGAGACTATTCGGTGTAATCATGGCGTAGTAATGTTACAAATGATGTGATAAAAATCCTCGATTAGTAGTAGTGCATTGATGGATGATTGTTGGCATGATCATGACCATTAATGAATACCACAACTATTCTTGGCGTAGTGCATGAATAATTGTGGTCGTGATATCTAAAGAATATCCTTGGTAGTAGTAGTGCGGGGGTGATTCGATGATGTGGAATATTTATTAAAGTTTGAGTCTCAAATATAACGATGATGAAAAACCTTTTAAATCATAAAAGATAGTAGATTTTATTTTCTACTTGACTCTTTTAATGGATTCTTTGGTTCATTTCTAGTTAAACTTGATGTTCATTATATTTTATCGGTTTAACATTTATTTGTAGAAGCTAATGATAATTTATTACGCATTATCTTAGTCATAATATTTCTTCTTGAGCTAGTTGAGCTCACCCTTTCTTTCAACGTTCTCTTGAGAAATGAGAATATAGGCTTGGGACGAAGTCGGGGAGCGGAGTAATGGTCCGAGGGATAGCATTAGTAGTCCCTCACTATTACGTGAAATAGTGTGATAATAATTGTAATGAGGACTCCTTTTGAGTTTGTATAATATCTAGTAGACAATATTTGTATTCAAACTCACGCTTTATGTCGTATTATACCTGCAGCGATTATATTAATAAGTTGTATTTAAATTACATACCATGTATCCGACTACCCAAGATAGGTGATGTATACCTAATTTTGGGGCGTCATGATTAGTATCGAGCTTAGGAATATGATCCTGGCTAAGATGTGAGAATAGTACTAGGAAGGAGAGGCAGGGAATACCTTATTAGTATGACCTACCTAAGTTTATGTCTTTATTTTATTGGTCGGTTTAGAATATAGAGATAATTTGTTACATGTCAATTAACCTTTTGTTTTGTGGCGATGTCTGAAAATGACATCGAGAATGTTGAGAATAGCAATGGAGCACAGAGCGATCGTTGATTCACCACATATCAATAATCGGGGATAATGTGCATCGGAAGCGACAATCCTCACGCAAACAACAACCACGACCAAATGATGAATGATCAAATATTCGGAGGCTTTATGCAATTTATGCAACAATGAAAGAGAGCGACTCATGTCCAAAACGTAGGTGGAAACACGGAAAACTCTCGGCGATCACCGCTAAACAATTCAAGGAGCTGGACCACGGAGGAGTTTAAGGGAGAGCAAAACCACTTCAGGAAGCATGGATAAAGCAGATTACCAAGATATTTGATGTCTTGGGATGCTCCGAGGAGCAAAAGGTTCCCTTTCGCCTTTTATGTTGCGGAGAGGCGGATTCTTGGTGGGAATCGGTAAAAGCGTACTCAACTTCTTTGTCTTGAAGATATCTTGGGAGAAGTTCGGGAGTTTTGTTCAACGACAAATACTTTCCGAAAGTATTCGCCATACATGAAGGAGGTGGAGTTTATCAAGTTGGAACAAAACAATACGGCCGTGTGTAGCAATCTGAGGCAAAATTTGCGGAGTTATCACGGTTTAATCCCACTTGGTGGATAATGAAGAGAGAATGGCGCGAATGTTTTTAAGAGGTTTGAAGCGGGAATCGTCAACATCTTATTTCTCGTAAAGCGTGTTTGTATTCGGATGTTGTAAATAAGGCTCGATTAGTGGAGCGCGATAACGAGTCAACGCCTGACTAAAGAGAGCGAGCGGCAAAATTATAATACCGGTGAGAGTAGTCATCGAGCGGTGACAACAAGCGTGGAGGGAATCAATAGGCGGATATGGTAACCACTTCGTGGTAATCGGGGCAAAACAATAAGAATGGAAATTTCAAGAAAAGGAGATTCAATGATGATGGAAAGGCGTCAAATCACCAAAGACACCGTTGTTAAGGAAGGAGAAAAGATCGTGGCGCCCCCAAAATTAGGTATACATCACCCATCTTGGGTCGCCACTTACATGGTGCGAATTTAAATACAACTTATTAACATAAGCGTAGTGTATGCAATCGACATAAACTGTGAGTTTAAATACAAATATCGCCTACTAGATATTATCTGAAACTCAAAAAAAGTCCTCATTACAATTATTATCACACTTATTTCACGTAATAGTGAGGACTACTAATCTTATCTTCGGGACCATCACTTTCTTTCCACGACTCGTCCACTATATTCTCATTTCACGAAGAAACGGTGAAAGAAAGGGTGACCTCAACTAGCCCAATAAGAAATATTATGACTAAGATAATGCGTAATAAATTATCAATAGTCTTCAACAATGTTAAACCGATAAAATACAATAGACAACCAGGTTTAACTGCGGTGAATAAATAATTATCCATTAAAAGAGTCAAGTAGAAAATAAAGTCTACTATCTTTTAGGTTTTAAAAGTTTTTCATCATGTTATAATAATTGAGACTCGACTTTAATAAATATTCCACATCATCGAATCACCCCGCATTTCTGGCCAAGGATATTCTTTAGTATCACGACCACAATTATTCATGCACTACGGGCCAAGAATAGTTGTGTATTCATTAATGGTCATGATCATGCCAACAATCGTCCATCAATGCACTACTGACCACGAGGATTTTTACCACATCATTTGTAACATTACGGTCCATGATTACACCGGAATAGTCTCTGGTCATAATCATACCAAATCCATCTACATACTACGTGCCACGATGACTTTCAACATAATATAAACATGAGGATGATGACAATGATATAAGAATTCAATAAAACAAGTTCAAGAATTATTTTATCCGGAATTATTAACGTCCAAATTATCAACATGATCTTAGTTTTGTAGAGTAAAATTCGAGAATGATCGGAAGAATATTTTCATGAAAAGATACTTTAGATGAAACGCAAATATCAAGGATATTCCACTAATTTCATGGAGTATAGAAGTCAAAGTTTTAACCAACCGGGTATAATAAAGAATGAAATAACAAAAGAAATCACCATAAATGCGATAGATCGCATTACATGCGAGTTATTCAATGGAATAATAAATAACGGAACCCGTGTCGTGAAATTCACAAAGGCGAGGGATGTTCCAACGTAATAATAAAGATGGAACCGGATCCGGTGTAAAACACACGAGATAGGATATTCAACGAATAATAAAAAGACGGAACCAGTCCTGTAAAACACACAAACAGGATGTTCCAACAGAATAATAAAGAGCGGAACCAGTCCTGTGTAAAACACAATGAGCAGGATGTTCCAATGAATAATAGAAGAATGTCACCAAGTATAGGATAAACCACGTATCAAAGTTATTCCAACGAATAATAAGCGATGGAATAACAACGATTCTCTTCATGAATAAGAAAGAATAACACCCATTACATTTGGTAGGAGATTGAATCTTTGCAGTGAGCGGTGTAGTAACAAAATACTCTTCTTCTTTCTCTCTTATTCTCTCTATACTTTCTCTCTATAGCTTGAATGAATTAAGTGAAAATAATGAAGCCCTAGGCCTCTATTTATAGAAGATTTCTAGCTTAGCACTTTTCGTGTGTGAAAAGCGAGTGGCTTGACGACTAATGATGTGAAAAGAAAAGTGGTTTGGCGCACTTGTAATGTGAAACGACAAGTGGTTCGGCCTTTAATGTGAAACGACAAGTGGTTCGACGTCTGGTAAAGGTAATTACTATTAACGAAGGTAAATACTATTGACGAAGGTAAATTCTATTCACAAGGGTAATTACTATCGATTGAAGGTAATTACTATTATGAAGGTAAAATACTATTGACGAAGAGACTCTTAGATGATGACATATGAGCCACCCATAAAATAATCAAACTTACCACAAATCATTTTTTTTTCATCAACACATATTTAATCTTTCAACAATTATTAATCATTTATAACTTGTCGTCTCAATTATTGATTTAATACTATAACATATTATACGATGATGATCTTGTGACAATAATTGAATCAATAATATAAGAGATATGATGCAAAGAATTCTTTGTGAAGAATAATTGAGCATAAATGAGTGACTTCTCACGTAAAGCATCAATAATCAATACCGTGTCTTCTATGCAACGACGCCAGACATTCTTTTACTTTACCACCGGTAGTTCAATGTTTTAACGGTAACACCTCCGTAGTTATTTTTATAAAATATTTTTTGTCGTTTTCTCAATCAAATAATAATTACATTATGGGGGTCCACTAATGATTGAGCCGTCGTGCGAATATTCCCCCGACAAAAAGAATATTCCCACCAAACGAATATTTTATAACAACTTGATTACTTTGCAAAATTTATAAATATTACCCACAACTATAACATTATACCAAATTTATTCCATAATATTCAAAAATAATATTTATAGAAAAATTCATCTTTATTTATAAAAGTTGGGGTCTTACAAAGACCACCTATCATATGCTTCAAATGCGGAGGAGAGGACACATCGATCCGAATCGCGCCATGTCATTCAAAGCATGTTATAATTGTGGAAGAGAAGGTCACTTAGCTCGATTTTGTGGTTTCTGATCAAGACAAATTCAACTAGGATGGAGGCACCAAAGGCCGTTCCAGAAAAAGTCAAACCGGTAGTGCAAGGAAGGCGTTTGTTGTGACCTCCCGGAGAAGCGAAGGAACCGAATGAGGTCATCACGGGTAAGCTTATCATAAACTCTAATGAAGTCTATACTTTATTTGATACTGGGATCTACCCATTCTTTTATTTCTCCTACTTATTCATCGATTAAATTTGACTCAGGAGAAATTAGACTTTGACTTATCTGTGGAAACTCCGTTGGGGAGAAACCTTCATTAGATCCAATTGTTTATAAGTCTTGTTTGGTTCAAATCGGTACCCTCACATTACCCGTCGATCTTATTTCATTAAAAATACTTGCATTTGACGTGATTTTAGGGATTGATTGGTAACTACTTATCATGTAAAAATTGATTATTTTCGTAAGGTTGTTAGCTTTCATATTCCTAATCAACCTATTATCACGAATTCAAACGACCAAACCATTAAAATCAATCACGGTCATCTCAAGCCATAAAGCTATTCGTTTATTGAAAAATCGGATGTCAAGCTTTCTTAGCTCATATCACGATTTAAACAAAATACGTCGATTTTGAACGATATTTCTATTGTTAATAAATTTCCGACGTATTCCCAGAAGAACTTCCCGCCTACCCCAGGCGTGAAATTGAATTTTGTATCGACCTTGAACCCGGTACAAAAACCTATTTCCAAAGCCCCATATCGAATAGCTCTATTGAACTTCGGAGTTAAAGACCCAACCGCAGAAATTGTTAGACATTGGCTTTATTCGCCCTAGTACTTCTCCTTGGGGTGCTCTGTTTACTATTCGTGAAGAAGAAAGATGGGAGTATGCGACTTTGTATTGATTATCTGGAGTTGAATCATGTCACTTTATCAAAAATAGGTATCCATTGCCACGTATTGATGACTGTTTGACCCGATTCAGGAGCCAAATTCTTTTCAAAGATTGATCTTCGTTAGAATATCACCAATTGAAGATTAGAACCACGACATTCCAAAGATTTGCTTTAAACTCCAGACGGGCATTATGAATTCCTAGTCATGTCCTTTTGGATTGACTAATGCTCCTATTTGCCTTCATGGATATGATGAACCGAGTATTCAAGGAATATTTAGATCACTTTGTAGTCGTCTTTATTGATGACATCCTTATTTATTCCAAAAGCCTTGAAGATCATGAGCAACACTTGAGGCTGACACTGCAAAAGCTTCGTGAATATAAGCTTTATGCCAAGTTGAAGAAATGCGAGTTCTGGCTTGAAGAAGTAGCATTCCTTGGGCACGTGGTATCAAGTCATGGAATATCTGTTGACCCAAAGAAAGATTGAAGCTATTCAAAGCGGGAACAACCTAAATCGATGACCAAATCGTAGCTTTCTCGGTTTAGCTAGTTATTATCGGAGATTCGTGGAAGGATTTTCTCGAATCGCTACTCCGATACTTCGGTGACTCGAAAGATACAAAGTTCGGTTATAGCGAAGAATGTGAGAAGAGTTTTCAAGAACTCAAGAGGAGACTTATTTCAAAGACACTGTTACGTGACAATACCATCCGCCTCGGAGGGATTTGTCATCTACATGATGCTTGAACAAAGGGTTGGGATGTGTTCTCATGCAACATGGAAAAGTTATAGCCTATGCCTCGCGACAACTCAAAGAATATGAGAGGAATTATCCTACTCATGATCTAGAGTTAGCGGTATTATCTTCAGACTTAAAATTTGGAGGCATTACTTGTATGGGGAGAAAGTGGAGATCTTTACGGATCATAAAAGCCTCAAATATTTCTTCACTCAAAAGGAACTCAACATGCGACAACGACGTTGGCTTGAACTGCATTGAAAGATTATGATCATACCATCCAATACCATCCTGAAAAAGCGAGCGTGGTAGGTAGCGCGCATTGAGTAGAAGATCATATGCAAGCACGAAGTGCGTTATTGTCAACGCATGAGGCCCATTTTGTGTGACTTGCAAAGGATGGAGATAGAGTTAAAGACTCGAGGGACGCGTGTGATGATAGCGAGTATCTGAGTAGACCGAACTTTTAATCGATAAAGTTAAAGTCTGCAAGCTACTGACACTGAGGCGATCGTATGAGGAAGAAAGTGCTGAAGGTGCTATCTTAGGAAGCAAGAATCGATGAAGAAGGAATACTTGAGTCAACTCCGGACTTTGTGTTCTAACGACCTCGATTTAAAGTATAATATCATGATGGAGCGCACAACACACCATTTGCAATCCATCTCAGGAGTACCAAATGTATCATCATGATATTCGGCCATACATTTTGGTGGAGCAATATGAAGAGAGAGATAGCGTTGTTTATCTCAAGGTGTCTAACTTGTCAACGAGTTAAAGCGGAGCATCAAGTACCAAAAGGTCCATTGCAACCACTTGAAATTCTAGAATGGAAGTGGGAGCACATTACCATGGATTTCGTTCTGGGCCTTCCTAAGGTTTCTCAAGGCGTTGATGCGATTTGGATCATTGTTGATAGATTGACCAAGTCTCGCTCATTTCTTACTGACATGAAACTTATACACTTAAACGTCTTGCTCAGTATGTACATAAAAGAGATTGTAAGATCATGGTATCTGCGGTATCCATAGTTTCCGATCGAGACCCAAGATTCACTTCACGATTTTGGGTTAGTTTGCAAAAAGCTATGGGCACAGACTTTACGATTTAGCTTTCGGCATATCATCTTCGAGACAGACGGACGATCGGAGAGGACTATTCAAACTCTTGAAGATCTATTAAGACTCTGTGTCCTTGATTTCAGGGGAGTTGGGACAAGTTCTTACCATTGGTGGAGTTTTCCTACAACAACAGCTTATCAAACAAGTATTGGCATGGCTCCATTCGAGCGTTGTATGGAAGAAAGTGTCGTTTCCAAGATCTTTGGGATGAGGTGGGTGAAGCAACGTTGTTGGGACCGGAGTTGATGCGTATGACTACGGAAAAGATTCAAACGATCCGACAACGTATAAAAACCTCACAAAATCGACAAAAAAGAGTTATCTTGATCTTCATCGAAAGGACGTGGAATTCGATATAGGAGATCATGTGTTGTTAAGAGTTGCTCCATGGAAAGGAGTTACAAGATTTGGAAAGAGAGGAAACTTAATCCTCGATTCATCGGTCCATTTTAATCCTCGATCGAGTAGGAACTGTGGCCTATAGACTCGCTTTCTGCCAAATATGTCTCGTGTTCATAACATTTTCACATATCCATGTTACGTAAATATGTGAAAGACTCCGAACCATATTATTGAGTTAGAACCCCATTGAAATAGCGGAAGATTTGACGTATGAAGAGGTTCTTGTTCAAATTTTGGATAAGAAGGAACATATTCTACGCTCCAAGGTTATACCTCAAGTCAAAGTTTTGTGGAGGAACCACGATGTTGAGGAAATGACACGGGAGTTAGAATCAAATGAAATCAAGGTATCCTTACCTCTTCGACATACAGTGCGTACCACAATTTTGAGGCGAAATTTCATAAGAAGGGAGGTTGTAAGACCCACTTTTTATAAATAAAGATGAATTTTCTATAAATATTATTTTTGAATATTATGGAATAAATTTGATATAATGTTATAGTTGTGGGTAATATTTATAAATTTTGCAAAGTAAGCAAGTTGTTATAAAATATTACGTTTTGTTTGAATATTCTTTTGTCGGGGAATATTCAGTACGACGGCTCAATCATTAGTGGACCCCATAACGGAAGTATTGTCGTAGTTAGAAAACGACAAAATTATCTTTCTATAAAAAAATAACAAATGGAGGTGTTACTGTTAAAAAGCTGTTGAACTACCCGGTTGGTAAAAGTACAATGTCTGGCGTGGTTGCATTAGTAGCACACAGTATTGATTATTGATGCTTACGTCGAAGTCACTTAATTTATACTCAATTATTATTACATGGTAATTCTTTGCATCATATCTCTTATATTATTGATTCAATTATTGTCACAGTATCATCTGTATAATATGTTATATTATTAATTGAGACGACAAGTTATAAATGATTAATAATTGTTGAAAGATTAAAAATGTGTTGATTAAAAATAAAATGATTGTGGTAATATTTATTCAATCCTTGATGTATATAAAGAGTCTGTTATGAGACGTTTGTGGTAAGTTTGATTATTTTATGGGGGGCCCATATGTCATCATCTAAGAGTCTCTTCGTCAATAGTAATTACCTTTGTGAATAGTAATTACCTTTGTGAATAAAGAATTACCTTCGTCGATAGTATTTACCTTCGTCGATAGTAATTACCTTCTTCAATAGTATTTACCTTCGTCGATAGTAATTACCTTCGTTAATAGTAATTACCCTTCACAAATAAAGTAGTTGTCCTTGATATTACCAAGAGTTAAGCGCCTCTTGATTGTTCGAAAGTTAATTACCCTTCGAAATAGTAGTTGTCTCTTGATATTACGAAGTCATTTTGACCCTTCCGTTAAGACCGAAGCCACCCGCGGTTTTCTATAAATAGAAAGCTCATTCCTTCATTATTTCTTACGAATTCATTGAAACTCTAGAGAGAAAACTATAGAGAAAGAAGAAAAGTATTCTCGCTACTTCACTTTTCCAATATTCAGTTCTTTTAAGGTAGGGGAATATTATTTGTTGTACTCGTAAAGGGTGTTATTCTTTCTTATTCATGAAGAGAACTGTTGTTATTCCATTGCTTATTATTCTATTGGAATAACTTTTGTATCGTGATTTACCTACTATACTTGGTGACATTCTTCTATTATTCTGTTGGAACATCCTGCATGCATGTGTTTTACACCTGACTGGTTCCATCTTTATTATTATTACATTGGAACATCACATGCATGTGTTTTACACCGACTGGTTCCGCTTTTTATTATTATTATTATTTGGAACATCCTCGTGCATGTGTTTTACACCGACCGGTTCCGCTTTTTATTATTATTACATTGGAACATCCTCATGCATGCGTTTTCTGTGGGACTGATTCCGTTATTTATTATTCTCATTGGAATAACTTTTACCTGTCTTGTCTATCGCATGCATGGTGATTTCTTTTATTATTCCATTCTTTATTATACCCGGTTGGTTAAAACTTTGACTTCTATACTCCATGAAATTAGTAGAATATCCTTGATATTTGCGTTTCATCTAAGATCTTTTCATGGAAATATTCTTCCGATCATTCTTGAATTTTACTCTACAAAACAAAGATCGTGTTGACAATTTGGACGTTAATAATTCCTGGATAAAATAATTCTTGAACTTGTTTCTTTGAATTCTTATATCATTGTCATCATCCTCATGTTTATATTATGTTGAAAGTCATCTACGTGGCTTTGTAGTGCATAGATGGACTTGGTATGATTATGACCGAGAGACTATTCGGTTGTAATCATGGTAGTAATGTTACAAATGATGTGATAAAAATCCTCGATTAGTAGTAGTGCATTGATGGACGATTGTTGGCATGATCATGACCATTAATGAATACACAACTATTCTTGGCCCGTGAGTGCATGAATAATTGTGGTCGTGATATTAAAGAATATCCTTGGTAGTAGTGCAGGGGTGATTCGATGATGTGAAATATTTATTAAAAGTGAGTCTCAAATATAACGATGATGAAAACCTTTTAAATCATAAAAGATAGTAGATTTTATTTTCTACTTGACTCTTTTAATGGATTCTTTGGTTCATTGTAGTTAAACTTGATGTTCATTATATTTTATCGGTTTAACATTGTTGTGGCTAATGATAATTTATTCTCGCATTATCTGAGTCATAATATTTCTTCTTGAAGCTAGTTGAGCTCACCCTTTCTTTCACCGTTCTCTTGTGAAATGAGAATATAGGCGGGACGCAGTCGGGGAACGGAGTAATGGTCCAGAGGATAGCATTAGTAGTCCTCACTATTCGTGAAATAGTGTGATAATAATTGTAATGAGGACTCCTTTTGAGTTTGTATAATATCTAGTAGACAATATTTGTATTCAAACTCACGCTTTATGTCGTATTGTACCACCTACAGTTATATTAGTAAGTTGTATTTAAATTACATACCATGTATCCGACTACCCAAGATGGGTGATGTATACCTAATTTTGGGGGCGTCACGATTCTTACTATTCACGTATCGACCTTATTCAAGTATCGACACTATTCACGAATACTGTGATTATTCATCGAATAATAAAAATTTTCCTTTTCGCCTAAAAATATCTATTGTGGATACTAGCTTTGATTGTATCCATGTTTTGATCATTCTTGAATTTTACACCACTATGATTATTTTTGAAGTATTTTTGGACATGGATAAAACAAAGTACGAATCCTTAATCCTTAATCCTTGTCATTTTGTTTCACTGGATTCGTTTCTTTAAAATTATTTTTCATCATCCTCAGTCTTAAATGATGATATTATTGAATATCTTTGGCCTATAGTGCAAAGATGAATGATTTCTGATGAATATCTTTGGCCCGTAGTGCAAAGATGAGCAGTGTTTAGATGAACATGAATCGATGAATATATCTTTGGGCTGTAGTGCAAAGATGAATATTTGATTCGGATGTATATTGATTGATGTTACGGGGATAAAAGATGAGCGATGAACTTTTAAATTCATACATAGAAGATAGTAGTTTGCATTCTCTACTTAACTCTTCTAATGAATTATTATTTCAATGCGAATATTGATTTAAAAACTTGTTGTCTATTGTATTCTATTAGATTTTTTCCTGTTGAAGACTAATGATAATTTGTTGTATATTATCTTAGTCATAATATTCTTCTTCTTGGGCTAGTTGAGCTCACTCTTTTCCTTTTTGTTCCATTTTTCTTCTCGGGAGGCGAGAATATAGCGAGTACGCAGTCTAGGGGTATGGAATGAAGGTTCTAGAGAGAGTTGTTTAGTAGTCCTCACCATTTTCTAAAATAATGTATCAATAAATGTGATGAGGATTTATTTGAGTATAGATATTGTCTAGAAGATAATATTTGTATTCAAACTCACAGTTTCTTGTTGTAATAATAAAGTTGTAGTTGTTTCGCACCATGTATTGACAACTCGTAATGGGTGATGTATACCTATTTTGGGGGCGTCACGGTTGGTATCGAGCTTAGGGATATGATCTCTGGCGGAGATCGGGGAATAAAACTAGGAGGGAGAGACGAGTAAATCCTTCGCTAGTGTGTCTACCTAAGCTTATTTGTTAGTTGGTCAAGATATAAGGATATTATGTGATATATTGATTTCCTTAATTAACCCTTGTTTTATGACAATATTTGAGAATGTCGTTGAGAATATTAACAATGGAAATGAGGCCGTGGAGATGCCCGTACTCACCAACGAGGAGAACGTGCAACAGTCAGCAATGTTCCTCTTGTGAACAACACCACCGAAGCGTATGATGAACGAGGGGATGTTTAGAAGCTTTTTGCGATTCATGCAAAATCGACGAGGAGACTCGTGTTCAAAATATAGGAGGAAATGATAGTAATTCACGGGTTGTCACAACCAAGCGCTTCAAAGAGTTGGGACCACCGAAATTTAAGGGAAAGCGAGATCCGATCATAGGCGGAAACATGGGTCAAGCAAATTACCAAGATATTCGATGTCTTGGGATGCACGGAGAACAGAAGGTTCCATTCGCCACCTTTATGTTCCGTGGCGGCGCGAGATTCACCGGTGGGAGTCAGTAAAGCGTACCCATCCACCACACTCAAAGATATGTCTTGGGAGACGCGTTTGAAACTATTTAATGACAAATACTTTCCGAAAGTTTTAAATCATATGAAGGAAGTGGAGTTCATCAGATTAGAAAGCAAAACAACATGACGGTGTCTCACTACGAGGCAAAGTTTGCGAGTTATCCGAGTTTGCACCTCATTTGGTGGAGAATGAGGAACGTATGACGGGATGTTTCTTAGAGGTTTGAAACCCTGGCGTACGTCAATATCTCATTTCTCATAAATTTTCTCTATTCAGATGTTGTAAAATGGGCTCAATTATTAGAAATGAGATAACGAGTACTGGTTAACCTGGGGACCACAACCAGAGGATCATCACTAGAGATGGCGGTCAACAAAAACAACGATAATCACGGAGAAAGAAAAAAGACGGACAAAAATGGTAACCACTCTGGTGGTAATCATGGCCATGAAAATAGAATAAATGAGTCGGGAGGAGATTTTAAAAGGGAGATTTAACAACGACCGTGTGAAGAAGACGACAGTCTTGGGGCAAAAGAATCGTTTCTAAGGGAGGAGAACGACCACCGGTCATATATTATAAATGTGGTAAAGAGGGACATATCGGTCCAAACTGTCCACAAAAGTTCAAGGTATGCTATAATTGTGGAAAGGAAGGACATATCGCTTTCGAGATTATGCGATAAGCGAAACCTAGTTCAATGGGGACGGTGACTCAAAAGATCGTCCCAGAAAAAGTCAAAGTCAACGATTCTGGAAGAAGCGTTTGTTGTATTTGGTCAAAATCGAGAAACCAAACGAGGTGATCACGGGTAAGCTATTTATAAATTCTTGCGAAGTTTATACCTTACTTGATCTAGGGTGCTTACCCATTCATTTATCTCTCTACTTGTGCTCAACGTTTAAATTTGACTCGGAAAAATTAGACTTTGACCTATCTGTGGAAACTCCGTTAGGAGAAACTTTCATCACATCCACCGTTTATAAATCTTGTTTGATTCAAGTTGGCACCATCACCTTACCCGTTGACCTTATCTCTTTAAAGATACTTGCTTTTGATGTGATTTTAGGGGATTGATTGGTTAACTACTCATCATGCCAAAATTGATTGTTTTCGTAAGGTTGTTAGTTTTCATATTCCTAACCAACCTGTTGTATGCTAATTCAAGCAACTAAACCATTAAAATCAATCAATGTCATATCTAATCATAAAGCTATTCGTTTATTGAAAAACGGATGTCGAGCTTTCTTAGCCCATGTTATGGATTTGAATAAAGACACGTCAAATTTGAATAATATTCTTGTTGTTATTGACTTTCTTTCTGACGTATTTCTGAAGAACTTTCCGGTCTACCCCGAACGTGAAGTTGAATTCTTTATTGATCTTGAACTGGTACAAAGCCCATTTCTAAAACCCCATATCGAATGGCTCTATTGAACTTCAGAGTTAAAGGTCCAACTACAGAATTGTTGGACATCGGTTTCATTCGGCCTAGTACATCTCCTTGGGGTGCTCTGCTTTTATTCGTAAGAGAAGAAAGACGGAGTATGCGACTTTAATATTGACTATCGGGGAATTGAACCATGTCACCATCAAGAATAGGTATCCTCTACCTCGTATTGATGACTTGTTTGACCAATTCTGAGGGGCACAATTTTTTCAAAGATCGATCTTAGCTTACGGATATCATCAAATGAAGATTAAAAGCGAGGATATTCCAAAGACCGCCTTTAGAACTTCGATGACGGGCATTATGAATTCTTAGTCGTGTCTTTGGATGACTAATCCTCCTGCTGACTTTCATGGATATGATGAACCGAAAGTATTCAAGGAATATTTGGATCGGTTCGTTGTTGTTTTTATTGATGACATCCTCATATATTCCAAAAGTCGTGAAGATCATGAGCACCATTTGAAATTTGGTACTCGAAAGGCTTCGTGAAAAAACAAACTATATGCCAAATTGAAGAAATGCGAGTTTGGCTTGAGGAAGTAGCATTCCTTGGGCACGTGGTGTCGAAACATGGAGTATCTGTTGATCCAAATAAGATTGAAGCAATACAAAGTTGGGAGCAACCGAAGTCGATGATCAAGTACATAGCTTTTTTTTGGCTTAATTGGTTATTATCGGAGATTCGTGGAAGGGTTTTCTCGAATCGCTACTCCATTAACTTCGGCTAACTCGAAAGGATATAAAATTCGTTTGGAGCGAAGAATGCGTGAAGAGTTTCCAAGAGCTTAAGAGAGACTTATTTAGGCACACATTCTAACAATACCATTTGGTTCGGATGGATTTGTTATCTACGATGATGCTTGAGCAAAGGGTTAGGATGTGTTCTCATGCAACGTGGGAAAGTCATAGCTTTATGCCTCGCGACAACTTAAAGAGTATGAGAGGAATTATCCTACTCATGATCTAGAGTTAGCGTGCATCGTTTCAGCCTTAAAGATATGGAGGCACTATCTATATGGGGAGAAAGTGGAGATATATTCGGACCATAAAAAGCCTTAAATATTTCTTCACTCAAAAGAACTCAACATGCTAAGCAATGACGTTGGCTCGAGCTATTGAAAGGTGAGACCACACTATTCAATACCATCCCGAAAAGCGAACGTGGTAGTGACGCGTTGAGTAGAAGATCATATGCGAGGAACAAATGCGATGATGTCAAGTATACGTATAGATCCAACTTTAATAGAAAAAGTTAAGGTTGCTTTCGAGCCACCGGCCGGAGTGATGCGTATATGAAGAAGAAAGTACAAGAAGGAGCTATTCCTAAGCGAGAATTGATGAAGAAGGAATACTTGAGTCCACTCTGAGACTTTGTGTTCCTAACGACTACGATTTGAAGTACAAGATTATGATGGAGGCACACAATACACCATTTGCAATCCATCTTGGAAGTACTAAAATGTATTGTGATCTTGACATACATTTTGGTGGAACAATATGAAGAGAGAGATTGCAAAGTTTATCTCAATGTGTTTAACTTGTCAACGTGTAAAGGCGGATCATCTAGTACCTAAGGGTCCGTTGCAACCACTGAGATTCCGAAATGGAAGTGGGAACACATTACCATGGATTTCGTTCTGGGTCTTCCTACGGTTTCTCAAGGCATCAATGCTATTTGGGTTATTGTTGATAGATTAACCAAGTCTGCTCATTTCTTGCCGATCGGAGACTTATTCCTTGAACGTCTTCTAGTATGAGCGTGAATGAGATTGTGAGGTTGCATGGCATGCCTGTATCCATAGTTTCGGATCGTGACCCAAGATTCACTTTAAGATTTTGGGTTAGCTTGCAAAAAGCTATGGGCACGGATTTATGATTCAGTTCGGCATACCATCCTCAAACGGACGGACAATCAAAGAGGACTATTTAAACTCTTGAATATCTATTAAGACTCTGTGTCCTAGACTTCAAGGGCAGTTGGGATAAGTATTTACCATTGGTGGAATTCTTCTACAACAACAGTTATCAGGCAAGTATAGGTGTAGCTCCATTTGAAGCATTATATGGACGAAAGTGTCGCTCTCCAATATGTTGGGATGAGGTGGGTGAAGCAACATTGTTGGGACCCAGGAGTTAATGCGTGATGACTACTAAAAAGATCCAAATGATTCGACAAACGATACAAACGGCACAAGATCGACAAAAGAGTTATGCGGATCTTCATCGAAAGGACGTGGAATTTAGTATAGGGGATCATGTGTTGTTGCGAGTTGCTCCATGGAAGGGAGTTACAAGATTTGGAAAGAGAGGAAAGCTCAATCCACGATTTATTGGTCCATTTCAAATTCTTGACCGAGTAGGAAATGTAGCCTATAGACTTGCGTTACCTCAGTATGTCTCGTGTTCATAATGTGTTTCACATATCTCATACTTAGTAAATATGTGAAAGACCCAAACCACGTTATAGAGTTAGAAATCGGGACGAGATAGCCGAAGACTTAACGTGTGAGGAGGTACCACGAAGATCTTGGATAGGAAGGAGCATGTCCTACGCCAAGAAAGGTCATACCACAAGTTAAAGTTCTATGGAGGAATCATATTATAGAGGAAATGACACGGGAATTAGAAAGCGGAAATAAAAGCGAGGTATCCTCACCTTTTCAAACACCAGTGCGTCACGTCGATTTCGAGGGGCGAAATTTCATAAGTAGGGGAGGTTGTAAGACCCCAACTTATTATTAATGAAATTTAATTTTCTATTTTATTATTTTGAAATAGTAAGGGTTGATTTGATTAATGTGGATAGTTATGGGTAAAATACGCAAATATTTCAAAATAAGCAAGTGGTTATAAAATATTCATTGTTGTCGGGGAATATTCGTTTGGTCGTGGAATATTCTTGTTGTCGGGGAATATTAAATGCAATGCCAGTGATCTTTGTGGGCCCCATAACTGAAGCGATTGGATGAAGAAAACGACAAATATAAGTTGTTTAAAATAATAAATATGTAGCTTGTTATTCACAGTTATCTTGTTAAAATACTCGGTGGTTAAAACACAGTAGCACACGGTATTGCACCAATTATTGATTCTTACGTAAGAAGGCACTACTCAATAATGGTTATAGTAATTACTGTTCAGTATTTTATTGATTTAATAATTGTTGCGTTGATATTTTATATTGCTGTTGTTTCAATAATTGTCATTACACAGTATTTTTCATTATCGAAGCAATAATTCATATTATCTGAATAATATTATTAGATAACATTATTGGCAATGTCTAGAAAGTTACATCTAAGGAGAGGTTTGGTCACCTAATTGCTTGCGGCCAAGAAGGAGAAATTCTTATTGGATAGCCCCTTTCCTAAGAAATCTATGCGGTTTGTCGATATTATGATTCTCATAATATTATTTGTGAATAATTAATTATTGATTCATATGAGGAGGAAAATATTGATTTTATGTGGATATAGATGGAGAAAATTTTTAATGTGACAAATGTTGAAAATTGAAATTTTATCTTTTCCGATAAAATAATTCATTTAAATATATTATTATATTTTAATAATATAATAATGGTGATATTTTACAACGAATGTGGGATATATGAGTATACGAGGAGGAAGAGTATTTTTGTTGTAATAAATGTTTAAAACATGTTAAACATGTCTTGGACCCCATTTATTAGTCGAAATTTGATTATAGCTGTAAAATCTCCCCTGCTTGTGAATTTCGGTCAATTTCGCATTTGGAATTTGGAAAAACTTTCTTCGCAAAGTTGTAGAGAATTGAATTTCCTATAAAAATTCATGAGACTCGAATTTTCGATAAAAGGGCTATTTATTATGAATTATTGAAGTTACGAAGTCAAAATAATTGATTTTTGGAAGTTTAAAATATTTTAAATTGGAAAAACGTTTTTATTACTTTTTCTAGAAGGTGAGCATGTGGGAAATGCTAGGAGCTGAATTCTAAGAGGCGTAGGAAATTTTATTATAAATAATAATATTATATTAAATTTTCTGCTTTGGTGTTCTAAGCATTTTCCTATAAATAGGGTGCTTAGGTTAGAATTGAAAATCACACCAGAAATTGAAGTTTTCTCTCTCTATATTATCGAGCGTATTCTTGTGAGTATTTTGAGTATACTTTGAGTATTGCTATACGGTACAAGTTCAAGTTATAGTCGATATCCCAGTTTTCAATTTAAAATCTTGATCTTTCGAGGTAAGGGATATTTTTTTTTTCGTAATGATATTATTTCTTCAATATCATTATGCTAAAATATTGATCTGAAGTTTTTATCAAATTTGGAACTTTTGGTGTCGGAGTTACTATTCACGTATACGGCACTATTCACGTATACGGTACTATTCACGAATACGGCACTATTCATCGAAAAATGAAAATTTTCCTTTTAAATAAAAATATCTATTGTGGATACTAGCTTTGATTGTATCCATATTTTGATCATTCTTGAATTTTACACCACTATGATTATTTTGAGGTATTTTTTGGACATGGATAAAACAAAGTACGAATCATTAATCCTTAATCCTTGTCATTTTGTTTCAATTTGGATTCGTTTCTTTAAAAATATTTTTCGATAAAAGGGCTATTTATTGTGAATTATTGAAGTTCAAAACTCAAAATAATTGATTTTGGAAGTTTAAATTATTTTAAATTAGAAAAACGTTTTTTTTTACTTTTTTCTGAAGGTGGCATGTCTTTATTGAAATGAAATCGATTTCAAGAGTGGCGTAGGAATTTTGATATATATAATAATATTAAATTAAATTTTACTTTTTGGTGTTCTAAGCAATTTCCTATAAATAGGGTGCTTAGGTTAGAATTGAAAATTACACCGAAACTCTGAAGTTTTCTCTCAATATTATCGGCGTATTCTTGTGAGTATTTTTGAGTATACTTTGAGTATTATTTATATACGGTCTGAGTTCAAGTCATAGCCTATATCCGTGTTTCAACTAGAATCTTGTCTTTTTGTGAGGTAAGGGATATTATTTTTTTTCATAATGATATTATTTCTTGATATCATTATGTTGAAATATCGATCTGAAGTTTTTATCAAATTTGGAACTTTTGGTGTCGAGATTCTTATTCACGTGATCTGGCCTTATTCACGTATCTGTCTTATTCACGAATCTGGCATTATTCATCGAAAAATGAAAATTTTCCTTTTCGTCTAAAATATCTATTGTGGATACTAGCTTTGATTGTATCCATGTTTTGATCATTCTTGAATTTTACACCACTATGATTATTTTTGAGGTATTTTTGGACATGGATAAAACAAAGTACGAATCCTTAATCCTTAATCCTTGTCATTTTGTTTCCTTTGGATTCGTTTCTTTAAAAAAATATTTTCATCATCCTCGGTCTTAAATGATGATATTATTGAATATCTTTGGCACATAGTCAAAGATGAATGATTTTATGAAGAATATCTTTTGCCTAGTAGTGCAAAGATGAACAAGTGTTTAGATGAACATGACCAATCGATGAATATCTTTGGCACATAGTGCAAAGATGAATATTTGATTCGAGATATATATTGATTGATATTACGGGGATAAAAGATGAGCGATGAACTTTTAAATTCATACATAGAAGATAGTAGTTTTCATTCTCTACTTAACTCTTCTAATGAATTATTATTTCATATTAGTATTGATTTAAAATTTGTTGTCTATTGTATTCTATTAGATTTTTCCTGTTGAAGACTAACGGTAATTTGTTGTATATTATCTTAGTCATAATATTCTTTCTTGGGCTAGTTGAGCTCACCCTTTTCCTTTTGTTCCATTTTTCTTCTCGGGAGGCGAGAATATAAGCGATGTAGTCTGGGTATGGAATGAAGGTTCTAGAGAGAGTTGTTTAGTAGTCCTCACCATTTTCTAAAATAATGTATCAATAAATGTGATGAGGATTTATTTGAGTATAGATATTGTCTAGAAGATAATATTTGTATTCAAACTCACGATTTCTTGTTGTAATAATAAAGTTGTAGTTGTTTACGTACATGTATTGTTGACAACTCGAATGGGTGATGTATACCTATTTTGGGGGCGTCACAGGTTGGTATTAGAGCTTAGGGATATGATCTCCAGGCGAGAGATCGGGGAATAAAACTAGGAGGGAGAGGCGAGTAAATCCTTCGCTAGTGTGTCTTACCTAAGCTTATTTGTTAGTTGGTCGATATATAAGGATATTATGTGATATATTGATTTCCTTAATTAACCCTTGTTTTATGACAGTGTTTTGAGAATGTCGAATTGAGAATATTAACAATGGAAATGAGGCCAGTGGAGATGCTGTACTCACCAACGAGGAAGCGTGCAACAGTGACAATGTTCCTCTTGTGAACAACACCAATGAAAGCGAGATGATGAGCGAGGGGATGTTTAGAAGCTTTTGCGAGTTCATGCAAAATCGACGAGGAGACTCGTGTTCAAAATATAGGAGGAAATGATAGCAATTCACGGGTTGTCACAATGACGATTCAAAGAGTTGGGACCACGAATTTAAGGGAAAGCGGATCCGATCATGGGCGGAAACATGGGTCAAGCAAATTACCAAGATATTCGATGTCTTGGGATGCGGAGAGAAGGAAGGTTCCATTCGCCACCTTTATGTTAAAATGGCGAGGCGTATCTCGGTGGGGAGTCGGTGAAGCGTACCCATCCACCAAGCTTTCAAAGCGTATCTTGGGAGACGCGTTTGAAACTATTTAATGACAAATACTTTCACGAAAGTGTTCGTCATATGAAGGAAGTGGAGTTCATCGATTAGAACAAAATAACATGGCGGTGTCTCGATGCGAGGCAAAGGTTGCGAGTTATCCGTGTTTGCACCTCATTTGGTGGAGAATGAGGAGCGATGACGCGTGTGTTTACGAGAGGTTTGAAACCCCAGCGTACGACAATATCTCATTTCTCATAAATTTTCTCTCTATTCGGATGTTGTTAATGAGGCTCAATTGTTAGAAGCGAGATAACGAGTATGTTCAACCGAGGACCATAACCGAGGATCGTACGGAGATAGCGATCAATGTAATAATGATAACCAAATGGAGAAAGAAACAGACGGACAAAAATGGTAACCACTCTGGTGGTAATCATGGCCATGAAAATAGAATAAATGAGTCGGGAGGAGATTTTAAAAGGGAGATTTAACAACGACCATGTGAAGACAGCAGGTCTTGGCGAAAGAATCGGTTCTAAGGGAGGAGAACGACCACCGGTCGTATCTTGCTATAAATGCGGGAAAGAGGACATATCGGTCAAAACCGTCCCTGACAGTTTAAAGGTATGCTATAATTGTGAAAAGGAAGGACATATCGCTCGAGGTTATGCGGTAGCGAAACCTAGTTCAATGAGGGACGGTGACTCAAAAGATCGTCCCGAAAAAGTCAAAGTCAACGATTCCGGAAGAAGCGTTTGTTGTGACTAGTCAAAATCGAGGAACCCAAACGAGGTGATCACGGGTAAGCTATTTATAAATTCTTGCAAAGTTTATACCTTACTTGACAATCTGGGTTCTACCCATTCATTTATCTCTCTCTGCGTGTGCTCAACGCTTAAACTTGACTCAGGAGAAATTAGACTTTGACCTATCTGTGGAAACTCCGTTAGAGAAACTTTCATCACATCCACTTTGTTTATAAATCTTGTTTGATTCAAGTTGGCACCATCACCTTACACTGTTGACCTTATCTCTTTAAAGATACTTGCTTTTGATGTGATTTTAGGGATTGATTGGTTAACTACTTATCATGCCAAAATTGATTGTTTTCGTAAGGTTGTTAGTTTTTATATTCTAACCAACTGTTGTATGCAATTCAAGCAACTAAACCATTAAAATCAATCAACGTCATATCTAATCATAAAGCTATTCGTTTATTGAAAAACGGATGTCAAGCTTTCTTAGCCCATGTTATGGATTTGAATAAAGACACGTCAAATTTGAATAATATTCCCGTTGTTATTGACTTTCTGACATATTTCTGAAGAACTTCCGATTACACCCGTAACGTGAAGTTGAATTCTTTATTGATCTTGAACACGCACAAAGCCCATTTCTAAAACCCCATATCGAATGGCTCTATTGAACTTCAGAGTTAAAGGTCCAACTACGAAATTGTTGGACATCGGTTTCATTCATCCTAAGTACATCTCCTTGGGGTGCTCTGTTTTATTCGTAAAGAAGAAAGAGCGAGAGTATCGACTTTAGATTGACTATCGGAATTGAACAATGTCACCATCAAGAATAGGTATCCTCTACCTCGTATTGATAACTTGTTTGACCCGATTCTGAGGGCACAATTCTTTTCAAAAATCGATCTTCGTTTTGTAAGACCAAAATTTTTTTAATAAAAGGAATTTCCTTTATTTATTATTTTGAAATAGTAAGGGTTGATTTGATTAATGTGGATAGTTAAGGGTTAAATACGCAAATATTTCAAAATAAGCAAGTGGTTATAAAATATTCATTGTTATGCAGGAATATTCGTTTGGTCGTGGAATATTAAATCTTTGTCGAAATATTAAATATCGGACGGTAGCGACCATGTGTGGGCCCCATAACTGAAAGCGATTGGATGAGGAAAGCGACAAAGTTTGGGTGGTTATAAATATTCGGCGTAGTTATTCTGAGTTAAGGCATTGGAATACCCGGTGGTTAAAATACGATGTCTGGCGTGGTTGCATGAAGATGCACCGCAGGTATTACATGTATTGTTGAATTATTGATCCTTACGTAAGATGGCACTACTCAATAATTTTCACGATGAATTCTTGTTCAATATTTTATTTTATTGATTCAATAATTCTTTGCGTTGATATTTTATATTATTGTTGTTCAATAATTGTCACTTTGCATATTTTCCCATTATCGGATCAATAATTCATATTATTTGAATAATATTTTAGATAACATTATTGGCAATGTCTAGAAAGTTACTGTCTAAGGAGAGGTTTGGTCACCTAATTGCTTGGCGCCAGATGAGAGAGATCCTTATTGAAAGCCCCCTCTTTCTGGGAACGGCTGGTTGTCATAATTGTGATTACGTAATATTATTTGTGAATAATTAATTATTGATTCATATGATAAGGAAATATTTATTTTATATGAATATAAATGATGGATTTATTTATGTGGTTATTAATGAAGAAATTATTCTTTGAGATGTTTTATTTTGTTTAGCGGATTGGAGGTATTAAAAGATCAAATCGGTGTTATTACGACTTTATTGTGTGAGTTATAATATTTAATCCGACCGTTGGATCGTTGTAATTTTTGGATATGTTATACATATATAAGTTGAGTATATGTCTACAAATTTTGAACCGTTAAAATGAACGAATGATTTGTTATAAATTTTAAGAGGTGTCTGATTCAGAAATTAGGTTATAAATGATTTTGGTGGAAAATTCTAGAATTGGTGGGCCCCACTTGTGGTTGGTGAAAAATGTGCTGAATTTTATTTCAAATGTGGTGGGTGGCAATAGTAGCGAGTAAAGCCATCGTGTAAGGTGTCAAGTCTGCTTTCGGGCTAACATTTTCCTATAAATAGAGGGCTAAGTTAGAATTGAAAATCACACCGTAAAACAAAGTTTTCTCTTTCTCTCTCTATATTATTGAGCGTATTTGTGAGTATTTAGATACTTTGAGAGTTCTTTGTTCAAAGACAAGTTTCATTCAAGATCACTTGACCTTTCCTTAAAATCTTGATTCTTTGAGGTAAGGGATGTTATTTTCTTCTCGGATGATATTATTTCTTGATATCATTATCTTTGAAATATTGGTTGGAACTTTTATCAAATTTGGAACTTTTTCATGTCGGAGTTACTATTCATGAGTTACTATTCACGAGTTACTATTCATGAGTTACTATTCACGAGTTCTTATTCACGTACTATTACATGAAATGCGTATGAAAATGTTTTTTTTGTGGAATTTCTATCTTTTGGTGTGAGTTACTATTCACGTGATACTGGCCTTATTCACGTATCTGACACTATTCACGTATCTGATGCTATTCATAGAAAAATGAAATTTCTTCTTTTTCGTCAAAATATCTATTCGGATACTAGCTTTGATTGTATCCATGTTTTGATCATTCTTGAATTTTACACCACTATGATTATTTTTGAGGTATTTTTGGACGTGGATAAAACCAAGTATGAATCCTTAATCCTTAATCCTTGTCATTTTGTTTCACTGGATTCGTTCTTTTAAAATATTTTTCATCATCCTCAGTCTTAAATGATGATGTTATTGAATATCTTTGGCACATAAGTGCAAAGATGAATGATTTCTGAAGAATATCTTTGGCACTCAGAGTGCAAAGATGAAGCGGTGTTTAAATGAACATGACCGATCGATGAATATCTTTGGCCTTTAGTGCAAAGATGAACAGTGTTGAGATGAACATAATGGAATTGATGAATATCTTTGGCACATGGTGCAAAGATGAATATTTGATTTGAGATGAATATTGATTGATGTTACGGGATAAAATATTGATGATGGATATTAAATTCATAGATTATAGTAGATTTCATTCTCTACGTAACTCTTCTATGAATTATTATTTCATTGCGAATATTGATCTCGAAACTTGTTATCTATTGTATTCTATCGATTTTTCCTGTTGGAGACTAACGATAATTTGTTGTATATTATCTTAGTCATAATATTCTTTACTGGGCTAGTTGAGCTCACCCTTTTCCTTGATGTTCCATTTTTCTTCTCGGGGAGGCGAGAATGTAAGCGAGTACTAGTCGGGGTATGGAATGAAGGTTCTAGAGAGAGTTGTTTAGTAGTCCTCACCATTTTTGTAAAATAATGTATCAATAAATGTGATGGGGATTTATTTGAGTATAGATATTGTCTGAAGATAATATTTGTATTTAAACTCACAAGATATATTGTCGTATTTCACACGACACTTGTATTATTGAAGTTGTAGTTTGCTTCTTGTACCATGTATTTGGCGACTTTCGAATGGGTGTTGTGTATACCTATTTTGGGGGCGTCACGATTAATATCGAGCTTAGGGATATGATCTCCATGCGGAGATCGGGAATAGAACTAGGAGGAGAGACAAGTAAATCCTTCGCTAGTGTGTCCTACTAGCTTATTTGTTGGTTGGTCATATTATAGGGGTATTATGAGATTTGTTAATTTATTTAATTAACCCTTGTTTTATGATAGTTTTTTAGAATGGGGTCACGGTGAACGTTAACAATGGAGTGAATGAGATCGTGGAGACACCTCTAATCGCCAACCAGGATAATGTGATGTCAGGCGAAGAAGGAATTAGAGATATCCATGTGGTGAGTGAAGAATTGATAGTTGCACCCGAGATAATCGCAGAGGTAACAGCTGAGAGTGAGGAAGAAGAGGAAGAAGAGGTACCTGAAGAGAGTTTATTAGAGGTATTTTATGATCGAAATATAGAATTGCAAAATCGTATTCATGAGTTAGAAGAAGCGTTAAAGAATTGCGGTCGTCAGGAGCAAAAGGATGCAACGATTCAAGCTTGTTACCCCGACACGTGATGCTTGAATGAAGCACTCTTTGGCGAGTATAAGATGATAAAGTTGGAATCGAAATGAAAGAAGAAATAACCGAACGAGTGAGAATGAGTGATACATGGGTAAAAGTCACGACGACGCGTTGATATTATGGAAAGAGATGTCCAATCTAAAAGAAAGATTTAACGATGACGGAAGACGTCGGCGAAGAACATCGACCTTATCAACAAATTCTAGGGAAGAGAACGATCGCCAGCTTAGATGCTACGAGATGTGGAGAGGAGGGGAGATATATAAGGTCAAACTGCTCAAAGCCTTCCAAGGTATGCTATAATTGTGGAAAAGAAGGACATATCGCCGAGATTATGCGATATCGAAACCAGATCCGGCGTGAATGGTACCTCAAAAGGATGTCCCGTAAAAGTCAAAGTCAATCGGTTCTTGGAAGAGCGTTTGTGTCGTGGCCAATCCAAAATGCGAGAACTCGAGCGAAGTTAGCACGGTTAGTTAATTATAAATTCTTGCGAAGTTTATACCTTACTAGATATCTGGGTTCTACCCATTCTTTTATCTCTTTTGCTTGCGCTCAACGTTTGAACTTGACTACGGAGAAATTAGACTTTGACTATTTATGGAGAATCCGTTAGGAGAAACTTTCATTACATCTGTTGTTTAGAAATCTTGTTTGATTCAGTTGGCACTATCACATTACACTGTTAACCTTATTTACATAGAGATATTTGCTTTTGATGTGATTTTAAGGTTAACTACTCATCATGCCAAATTTATTGCTTTTGTAAGGTTGTTAGTTTTCATATTCCTAAGCAACTGTTTATTCGAATTCAAGCAATCAAACCATTGTAGTCAAACATTTTCATATCAAGCCATGAAGTCGTTCGTTTATTACGGATGTCAAGTTTTCTTAGTCCATGTTATGGATTTGAATAAAGACACATCGATTTGAATAATATTCTTGTTGTTATTGATTTTTCCCCTGACGTATTTTCTCAAGAAGAATTTCTTGGCTTACTCCCAAAGCTTTGATATTAAATTTTGTATTGACTTTGAACCCGGTACAAAACTCATTTCTAAAATCTCATATCGAATGGCTCTATTGAACTTGTGAGTTAAAATTCAACTATAAATTTGGTACTGAGCCTTTATCTTGTGACTTCCTTTGTGGAATTCACCGAAAGCTAGACTCTCTGTAGGGGACACCATATTAAATGCGATAGTAAAGCGATAGGTGTCATTGTGACGTCTTATCCAAGATTGGGATATGAGTCACAGTTGAGAGCAACCTAAGTCGATGAATCGAAATCGTAGCTTTCAGGCTTAGTTGGTTATTATCGGAGATTCGTGGAAGGATTTTCTTGAATCGCTACTCAGATTAACTTAGTGACTCGAAAAGATACAAAATTAAGTATGGAGCGAGGAATGCGAGAAGATTTTCCAAGAGCTCAAGAGGCGACTCATTTCGCACATATTCTAACCATACCATCTTGGAAAAGCGAACGTGGTAGGCGACGCGTTGAGTAGAAGATCATATCTTGCGGACGAGTGCGATGATGTCAAGTATACGCGTAGAGCCAACTTTAATAGAAAAGTTAAGGTTGCTTTCGCCACCAAGGCCGGAGGTGATGCGTATGAAGAAGAAAGTACAAGAAGGAGCTATTAGGGCGAGAATTTATGAAGAAGGAATACTTGAGTCCACTCTGAACTTTGTGTTCCTAACGACTCGATTTGAAGAACAAGATTATGATGGAGGAACACAATACACCATTTGCAATCCATCTTGGAAGTACTAAATGTATCGTGAATACATTTTGGTGGAACAATATGAAGAGAGAGATTGCAAAGTTTATCTCGATGTGTTTAACTTGCCAACGTGTAAAGGCGGAGCATCTAGTACCTAAGGGTCCGTTGCAACCACTTGAGATTCCTAATGGAAGTGGGAACACATTACCATGGATTTCGTTACGGGTCTTCCTACGGTTTCTCAAGGCATCAATGCTATTTGGGTTATTGTTGATAGATTAACCAAGTCTCGCTCATTTCTTGCCGATCGGAGACTTATTCCTTGAATGTCTTGCTTAGTATGTGCGTAAATGAGATTGTGAGGTTGCATGGCATGCTGTATCCATAGTTTGGATAGTGACCCAAGATTCACTTCATGATTTTGGGTTAGAAAGCTATAGGCGCAATTTACGATTCAGTTTGGCATACCATCCTCAAACGGATGGGCAATCAGAGAGGACTACTCAAACTCTTGAAGATATATTAAAACTCTGTGTCCTAGATTTCAAAGGAAGTTGGGATAAGTACTTGCCATTGGTGGAATTCTCATACAACAATAGTTATTAAACAAATATAGGCATGGTTCCATTTGAAGCATTATATGGACGAAAATGTCGTTCTCCAATATGTTGGGATGAGGTGGGTGAAGCAACATTGTTAGGACCCGAGTTAGTACGTTATGACTAATGATTCGACAACGATATAAACCAGCACAAGAAGATCGACAAAAGAGTTATGCGGATCTTCATCGAAAGGATGTGGAATTTAGTGTAGGGGATCATGTATTATTGCGAGTTGCTCCATGGAAGGGAGTTACAAGATTTGGGAAGAGAGGAAAGCTCAAATCCACGATTTATTGGTCCATTTCAAATTCTTGTGAGAGTAGGAAATGTAGTCTATAGACTTGCGTTACCTCCAAGTATGTCTCGTGTTCATAATGTGTTTCACATATCCGTACTTATCAGAAATATGTGAAAGACCCGAACCACGTTATTGAGTTAGAACCGGACGAGATAGTCAAGACTTAACGTATGAGGAGGTACTGTCAAGATTTTGGATAGGAAGGAAGCGTGTCCTACGCTATGAAGGTCATACCACAAGTTAAAGTTTTGTGGAGGAATCATGCTTATGAAATGACACAGGAATTGGAAAGCGGAAATGAAAGCGAGGTATCCTCACCTTTTGAAACACACATGTACGTCGTCCCAATTTCGAGGGACGAAATTTCATAAGGAGGGAGGTTGTAAGACCGAAATTTTTTAAATAAAAAGGAATTTCCTTTATTTATTATTTTGAAATAGTAAGGGTTGATTTGATTAATGTGGATAGTTAAGGGTTAAATACGTAAATATTTCAAAATAAGCAAGTGGTTATAAAATATTCATTGTTGTGCAGGAATATTCGTTTGGTCGTGGAATATTAAATGCTTTGTCGGGGAATATTAAATGCGACGCAGTAGCGACCATGTGTGGGCCCCATAACGTGAAGCGATTGGATGAGGAAAAGCGACAAAGTTTGGGTGGTTATAAATAACTTGGTAGTGGTTATTACCGAATTAAGGCCATTGGAATACCCGGTGGTTAAAATCTGATGTCTGGCGTACGTTGCAGCGATGTAAGCACTGCGGTATTACCTGATATTGTTGAATTATTGATCCTTACGTAAGATGGCACTACTCAATAATTTTCACGATGAATTCTTGCTCAATATTTTATTTTATTGATTCAATAATTCTTTGCGTTGATATTTTATATTATTGTTGTTCAATAATTGTCACCTGCATGATATTTCCCATTATCGGATCAATAATTCATATTATTTGAATAATATTATTAGATAACATTATTGGCAATGTCTAGAAAGTTACATCTAAGGAGAGGTTTGGTCACCTAATTGCGGCGCCATGAGAGAGATCCTTATTGAAAGCCCCTCTTTCTGAGAACTACCGGCACATTGTCATAATTGTGATTACGTAATATTATTTGTGAATAATTAATTATTGATTCATATGATAAGGAAATATTTATTTTATATGAATATAAATGATGGATTTATTTATGTGGTTATTAATGAAGAAATTATTCTTTGAGATGTTTTATTTTTGTCGGATTGGAGGTATTAAAAGATCAAATCGATTGTTATTACGACTTTATTGTGTGAGTTATAATATTTAATCCGACCGGTTGGATCGTTGTAATTTTTGGATATGTTATACATATATAAGTTGAGTATATGTCTACAAATTTTGAACCGTTAAAATGAGCGAATGATTTGTTATAAATTTTAAGAGGTGTCGATTCGTAAATTAGGTTATAAATGATTTTGGTGGAAAATTCTAGAATTGGTGGGCCCCACTTGTGGTTGGTGAAAAAATGTGCTGAATTTTATTTCAAATGTGGTGGGTGGCAATAGTAGCGAGTAAAAGCCATCGGTAATTAGGTCAATGCCTCGCTTTGGTAACTAACATTTTCCTATAAATAGAGGGCTAAGTTAGAATTGAAAATCACACTAGAAACAAAGTTTTCTCTCTTTCTCTCTATATTATTGAGCGTATTTTGTGAGTATTTAGATACTTTGAGAGTTCTTTGTTCAAGACAAGTTTCATTCAAAGATCACTTGAGCCTTTCCTTCCAAATCTTGATTCTTTGAGGTAAGGGATGTTATTTTCTTCTCGGATGATATTATTTCTTCAATATCATTATCTTTGAAATATTGGTTGGAACTTTTTATCAAATTTGGAACTTTTTCATGTCGGGTTACTATTCATGAGTTCTATTCACGAGTTACTATTCATGAGTTACTATTCACGAGTTCTTATTCACGAGTACTATTCATGAAAGCGTGAAAATGTTTTTTGTGGAATTTCTATCTTTTGGTGTCAGAGTTACTTATTCACGTATCTGACCTTATTCACGTATCTGACCTTATTCACGTATACTGGTACTATTCATAGAAAAATGAAATTTCTTCTTTTCGTCAAAATATCTATTACGGATACTAGCTTTGATTGTATCCATGTTTTGATCATTCTTGAATTTTACACCACTATGATTATTTTTGAGGTATTTTGACGTGGATAAAACCAAGTATGAATCCTTAATCCTTAATCCTTGTCATTTTGTTTCAATTGGATTCGTTCTTTAAAAATATTTTCATCATCCTCGGTCTTAAATGATGATATTATTGAATATCTTTGGCTTTAGTGGTGCAAAGATGAATGATTTCTGAAGAATATCTTTGGCTTTGTAGTGCAAAGATGAAAGCGGTGTTTTAAATGAACACGATGGATCGATGAATATCTTTGGCCTTTAGTGCAAAGATGAGCAGTGTTGAGATGAACATGACCGATTGATGAATATCTTTGGCTGTAGTGCAAAGATGAATATTTGATTTGAGATGAATATTGATTGATGTTACGAGGATAAAATATTGATGATGGATTTGTTAAATTCATAGATTATAGTAGATTTCATTCTCTACGTAACTCTTCTATGAATTATTATTTCCCACGCGAATATTGATCCAAACTTGTTGTCTATTGTATTCTATCGAGTTTTTCCTGTTGGAGACTAACGATAATTTGTTGTATATTATCTTAGTCATAATATTCTTCTTGGGCTAGTTGAGCTCACCCTTTTCCTTGATGTTCCATTTTTCTTCTCGGGAGGCGAGAATGTAGCGAAATCTTAGTCGGGGTATGGAATGAAGGTTCTAGAGAGAGTTGTTTAGTAGTCCTCACCATTTTTGTAAAATAATGTATCGATAAATGTGATGAGGATTTATTTGAGTATAGATATTGTCTACAGAAGATAATATTTGTATTTAAACTCATTATATATTGTAAGTATTTCACACGACACTTGTATTATTGAAGTTGTAGTTTGCTTCTTGTACCGTGTATTTGGCGACTTCGAATGGGTGTTGTGTATACCTATTTTGGGGCGTCCACGATTCTGAATATCATCAATGAAGATTAGAATGAGGATATTCAAAGCGCCTTGAACTTGGTATGGGCATTATGAATTCTTAGTCATGTCTTTTTCGGACAAACTAATGCTCTATGCGGCTTTCATGGATATGATGAACCGAGTATTCAAGGAATATTTTGATCGGTTTGTTGTTGTCTTTATTGATGACATCCTCATATATTCCAAAAGTCGTGAAGATCATGAGCACCATTTGAAGCTTGGTACTCGAAAGGCTTCGTGAAAACAAACTATATGCCAAATTGAAGAAATGCGAGTTACGGCGAGGAAGTAGCATTTCTTGGGCACGTAGTGTCAAAACATGGAGTATCAAGTGGACTCGGCGAAGATTGAAGCAATACAAAGTTAGGGAACAACCAAAGTCGGTGGCCAAAGTATCGTAGCTTTTGGGCTTATTTGGTTATTATCGGAGATTCGTGGAAGGGTTTTCTCAAATCGCTACTCCATTAACTTTCGGCTTAACTTCGGAAGGATACAAAATTCGTTTGGAAGCGAAGAATCGCGAGAGGAATTTCCAAGAGCTTAAGAGGAGACTTATTTTGGCACTGTTACAACAATACCATCTGGTTGGATGGATTTGTTATCTCTGATGATGCTTGAGCAAAGGGTTAGGATGTGTTCTCATGCAAAGTGGGAAAGTCATAGCCTATGCCTCGCGACAACTTAAAGAGTATGAGAGGAATTATCCTACTCATGATCTAGAGTTAGCGGCCCGATCGTTTCCATTTAAAGATATGGAGGCACTATCTATATGGGGAGAAAGTGGAGATATATTCGGACCATAAAAGCCTTAAATATTTCTTCACTCAAAAAGAACTCAACATCGGCGACGATGTTGGCTCGAGCTATTGAAAGACTACGACCACACTATTCATACCATCCCGGTAAAGCGAACGTGGTAGTGGCGCGTTGAGTAGAAGATCATATCACGGGGAATGAGTGCGATGATGTCAAGTATACGTATAGAGCCAACTTTAATAGAAAAAGTTAAGGTTGCTCAAGCCACAGGCCGGGAGGCGATCGTATGAAGAAGAAAGTATAAGAAGGAGCTATTAGGAAGCAAGAATTGATGAAGAAGGAATACTTGAGTCCACTCTAGACTTTGTGTCCCTAACGACTTCGATTTGAAGTACAAGATTATGATGGAGCACACAATACACCATTTTCAATCCATCTGGAAGTACCAAATGTATCGTGATCTTGACATACATTTTGGTGGAACAATATGAAGAGAGAGATTGCAAAGTTTATCTCAATGTGTTTAACTTGTCAACGTGTAAAGGCGGAGCATCTAGTACCTAAGGTGCATTGCAACCACTTGAGATTACGAAATGGAAGTGGGAACACATTACCATGGATTTAGTTCGGGTCTTCCTACGGTTTCTCAAGGCATCAATGCTATTTGGGTTATTGTTGATAGATTAACCAAGTCTGCTCATTTCTTGCCGATCACGGAGACTTATTCCTTGAACGTCTTGCTAGTATGTGCGTGAATGAGATTGTGAGGTTGCATGGCATGCTGTATCCATAGTTTGGATCGTGAACCAAGATTCACTTCAAGATTTTGGGTTAGCTTGCAAAAAGCTATGGGCACGGATTCTGATTCGATTCGGTATACCATCCTCAAGCGACGACGGACAATCGAAAAGGACTATTCAAACTCTTGAAGATTTATTAAGACTCGTGTCCTGAGACTTGAAGGCGCGTTAGGATAAGTATTTACCATTGGTGGAATTCTCCTACAACAACAGTTATCAAGCAAGTATAGGTGTCGCTCCATTTGAAGCATTATATGGGCGAAAGTGTCGCTCTCCGGTATGTTGGGGCGAGGTGGGTGAAGTAACATTGTTGCTTTTAGAGTTGAATACGTATGACTACTGAAAAAGATCCAAATGATTCGACAACGTATACAAAGCGGCACAAGATCGACAAAAAGAGTTATGCGGATCTTCATCGAAAGGGCGTGGAATTTAGTATAGGGGATCATGTATTGTTGCGAGTTGCTCCATGGAAGGGAGTTACAAGATTTGGGAAGAAAGGAAAGCTCGATCCACGATTTATTGGTCCATTTCAAATTCTTGATCGAGTAGGAAATGTAGCCTATAGACTAAGCGTTACCTCAAAAGTATGTCTCGTGTTCATAATGTGTTTCACATATCATATTTCAGTAAATATGTGAAAGACCCGAACCACGTTATAGAGTTAGAGCCGGGACGAGATAGCCAGAAGACTTAACGTATGAGGAGGTGTACTGTCGAGATCTTGGATAGGAAAAGAAGCATGTCCCTACGCGCATAAGGTCATATCACAAGTTAAAGTTACGTGGAGGAATCATGCTTTATAGAGGAAATGACACGGAAATTGGAAAGCGGAAATGAAAGCGAGGTATCCTCACCTTTTGAAACACACAGAATGCGTCGTCGATTTAGAGGACGAAATTTCATAAGGAGGGAGGTTGTAAGACCCCAACTTATTATTAATGAAATTTAATTTTCTATTTTTGAAATAGTAAGGGTTGATTTGATTAATGTGGATAGTTAGGGGTAAAATACTGCAAATATTTCAAAATAAGCAAGTGGTTATAAAATATTCATTGTTGTTTGGGATTATTAGTTTGGTGGTGGAATATTCGTCTTTGTCGGGAATATTAAATGCGACGAAGTAGCGACCATGTGTGGGCCCATGTTGAAAGCGATTGGATGAAGAAAACGACAAATATAAGTTGTTTAAAAATAACAAAGTGTAGTTATTCTGATTAATCTTGTTAAAATACTCGGTGGTTAAAACACAAGAAGCACTGCGGTATTACACCAATTATTGATTCTTACGTGAAAGCACTACTCAATAATGGTTACTGAATTCTTGCTCAATTTTTTATTGATTTAATAATTCTTTGCGTTGATATTTTATATTGTTGTTGTTTTTGATAATTGTCGTTACACGATATTTTTCATTATCGAAGCGATAATTCATATTATCTTAATAATATTATTAGATAACATTATTGGCAATGTCTAGAAAGTTACATCAAGGAGAGGTTTGGTCACCTAATTACTCGCCAAGATGAGAGAAATTTTTATTGGAAAGCCCCTCTTTTCGTAGGAGCTGCTTAGTTATCGATATTGTGATTACATAATATTATTTGTGAATAATTAATTATTGATTCATATGATGAGAAAAATATTAATTTTATGTGGATATAGATGGAGAAAATTTTTAATGTGACAATTGTTGAAAATTGAAATTTTATCTTTTTCTGATAAAATAATTCATTTAAATATATTATTATATTTTAATAATATAATAATGGTGATTTTTTTACAAAAAATGTGGGATATATGAGTATACGAGGAGGAAGAGTATTTTTGTTGCAATAAATATTTAAAACATGTTAAACATGTCGGTGGACCCCATTTATTGACTGGAAATTTGATTAAAACTGTTAAATCGCCCGTTTTGTGGATTTCATCAATTTTTGTTTGGAATTTGGAAAAACTTTCTTCTGCAAAGTTGTAGAGAATTGAATTTCCTATAAAAATTCGCAAGTTTCAAATTTTTTGAGAAAAGGGCTATTTATTGTGAACTATTGAAGTTACGAGCTCAAAATAATTGATTTTGGAAGTTTAAATTATTTTAAATTAGAAAAACGTTTTTTCTTACTTTTCTAGAAGGTGGCATGTGCTTATTGAGTGAAATCAGATTTCAAGAGTGGCGTAGGAATTTTGATATATATAATAATATTAAATTAAATTTTTACATTTTGGTGTTCTAAGCGATTTCTATAAATAGGGTCTTGGGTTAGAATTGAAAATTACACCGAAAACTGAAGTTTTCTCTCTATATATTATCGGCGTATTCTTGTGAGTATTTTGAGTATACTTTGAGTATTGCTATACTGGTCTGCAAGTTCAAGTCATAGCTTTATATCCAGGTTTTATTTAGAAATCTTGATCTTTCGAGGTAAGGGATATTATTATTTTTTGTAATGATATTATTTCTTGAATATCATTATGTTAAAATATTGATCTGAAGTTTTTTATCAAATTTAGAACTTTTGGTGCCGGAGTTACTATTCACGATATCTGGCCTTATTCACGTATACTCTGATCTTATTCACGAATACGGCACTATTCATCGAAAAATGAAAAAAAAAAAATCATCCAAAATATCTATTCTGGATACTAGCTTTGATTGTATCCATGTTTTGATCATTCTTGAATTTTACACCACTATAATTATTTTTGAGGTATTTTTGGACATGGATAAAACAAAGTACGAATCCTTAATCCTTAATCCTTGTCATTTTGTTTCATTGGATTCGTTTCTTTAAAAATATTTTCATCATCCTCGGTCTTAAATAATGATATTATTGAATATCTTTGGCTTTGTAGTGCAAATGAATGATTTTATGAAAGAATATCTTTGGCCGTAGTGCAAAGATGAGCAGTGTTTAAATGAACATGACCAGTGATGAATATCTTTGGCAGTAGTGCAAAGATGAATATTTGATTCTAGATATATATTGATTGATGTTACGAGGGATAAAAGATGAGCGATGAACTTTTAAATTCATACATAGAAGATAGTAGTTTGCATTCTCTACTTAACTCTTCTAATGAATTATTATTTCATTATGAGTATTGATTTAAAATTTGTTGTCTATTGTATTCTATTAGATTTTTCCCTGTTGAAGACTAACGGTAATTTGTTGTATATTATCTTAGTCATAATATTCTTTCTTGGGCTAGTTGAGCTCACCCTTTTCCTTTTGTTCCATTTTTCTTCTCTCGGAGGCTCTCATATAAGCGAGCATTTAGTCGGGGTATGGAATGAAGGTTCTAGAGAGAGTTGTTTAGTAGTCCTCACCATTTTTGTAAAATAATGTATCAATAAATGTGATGAGGATTTATTTGAGTATAGATATTATGCAGAAGATAATATTTGTATTTAAACTCACAGTTTCTTGTTGTAATAATAAAGTTGTAGTTGTTTACGTACCATGTATTGACAACTTTCGGAATGGGTGATGTATACCTATTTTTGGGGGCATCACAAAGATCATATCTTGAGGAGCGAGTGCGATGATGTCAAGTATACGTATAGAGCCAACTTTAATAGAAAAAGTTAAGGTTGCTTCGAGCACCATGAGCCCGAGGATGATGTAAGACCAAAAATTTTAAAATAAAAAGGAATTTCCTTTATTTATTATTTTAAAATAGTAAGGGTTGATTTGATTAATGTGGATAGTTAAGGGTTAAATACGCAAATATTTCAAAATAAGCAAGTGGTTATAAAATATTCATTTTGTCGGGAATATTCGTTTGGTCGTGGAATATTAAATGCTTGTCGGGGAATATTAAATGCGACGTCCATGCCATGTGTGGGCCCCATAACGTGAGCGATTGGATGAGGAAAACAGACAAAGTTTGGGTGGTTATAAATAACGGGCGTAGTTATTCTGAGATTAAGGCTTGTTGGAATACCGGTGGTTAAAATCTGATGTCTGGCGTGGTTGCCAAAGAAAGCACTTACGGTATTGCATAGTATTGTTGAATTATTGACTTCGTACGTAAGATGGCACTACTCAATAATTTTCACGATGAATTCTTTATTCAATATTTTATTTTATTGATTCAATAATTCTTTGCGTTGGTATTTTATATTATTCTTTGTTTCATAATTGTCAACACACGATATTTCCCATTATCGGATCAATAATTCATATTATTTGAATAATATTATTAGATAACATTATTGGCAATGTCTAGAAAGTTACATCTAAGGAGAGGTTTGGTCACCTAATTGCGCGCGCCATGAGGAGAAATCCTTATTGGAAAGCCTCTCTTTCTGGGAGCGGCTTTGGTTATCATAATTGTGATTACATAATATTATTTGTGAATAATTAATTATTGATTCATATGATAAGGAAATATTTATTTTATATGAATATAAATGATGGATTTATTTATGTGGTTATTAATGAAGAAATTATTCTTTGAGATGTTTTATTTTGTCCGGATTGGAGGTATTAAAAGATCGAATCGGTGTTATTACTGACTTTATTGTGTGAGTTATAATATTTAATCCGACCGTTGGATCGTTGTAATTTTTGGATATGTTATACATATATAAGTTGAGTATATGTCTACAAATTTTGAGCCGTTAAAATGAACGAATGATTTGTTATAAATTTTAAGAGGTGTCTCGATTCGAAATTAGGTTATAAATGATTTTGGTGGAAAATTCTAGAATTGGTGGGCCCCACTTGTGGTTGGTGAAGAAATGTGCTGAATTTTATTTCAAATGTGGTGGGTGGCAATAGTAGCGAGTAAAAGCCATCGGTGAGCGAGTCAAGTCTGCCTTGGTGAACTAACATTTTCCTATAAATAGAGGGCTAAGTTAGAATTGAAAATCACACCGTAAACAAAGTTTTCTCTCTTTCTCTCTATATTATTGAGCGTATTTTGTGAGTATTTAGATACTTTGAGAGTTCTTTATTCAAGACAAGTTTCATTCAAGATCACTTGAGCCTTTCCTTCCGGAAATCTTGATTCTTTGAGGTAAGGGATATTATTTTTTTCGTAATGATATTATTTCTCCAATATCATTATCTTTGAAATGTTGATCTGAAGTTTTATCAAATTTGGAACTTTTTCATGTCGGGGTTACTATTCACGAAGTTACTATTCATGAGTTACTATTCACGAGTTACTATTCACGAGTACTATTATTCATGAAGCGTGAAAATGTTTTTTTGGAATTTCTATCTTTTGGTGTCGAGTTCTATTCACGTATCGGCCTTTATTCACGATATCTGACCTATTCACGTATCTGATACTTATTCAATAGAAAAATGAAATTTCTTCTTTTAGTCCAAAATATCTATTACGGATACTAGCTTTGATTGTATCCATGTTTTGATCATTCTTGAATTTTACACCACTATGATTATTTTTGAGGTATTTTTGGACGTGGATAAAACCAAGTATGAATCCTTAATCCTTAATCCTTGTCATTTTGTTTCCTTTGGATTCGTTCTTTAAAAATATTTTCATCATCCTCGGTCTTAAATGATGATATTATTGAATATCTTTGGCTTTGTGGTGCAAAGATGAATGATTTCTGAGAATATCTTTGGCACGTAGTGCAAAGATGAAGCAGGTGTTTAAATGAACATAATACCGATGAATATCTTTGGCCTTTAGTGCAAAGATGAGCAGTGTTGAGATGAACATGACCGATTGATGAATATCTTTGGCACATAGTGCAAAGATGAATATTTGATTTGAGATGAATATTGATTGATGTTACGGGGATAAAATATTGATGATGGTATTTAATTCATAGATTATAGTAGATTTCATTCTCTACGTAACTCTTATGAATTATTATTTCAATTATGAATATTGATCCGAAACTTGTTGTCTATTGTATTCTATCGATTTTTCCCTGTTGGAGACTAACGATAATTTGTTGTATATTATCTTAGTCATAATATTCTTCTTGAGCTAGTTGAGCTCACCCTTTTCCTTGTTGTTCCATTTTTCTTCTCGGGAGGCGAGAATGTAGCGAAGTCTTAGTCGGGGTATGGAATGAAGGTTCTAGAGAGTTGTTTAGTAGTCCTCACCATTTTTGTAAAATAATATATCAATAAATGTGATGGGAATTTATTTGAGTATAGATATTGTCTAAAAGATAATATTTGTATTTAAACTCACAGTTTTCTTGTTGTAATAATAAAGTTGTAGTTGTTTACATACCATGTATTTGGCGACTCGGAATGGGTGTGGTGTATACCTATTTTGGGGGCGTCCACGGTTGGTATATCGAGCTTAGGGATATGATCTCTGGCGGAGATCGGGTAATAAAACTAGGAGGGAGGCGAGTAAATCCTTGTTTAGTGTGTCCTACCTAAGCTTATTTGTTGGTTGGTCATATTATAGGGGTATTATGAGATTTGTTAATTTATTTAATTAACCCTTGTTTTATGATTGTTTTTTTAGAATGGTCTGCTGAGAGCGTTAACAATGGAGTGAATGAGATCGTGGAGACACCTCTAATCGCCAACCGTGATAATGTGATGTCGGTGAAGAAGGAATTAGAGATATCCATGTGGTGAGTGAAGAATTGATAGTTGCACTTAGAGATAATCGCAGAGGTAACGGTGAGAGTGAGGAAGAAGAGGAAGAAGAGGTACACGAGAGAGTTTATTAGAGGTATTTTATGATCGAAATATAGAATTGCAAAATCGTATTCATGAGTTAGAAGAAGCGGGCTAAAAAATTGCGAGTATCGTGGAGCAAAAGGATGCAACGATTCAAGCTTGTGTTACCCGATCGTGATGCTTGAATGAAGCACTCTTTGGCGAGTATAAGATGATAAAGTTTGGAATCTGAAATTTGAAAGAAGAAATAAGCGAACAGTAAGAATGAGTGATGCATGGGTAAAAGCTCGCATGACGCGTTGATATTATGGAAAGAGATGTCCAATCTAAAAAGAAAGATTTAACGATGACGGGAAGGCGTCGGCGTGACAACATCAACCTTATCAACAAATTCTAGGGGAAGAGAACGATCGCCGTGTAGATCTACGAGATGTGGAGAGGAGGGACATATAAGGTCAAACTGTTCAAAGCCTTCCAAGGTATGCTATAATTGTGGAAAAGAAGGACATATCGCTCGAGATTATGCGATATCGAAACCCAGATCCGGCGTGAATGGTGACTCAAAAGGATGTCCCGAAAAAAGTCAAAGTCAGCGGTTCTTGGAAGAGGCGTTTGTGGTCGTGGCCGGTTAAAATCTGAGGAACCCGAACGAAGTTAGCACGGGTTAGTTAATTATAAATTCTTGCGAAGTTTATACCTTACTGAATCTACCGGTTCTACCCATTCTTTTATCTCTCTTGCTTTGCGCTCAACGTTTGAACTTGACTACGGAGAAATTAGACTTTGACCTATTTATGGAGAATCCGTTAGGAGAAACTTTCATTACATCATTTGTTTAGAAATCTTGTTTGATTCAGGTTGGCACTATCACATTACACGTTAACCTTATTTCTATAGAGATATTTGCTTTTGATGTGATTTTAAGGTTAACTACTCATCATGCCAAATTGATTGCTTTTGTAAGGTTGTTAGTTTTCATATTCCTAAGAAACTTTTGTTATTCGAATTCAAGCAATCAAACCATTGTAATCAAACATTTTCATATCAAGCCATGAAGTCATTCGTTTATTACGGATGTCAAGTTTTCTTAGTCCATGTTATGGATTTGAATAAAGACACGTCAGATTTGAATAATATTCCTGTTGTTATTGATTTTTCCTGATGTATTTCCTGAAGAATTTCTTGGCTTACTCCCAAAGCCTGATATTAAATTTTGTATCGACTTTGAACCCGGTACAAAACTCATTTCTAAAATCTCATATCGAATGGCTCTATTGAACTTCGTGGAGTTAAAAATTCAACTATAGAATTTGGTACACGAGCCTTTATCTTGTGACTTCCTTTGTGGAATGCACCGAAAGCGGAGACTCTCTCTGTAGGGGCGTCATATTAGTTCGATAGTAAAGCGATAGGTGTCATTGTGACGTCTTATCCAAGATAGGGATATGAGTCACAGATTGAGAGCAACCTAAAGTCGATGTCGAAATCGTGAAGCTTTGTGGCTTAGTTGGTTATTATCGGAGATTCGTTGAAGGATATTCTCGAATCGCTATTCCATTATCGCAAATTTGACTCGTAGAGATACAAAATTCGAATGGAGCAAGGAATGTGGGAAGAGCTTGAAGAACTCAAGAGGAGACTCATTTCAAAGACATGTTACGACCATGCCATCCTGGAAGCGAGCGTGGTAGGTGGCGTGTTGAGTAGAAGATCGTATATGAAATCTGAGTGCGATATTGTCAAAGACTAATTTCGTATAATTTACAAATAATAGAGATGGAGATGAAAACTCTAGGTACCCACGTGATGATATCTGAGTATAATCGACTTTAGTTAAAGCCACTCAAGCCACCATGGGCGAGGCGATGCGTATGAAGAGGAAAGTACAAGAAGGAGCTATTAGGGCGAGAATTTATGAAGAAGGAATACTTGAGTCCACTCTAGACTTTGTGTTCCTAACGACTCTGATTTGAAGTACAAGATTATGATGGAGGAACACAATACACCATTTGCAATCCATCTTGGAAGTACTAAAATGTATCGTGAATACATTTTGGTGGAACAATATGAAAAGAGAGATTGCAAAGTTTATCTCGATGTGTTTAACTTGCCTAACGTGTAAAGCGCGGAGCATCTAGTACCTAAGGGTCCGTTGCAACCACTTGAGATTCCTGAATGGAAGTGGGAACACATTACCATGGATTTAAGCACGGGTCTTCCTACGATTTCTCGGCATCAATGCTATTTGGGTTATTGTTGATAGATTAACCAAGTCTGCTCATTTCTTGCCGATACGGGAGACTTATTCCCTTGAACGTCTTGCTAGTATGTACGTAAATGAGATTGTGAGGTTGCATGGCATGCCTGTATCCATAGTTTCGGATAGTGACCCAAGATTCACTTCATGATTTTGGGTTAGAAAGCTATGGGCACGAATTTACGATTCAGTTTGGCATACCATCCTCAAACGGATGGGCAATCAGAGAGGACTACTCAAACTCTTGAAGATATATTAAAACTCTGTGTCCTAGATTTCAAAGGAAGTTGGGATAAGTACTTGCCATTGGTGGAATTCTCATACAACAATAGTTATTAAACAAATATAGGCATGGTTACATTTGAAGCATTATATGGACGAAAATGTCGTTCTCCAATATGTTGGGATGAGGTGGGTGAAGCAACATTGTTAGGACCCGAGTTAGTACGTATGACTAATGATTCGACAACATATACAAACGGCACAAGATCGACAAAAGAGTTATGCGGATCTTCATCGAAAGGATGTGGAATTTAGTGTAGGGGATCATGTATTATTGCGAGTTGCTCCATGGAAGGGAGTTACAAGATTTGGGAAGAGAGGAAAGCTCAAATCCACGATTTATTGGTCCATTTCAAATTCTTGACCGAGTAGGAAATGTAGCCTATAGACTTGCGTTACCTCAAGTATGTCTCGTGTTCATAATGTGTTTCACATATCCGCATTTCGTAAATATGTGAAAGACCCGAACCACGTTATTGAGTTAGAACCTGGATGAGATAGCCAAGACTTAACGTATGAGGAGGTACTGTCAAGATCTTGGATAGGAAGGAGCATGTCCTACGCTTGAAAGGTCATACCACAAGTTAAAGTTTTGTGGAGGAATCATGCTATAGAGGAAATGACACGGGAATTGGAAAGCGGAAATGAAAGCGGGTATCCTCACCTTTTGAAACTGAGTATCGTCGTCAATTTCGAGGACGAAAATTTCATAAGGAGGGAGGTTGTAAGACCGAAAATTTTTAAAATAAAAAGGAATTTCCTTTATTTATTATTTTAAAATAGTAAGGGTTGATTTGATTAATGTGGATAGTTAAGGGTTAAATACGCAAATATTTCAAAATAAGCAAAGGTTATAAAATATTCATTTTGTCGGGGAATATTAGTTTGGTCGTGGAATATTCAATCTTTTCGAGAATATTAAATGCGACGACGGTAGCGACCCCATGTGGGGCCCATAACGTGAAAGCGATTGGATGAGGAAAACGACAAAGTTTGGGTGGTTATAAATAACGCGTAGTTATTACTGAATTAAGACTGTTGGAATACCCGGTGGTTAAAATACGATGTCTGGCGTGGTTGCACAAAGTGCACACGGTATTACATAGTATTGTTGAATTATTGACTCGTCGTAAGATGGCACTTTACTCAATAATTTTCACAATGAATTCTTGTTCAATATTTTATTTTATTGATTCAATAATTCTTTGCGTTGGTATTTTATATTATTCTTTGCTTTGAATAATTGTCATCGCATGATGATTTTCCCATTATCGGATCAATAATTCATATTATTTGAATAATATTATTAGATAACATTATTGGCAATGTCTAGAAAGTTACATCTAAGGAGAGGTTTGGTCACCTAATTGCGGCGCCATGAGGAGAAATCCTTATTGGAAAGCCCCTCTTTCTGGAGGACTACTGGTTGTTATAAATTGTGATTACGTAATATTATTTGTGAATAATTAATTATTGATTCATATGATAAGGAAATATTTATTTTATATGAATATAAATGATGGATTTATTTATGTGGTTATTAATGAAGAAATTATTGCTGAGATGTTTTATTTTGTCGGATTGGAGGTATTAAAAGATCAATCGGTTGTTATTACGACTTTATTGTGTGAGTTATAATATTTAATCCGACCGCTGGATCGTTGTAATTTTTGGATATGTTATACATATATAAGTTGAGTATATGTCTACAAATTTTGAACCGTTAAAAATGAACGAATGATTTGTTATAAATTTTAAGAGGTGTCTAATTCAGAAATTAGGTTATAAATGATTTTGGTGGAAAATTCTAGAATTGGTGGGCCCCACTTGTGGTTGGTGAAGAAATGTGCTGAATTTTATTTCAAATGTGGTGGGTGGCAATAGTAGCGGTGTAAAGCCATCGGTGGCAGTCAAGTCTGCCTTGGTAATAACATTTTCTTATAAATAGAGGGCTAAGTTAGAATTGAAAATCACACCGAAAACAAAGTTTTCTCTCTCTCTCTATATATTATTGAGCGTATTTTGTGAGTATTTAGATACTTTGAGAGTTCTTTATTCAATCTGAAGTTTCATTCAACATCACTTGAGCCTTTCCTTAGGAAATCTTGATTCTTTGAGGTAAGGGATATTATTTTTTTTTTCAAGAATGATATTATTTCTCGATATCATTATCTTTGAAATGTTGATCTGAAGTTTTATCAAATTTGGAACTTTTTCATGTAGGGTTTACTATTCACGAGTTACTATTCATGAGTTACTATTCACGAGTTACTATTCACGAGTACTTATTAATGAAGCGTGAAAATGTTTTTTTGGAATTTCATCTTTTTGGTGTAGAGTTACTTATTCACGTATCTGGCCTTATTCACGTATCTGACTATTCACGTATCTGGTGCTATTCAAGAAAAATGAAATTTCTTCTTTTCGTCTAAAATATCTATTACGGATACTAGCTTTGATTGTATCCATGTTTTGATCATTCTTGAATTTTACACCACTATGATTATTTTTGAGGTATTTTTGACGTGGATAAAACCAAGTATGAATCCTTAATCCTTAATCCTTGTCATTTTGTTTCACTTTGGATTCGTTCTTTAAAATATTTTTCATCATCCTCGGTCTTAAATGATGATATTATTGAATATCTTTGGCACGTAGTCAAAGATGAATGATTTCTGAAGAATATCTTTGGCCAGAGTGCAAAGATGAGCGGTGTTTAAATGAACATACGACCGATCGATGAATATCTTTGGCCTTTAGTGCAAAGATGAACAGTGTTGAGATGAACATGACCGATTGATGAATATCTTTGGCACAAGGTGCAAAGATGAATATTTGATTTGAGATGAATATTGATTGATGTTACTGGGGATAAAATATTGATGATGGACCGTTAAATTCATAGATTATAGTAGATTTCATTCTCTACGTAACTCTTATGAATTATTATTTCATTATGAATATTGATCCGAAACTTGTTGTACATTGTATTCTATCGATTTTTTCCTGTTGGAGACTAACGATAATTTGTTGTATATTATCTTAGTCATAATATTCTTTAATTGAGCTAGTTGAGCTCACCCTTTTCCTTGTTGTTCCATTTTTCTTCTCGGGAGGCGAGAATGTAAGCGAGTACTAGTCGGGGTATGGATTGAAGGTTCTAGAGATAGTTGTTTAGTAGTCCTCACCATTTTGTAAAATAATATATCAATAAATGTGATGGGGATTTATTTGAGTATAGATATTGTCTAAAAGATAATATTTGTATTTAAACTCACAGTTTTACTGTTGTAATAATAAAGTTGTAGTTGTTTCTGTACCATGTATTTGGCGACTCAGAATGGGTGTGGTGTATACCTATTTTGGGGGCGTCACATGATGCGTATGAAGAAGAAAGTACAAGAAGGAGCTATTACGGAAGCAAGAATTGATGAAGAAGGAATACTTCGAGTCCACTCTAGACTTTGTGTTCCTAACGACTCTGATTTGAAGTACAAGATTATGATGGAGACACACAATACACCATTTGCAATCCATCCTGGAAGTACTAAAATGTATCGTGATCTTCGACATACATTTTGGTGGAACAATATGAAGAGAGAGATTGCAAAGTTTATCTCGATGTGTTTAACTTGCCAACGTGTAAAGGCGGAGCATCTAGTACCTAAGAGTCCGTTGCAACCAGTTGAGAATCCGAAATGGAAGTGGGAACACATTACCATGGATTTTGTTACGGGTCTTCCTACGGTTTCTCAAGGCATCAATGCTATTTGGGTTATTGTTGATAGATTAACCAAGTCTGCTCATTTCTTGCCGATACGGGAAACTTATTCCCTTGAACGTCTTGCTAGTATGTATGTGAATGAGATTGTGAAGTTGCATGGCATGCCAGTATCCATAGTTTTGGATCGTGACCCAAGATTCACTTCAAGATTTTGGGTTAGCTTGCAAAAAGCTATGGGCACGGATTTGCGATTTAGTTCGGCATACCATCCCCAAACGGACGGACAATCAAAGAGGACTATTCAAACTCTTGAAGATCTATTAAGACTCATGTCCTGACTTCAAGGCGGTTGGGATAAGTATTTACCATTGGTGGAATTCTCCTACAACAACAGTTATCAGACAAGTATAGGTGTGGCTCCATTCGAAGCATTATATGAACGAAAATGTCGTTCTCCAATATGTTGGAATGAGGTGGGTGAAGCAACATTGTTGGGACCCGAAGTTAAGACGTATGACTCACCGAAAAGAACCAAATGATTCGACAAACGTATACAAACGACACAAGATCGACAAAAAGAGTTATGCGGATCTTCATCGAAAGGACGTGGAATTTAGTATAGGGGATCATGTATTGTTGCGAGTTGCTCCATGGAAGGGAGTTACAAGATTTGGGAAGAGAGAAAACTCAATCCACGATTTATTGGTCCATTTCAAATTCTTGACCGAGTAGAAAATGTAGCCTATAGACTTGCGTTACCTCGGTATGTCTCGTGTTCATAATGTGTTTCACATATCATGCTTATTAAATATGTGAAAGACCCAACCACGTTATAGAGTTAGAACCCAGGACGAGATAGCCAAGACTTAACGTATGAGGAGGTACTGTCAAGATCTTGGATAGGAAGGAGCATGTCCCTACGCCAAGAAAGGTCGTACCACAAGTTAAAGTTACGTGGAGGAATCATGTTATAGAGGAAATGACACGAATCGAAAGCGGAAATGAAAGCGAGGTATCCTCACCTTTTGAAACACACCAATGCGTCGTCGATTTTCGAGGACGAAATTTCATAAGGAGGGAGGTTGTAAGACCCCAACTTATTATTAATGAAATTTAATTTTCTATTTATTATTTTGAAATAGTAAGGGTTGATTGATTAATGTGGATAGTTATGGGTAAAATACATAAAATATTTCAAAGTAATCAGTGGTTATAAAATATTCATTGTTGTCGGGGAATATTCGTTTGGTCGTGGAATATTCTTCTTTGTCGGGAATATTCGCATGCGACGGCCTTGATCTTTTTGTGGGCCCCATAACGAAAGCGATTGGATGAAGAAAACGACAAATATAAGTTGTTTAAAAATAACGCGTAGTTATTCACAATTAATCTTTGTTAAAATACTCGGTGGTTAAAACACAAGAAGACACTACCAGTATTGCACCAATTATTGATTCTTACGTGAAAGGCACTACTCAATAATGGTTATAGTAATTCTTATTCAATTATTTTATTGATTTAATAATTCTTTGCGTTGATATTTTATATTCTTTGTTGTTTGATAATTGTCATTACACAAGATTTTTTTTCATTATCGAAGCAATAATTTATATTATCTCCTAATATTATTAGATAACATTATTGGCAATGTCTAGAAAGTTCTATCTAAGGAGAGGTTTGGTCACCTAATTGCTTGCAAGATGAGAGAAATTCTTATTGAAAACCCCTCTTTCTGAGGAGCTATGCGGTTATCGATATTGTGATTCTGTAATATTATTTGTGAATAATTAATTATTGATTCATATGATGAGGAAAATATTGATTTTATGTGGATATAGATGGAGAAAATTTTAATGTGACAATTGTTGAAAATTAAAATTTTATCTTTTTCGATAAAATAATTCATTTAAATATATTATTATATTTTAATAATATAATAATGGTGATATTTTACAACGAATGTGGGATATATGAGTATACGAGGATGAAGAGTATTTTTGTTGCAATAAATGTTTTGAAACATGTTAAACATGCTCATGGACCCCATTTATTGATTTGAAATTTGATTATAACTTGTAAAAATCGCCCATTTGTGAATTTCTCACAATTTACATTTGGAATTGGAAAAACTTTCTTCTCGCAAAGTTGTAGAATTGAATTTCCTATAAAACTCGATGATTCAAATTTTCCGATAAAAGGGCTATTTATTATGAATTATTGAAGTTTGAAGATCCAAATAATTGATTTTGGAAGTTTAAAATATTTAAAATAGAAAACACGTTTTTTTTACACTTGTGGGCCTCATGAAACATGTGCAAAGTGCTGAAGCTAGAGGATTCAAAGTGGGCGTAAGAAAATTTATTTATATATTAATATTATATTAAATTTTACTGCTTTGGTGTTTCTAAGCAATTTCTATAAATAGGTGCTTAGGTTAGAATTGAAAATCACACCGTAAATCAAGTTTTCTCTCTATATATATCGAAATGTATTCTTGTGAGTATTTTGAGTATACTTTAAGTATTGCTATCTGATTAAGTTCAAGTCATACCTTTATATCCTGTTTCAAATTAAGAATCTTGATCTTTCGAGGTAAGGGATATTATTTTTTTCGTAATGATATTATTTCTTCAATATCATTATCTTTGAAATATTGATCTGAAGTTTTTATCAAATTTGGAACTTTTGGTGTCTGATTCTACTATTCACGTATCGCACTATTCACGATACTCTGATCTTATTCACGAATACGTGACTATTCATCAAAAAATGAAAATTTTCTTTTTCGCCTAAAATATCTATTGTGGATACTAGCTTTGATTGTATCCATGTTTTGATCATTCTTGAATTTTACACCACTATGATTATTTTTTAGGTATTTTTGGACATGGATAAAACAAAATCTGAATCCTCAATCCTTAATCCTTGTCATTTTGTTTCACCGGATTCGTTTCTTTAAAAATATTTTCATCATCCTCGGTCTTAAATGATGATATTATTGAATATCTTTGGCCCATAGTGCAAAAATGAATGATTTCGATGAATATCTTTGGCCCGTAGTGCAAAGATGAGCAGTGTTTAGATGAACATGACCAACTAATGAATATCTTTGGCACATAGTGCAAAGATGAATATTTGATTCCGATGTATATTGATTGATGTTACGAGAATAAAAGATGAGCGATGAACTTTTAAATTCATACATAGAAGATAGTAGTTTGCATTCTCTACTTAACTCTTCTAATGAATTATTATTTCATTGTGAATATTGATTTAAAAACTTGTTGTCTATTGTATTCTATTAGATTTTTCTCTGTTGAAGACTAATGATAATTTGTTGTATATTATCTTAGTCATAATATTCTTCTTTTAAAATAGTTGAGCTCACCCTTTTCCTTGTTGTTCCATTTTTCTTCTCGGGAGGCGAGAATATAGCGAAGACGCAGTCGGGTAGTGAAATGAAGGTTAGAGAGAGTTGTTTAGTAGTCCTCACCATTTTGTAAAATAGTGTATCAATAAATATGATGAAGATTTATTTGAGTATAGATATTGTCTGAAGATAATATTTGTATTCAAACTCACGCTTTCTTGTTGTAATAATAAAGTTGTAGTTGTTTACATCATGTATTGACAACTCGGAATGGGTGATGTATACCTATTTTGGGGGCGTCACAACATGTATTTATATATATTGGTATGAGTTATGTTATGATAAATTTATGACGATAATAAATAATAATTAATATATATACATGAGATATTTAAGAATTAAGAATAACACCACAACACCACCTTAATTTTTTTTATCTAACCGCTTAAAATTTCACATGAGGTTTTATATCAATATAATTTTGTCTTAACTTATAACAACATTTACTTAAATAGAAATTATGAAAACTATAATATTTTAGGTTGATGCTACAATCAACTAATTATGACAATTACATTAAAAATAAAAACTACCATCAAATTTTTTACTTATTTTTATAGGTATGCAATACATGTACTATCCTACTTTTAGTGCACAATTTTTTGTACATGATTTGTGCACATAATATTATTTTTTAATTTATTCCTATCTTATTTATTCAAAATTATCGTATATGTAACATAATATACTTATTAAATGTTTTTAAGTTGTTGAGAGTTACAATAAAGTTTTAGTGAGAAAAAATAATATACCTAATTAATCTTATCTTCGCATAATAAAACATATTAATATAATTTATATATTTTAAAAAATTTACAAGATTAATCATATGGTATCAATATTAAATAATAATTTATTCTGTCACGTAGAATTTTATGATAATTGCAATTCATATTCAATATAAATGTTATACCAATAAAAAAAAAACAAAAAGGGGAAGCTCGTCCAATGCTATTACAGGTAAACCGCCCGCACCGGATACACCGAATATGAGGTTAGTAATGTCATTTAGAAAGAAAGTTTCCTTTCTCCGTGTGAACGCGTCCACTAAATCGAAGATTCTATTCGCGATCGGTTCTTACACCACCTGCAGTAGCACAAATCTTACATCACCAATGACTAGATCCAATGAAACAAGTCAACAACACAACATGTAAATGGCTCACGGTTTCTGACTTGGGTGATGCAATGGGCTGTGAATCTAACTAAATGAAGCGCGGGTGAGAAACAATTCTCCCGTACCATTTATTACAACGACGTGAAGTTAAATAAAAACCTGCCACGTGGAATACAGTTTTGACTTCGATAAAAGAGAACGAGGTTGAGAATGACAAGTTGACAACTACGGCCGCCCGCTAACTAAGCTGACACCCAAAAAATTTAACTTTTATTTAATAATAACAAAAATACAAATTTTATAAACTATTTGTCATTTTAAAACAATATTTAAAAGGTACTCCTTCCGATCCAAAATTATAAAATAATTTAATTTTGAGATCAATTAACGGTATATTAATTCTTAAATTAATATAAATTTATTTAATTTTAATTAATTCAATTATTATAATTTTATAATATATAACAATTTTATTATAAATTTTTCTATCACAATTTTATGTAAGATAATATATTTTAACAACTTTTATGTAGAATAATTTTAGTAAGATATTGAAAAATCTCTTAATAAATCATGTGATTTGATTATATTAGTATTAAATGTGAATTTTATTATTAAATTAATATTTTAAATAAATTAAATTTATAAAACTTCTTACACACATGAGCAAAGTTAATAAATTTTCTCTAGTTTCTTTCCTAAATTGTGCTTGTTGAAGACATGACAATCTTTATAGAAATAATTAAAAAAAAATTTAATAAGTTAACAAACACAAATAAAAGATGATATTACCTCCATTTCAAATTATATGATTATTATTAATTTTCAAAAGTCAATTTAAAACATTTTCAAATTGAGATGATTTATTTAAAATCATTAAAAATAAATCTATAATGAGTAGTTTATATCAATTAAAATTAAAAGAATTCAATCATTTTGAATTTCAAAGTATTTTTCGACTTTCAAAAATCAATAATATTCTTAATTTTAGAACAGATGGAGTAAATAGAATTAAAATGCATTTACCTTGGAGGTAACAAAATTCAAAATATTTTAGTGTGATTTTTGTAAGTAATGGATTAGGAATCAAAAGAATTCATTCAAATGTTTATATAGGATAATTTGGAGACAAAAATGACAATTTAAAAAAGAAAATCAACCCCTAAAACCAGTCAGTTGACATTTTATAGTCTGGTAGTTGGTTGACACTCTCAACTGTCAAGTGATTTGCACCACTAAGGTGCTGCCAACAAAGGGGTGGCAGTTCTCCCAAAACTGTCCACTACAGATCATGTCAAGCATGTGCCACGTATCTTTGGGTTCCAACCATGCAACCTGTTGTTTGACCATATTCCCACAATTTGGTGATAGCCCTCAACTGCTGCGTGGTCAGCTTACCAACCACAGGTAACCGACACAACTGTTGTCCAATATATTCCCCACTATCTAGTATCCGTCAACAACTGCTTGCCCACTTCCTAACATGTTGCCTCCATATCTTATGCAATTTAGCACCACACCAACTGCACACAACTGCTCATTGATTCGCCCAAGTTGCAACCCAAACCAACTGTGCATGTCAGCCCCATGCATCGGGCCTTGTATCTTTACCCAAAGACGTGTCAAAGATGTCTGCACTATCTTTATGCTCACCCAACACCTTCTATTGTCACGCAGCCCAACGCCTAATGTTGTTTGGCAACCCTCGTAGCTCAACATGTGGTGCTGCTTTTGCCACCAACATAATCCAACACTGACTAGTTTGAACTCATGTAACATATTGGCACGCTAAGCCCTGCCTATGTCATGCCCACGTTTAGCCCACCTCGTGTGTCATCAAGCCACTGACTTTCAGTCCTTGGTCTTAAAGCCAACGTATGTCAAGCCCAGCCTTGACATTGCATTGCCTACCATTGCGCTTAGGTCTTCATTGTTGGATGTTGTACTAACCTGAACACCGATTTCCAACCATTGCCATCAATGTCTTCCAAAGGTGCTAAGCATGTGTGCCATTGCGCACACACAGCTCGTATGTTGCCCACATTTATTGGCTAACTCATACCCAGCTCATGAACGAGTCTTCGATCCATCAAGCCACCTAATCCCTCGTTAGAATTGTAGGGAAGCTCAATCAATGTCAAAATATATTTCACGCATTGGCCATGACATCCTGTTCATGACCCCGGGTGACCTTCACAGAACACCCCCCTATAGTAACACTTATGAAATTTTTCAAGTTGTCAACAATAGACATTAGGTGTGTTTGAGGAATCATAATGTAAATTGCCTAGATCTTATATTTTTCTGATATAGTGCCCAACTGCTTGCTAAGTGCGTCTAACGCTCTTGACTGTCGCACGATGCCGCTCCAAGTGATTGTCAAGGTCTAATCTTGGCATTTGGCCCAAACCCAAATCTGCCGCACGCTTCACCAAGCTGCCGCACGCTGTGCTAAGCTGCTGCACAATTTGAGTGTTAAGGACTTAAGACCGTGTCAAGACGAAGGTCTAACAGATGACTATAAGTAATTTTGAATCAACCACGTGTTTATTTACAATTTACTCAAATTTATGTTATTTTAGTTTTACAGTAAAGCATAAAGCACAACGAATGAAATGTAAAGAGAATTAATTAAATAGTCAACGCACATTCAAAACGTGAAATTGAAAAATTAAGAATATTTAGCAGGAAAAAAGAGAGCATTAATTCAAAAATTAATTATGACATTATTAGTTGGGGGACGAAGTAGGATATTTTTAAATTGGCACCTACTTTTCCTTTGTACTACTTTATATTTTGTATTTGCATTATTATAAAATAATTTAGATGTTATTAAGGTATATTCCATTTGTGCTTAAAGGGATGCAAGGACAATTTTCAACTACCAAATAATAAAATAAATTAAAAGGTACGACTTAAAGGAGTTGTTCTTTTCACATTTCCCGAATATTTGACATTTTTAAAATATTTATGAAATTTTAAAATGCAAAACTCTTATAAAAGGAAAAAATGTCACTTGCAATACAGCTTTAAGCCTTTAATGCATGTAAATAAATACAGAATGTCTTAGTGACAACATACTTCTTGAGAAATTTACCTTTGCTAGGTTATTTCCTCAGGAACAGGATAGCAATTTGCTCCAAAAGCTTCACAAATTTTTGGTATTTTTATTTTTGCCTGCTCCCCTGAGAAGAACACTACAAATACTGTTTTCTCAAACTGAAAAGGGTAATAGCCATGAAGTCAAATTCAACTGTAACTCGAGATTCGCCAATAATCCTCAGCCAAAAATAAATCAGTTGGCACTGATGGGAAATAAAGAATATTATTGAGAAATAATGCTGCCAACAAAATTTATTTAGATTAAAAACCTGTAATTTACTTATTTTTTAGGATGTAGTATAAAAAAAACTAGGAAAAGCTTTACACTGAGAAAGTATTAAGATACAAACGGAAGAAGCTAACCATTTCAGTTGATATAGGATCCATGATTGGATCGTCTGCGGTCGACTGGTTGAAAAGCATATTTCCTCTAGTTGCCCGGAACAATATCCTTTCAAACCTAAGAATTTTCAATTTAGAGATGATACCACTGATATATCTTAAACCAGATTGATTTGATGGCCCCGGTTGCATCTCCTGTTAGAATAAAGAATCTATGGTTGACGAAATCATGGCAAAGTCATGAATGCGAAAAACAGTTGAAAGCAATTGTGTAGAAGGAATAAACCTGATCAAGTAAAGATGCTGGATCCAGGTAATCATTATTTGTGTATACATTTTCATCTAATTCTCTCTCAGTTATTGCATGACCCTTGCTTGTTACAAGAAAGTCGCCTGCCTGGAATATTCATGATTATGAACACTTTAAATTTTGATTAGGAGGAAATGCTTCATCTGAATTATATCAGAAAGATCAATTTAATTACTTAATATGAGACCTTGACTGACACAATTTTCAAAATAAAGAGTGCGTGAGGGCGGGGGAGAAGACATAGCCAAATGACATGAAATGTTTGACATAAGTAGAATGGATTATGTACACTTTTAAGAAAGCAAAAAAGATAAAGAAGTATTATTTCTGGCACCCTTGAAAGGAAGATTCACTAGCCCAAGAACTCATCTGCTTTGCAAAGGAAGAATTCCCTCATACAACTAAATAACTTGGCTTTGCATGAATGGTAATTGTACTCTATTAAAAGTAATGACAATTATAACAACTTATTAACATTGATTGGAAAACCTGATACTACTATAAACAGGATAATAAAAATCTAAACTACCAAAAATAATGTTAGTTTAAGATACCAACTTAGACACCAAAAAACTCCATTGTACAATTTTATCAACCAAGTCAATTTAACTAAATATATTAAACATTCAAAATACCAAAATAATGATAGTTTAAGGATACCAACTTAGACACCAAAAAACTCAATTGTATAATTATATCGTCAAGTCAATTTAACTAAATCTATTTAAATAAGCTCTACAACACAACCAATGCAAAATTCTAAACATCTGAAAATTTTAACCTGCCCAGCATCATGAACCTCCAAAACCAGCACTGGAAAAAAAACCTTCACATGCATACATCTACTGCTCTTCCGGAGAAAGGCCGTGACAGTGTGCATTATCATGGAGATGAGTATTAAGAGTGAGAAAACGGAGATGATTTCCTCTAAAGATGCAACTAACAAATGATGACTCAGAAAAGAAAATATGACATTATTTGAACTACAAAACAAAAAAAAAATACCAACAATGATAAGATAATCTTCAACCATACAATGCAACAACTTTGTTTGTATCTGGATAGACTGGAGGCTCATCAAGAAAGATATGATAAACCAGTACTAAGATACCAAGAATTCTTAAATTGCTTTCAAGATTTAAGGAGATAGCCTTCTCAATATCAATTCCCTACCTGTTTCCAGTGGAAATATCCCCATCAGATTGAGAGGCTATTTTCTAGATTGGAACTTAAGGCATGTCTCATCTAACTTTCCTAAACTCCAAAGTTGTGAGAGTTCCTTTTTAGCTTATATTTGTTCTCTGCAATTGTATTCTAGTATGTCCTACAGGTTATTCCCATCCCTTGGGCGGGTTAGTTAACAACAAGAAATTATTTATCCATGTCATATAACTTCCTTTCGTTTTTTGATGAGTACGCTATATATATAAATATAAATATATATATATATATATATATATATATATATATATATATATCTTGCTTAAGCAATATAATGTTTCCCAAGAAAGGAGAAAGAGATTACACCTTAGGAATATGAGTATCAAATAAAATAAAAAAGTATTTTTATGACCTCAAAAATGTTTTCTGGAGTAGGTAAGCTTGACCCAGTGTGAGGATAGGGACCTACTCTTGAGGTTATTCCTCAAGACCTGTGCTATTCTCCCGCCCCTTGGGTTACCTAAAAACATTTTTATCACGAAAGAATTACAGGATGTTTCAGTATACCTTCTGTTGTACCATCTTAAACTCTAGCAGCTCATTTAATGATTGTAGCAGTTTCTTGCTGTTGCAGTTCATCTCATTTAGCAGATGTTCATGCTCAGCAAGTTGAATCTGAAATCAAAAGAAAGATGACAACAAATGAGATTGGATTGAGAAGCATAATATGACCTCTTTCTAACAAAAAATAATGGTTGTTTGGTCTATCCGGCTAGTAAAACTGCAAGACAATGTAGGTAACAACAATGAAGCAGACCTGTAATTCCTCCAGCTCTACATCTGGTTGCATTCCAGGATGAGCAGAAGATGGTAAACTGGCTTTATGTATTTGATCTTTAAAAAACCGAAATTTTCTTGACATCTCTGCACATCTTTTTACCTGTAAATTATAATCCAAGTATGAAATAATACCATAAGTAGGCACTGCAATAGATAGTTTCTCTTAAAATAAAAGTAAAATTAAACTTCTGTTTATAAAATATTTGTTTCGAAGTATGTTCTTCTCCATGCCCATATGGACATTTTATAACATTAAGGAAATTTTTAAGCCCTAACAAATTCTACAGAAAGGTTGTTACTTATTCTGCTTTTCCAAGATAAGGGAATGAAGATTCTAATTCCTGTGTCATAAGCCCATGCATGAAAATAAATGTATCCAGCCTGAGGTTCAGAAAGTAATGTGACCTTCATATGGTGTAAAATTGATCAACTTGCTCAACCACATTATGGATTATAGTTAATCATTCATCCATACTCTTATATTAAGCCTTTGTCACGATGATTCCTAATTTGCTCAGCCTTTTTATAATTCAGAGACCATTTTCAATGATTTAATTTTTGTTGATAAATAAATAAATTTACCTAAAAGCATTAAGCACCAATAAGGGGTAGAATAGATGTACAGAATAAGAAGATTAAGACGTTAGTTATTTATTATTTTATATTGTTGTTTAGAGATAATATATATTATAATTAGTAGTAATATTTTTATTATATTATTCTAGAAGTTTAATTATAGAAGTAGAATATAATTAGGAGTGTTTCTGATGTAGGACAACTTTTGAAGAAGAACAATTATTGAAAAATAATACTTTATAAACAGAATGAAATAACTGGGGTGAGAGCTCCCTAAACCACTACCCCGAGGATTTCTCAATTGCAGAAGAGAGGAAAAAAGCTCATAGCTAATATCAAAAATCAATGATATAATCTATAATGGTATTAACTTATGGGAAATTACATCAATATTTACATAGCCTCAAAGCCCTAATATTAATATTAGGGAACTATAAAATAACCTTACTAAATATTAAAATCCTATTCACTATTAACTGTCCTAAATCCCTACTTATAAACAAGAAAATAAATAATTACCCCAATTACTCTTGCATTAAACATAATAAAATTTTCATAAAATAAATAGATTTTTCTTCTTGGGTTTGGACTCGTCATTCTCATATGTTTCCTTTTTAAAGTAGGTTTACTGGATAGTTAAGTCGTGGGTTTCCTATATAAAAAAATACTCCAAAAATGAATTATCAACAGTCAACACTAAGCACATTTTATTTTATTTTGAATAATTTATGTCATACGTCGTCGCCGCTAGAATTATCACTACCCAAAAAGCATCTCTCAAAAAGATAGTGAAATAATCATAAATAAAAAAAATAGTACCTCTATTCTAAAATATATGATCAAGTTTTACTTTTCAAAGTAAGGTATGAGATACTTTAGACGTGATAAATATATTTAATAACAAAGGCTTAACACGATGAGGGGATATGTTCATTGATGAGTGGATGAGTGTTTTAATAGAAAACGGGACATAACGATATATGAGCATGTACACAGGAGGTAATGGGTGAACTAGAAATACAATGAGGGTAAGTCTAAAGAAGAAAAAGCTGTCAGATAGATGAGATGTAAATAGTCAATCATATAAGAGAATATGAGCCTAAATAAGATATAAGTAAGATTCGTCAACTTGCAATATTCTACGGTCTATGCTTAATTATTCACAACCAATATTTTGATAATTATTTCTCAAATAATGAATTACAAAAGGAAAGTTGACACTGAATTCAAGTGCTAGAAGTTTAAAATATCAGTGAACTTTAGACTATGAGCAAAGTATTGGTAGAGAGACATACCTCCAGAAGGATTACATTCAGACAGCATATACAACAAGCAAGAAGCTGCTACCATCATAAATCTGAGAAATCCATATTGCTAACAGCAAAGCACAAGCTATGGTGAGGCTATCGTCACTAATAAACAGTTCATTTCACTGTTTATGCACCAAAAAGGTTTGCTGCTAGAGACATGCTCATTTAGACTTTCCCAACCATTTCCCATAAAGTTCAAATGCCTTATCTAGCTCTCCCATTTTGAAGTACTTCTTCATAAGTATTTGAAAGGGAACATGATCAATCACTAAGCCAGACCTAAGTATCTTGACAAAAAGTTTTTCTGCATCCTGTATTTTACCTCTCAAACAACAGCCTTTAATCAGTTGGGTGTAAGTTATTATATCTGGATTGTACCCTTTCCTCAACATTTCATCATGTAATAGGAGTCCAATATGAATATGTCCTAAATTACAAGCAGCACCTATCAAAAGATTATAAGTGACTACATCCGGAAAAAAACCATTTAAGACCATTTCAGTCTTCAGAAAATTTGCTTCAACAAGTTTTCCAGCCTTTGTGAGTGCGTAGATCAATGCATTGTAAGTAAATATGTTAGGCAAAACACCAAATGTCATCATTTGATCTCTAATATAAAAAGCTTTTTGTATATCCCCACGTCTCCCGTAGCCATCAATTATAACATTCCAAATAAGTGGATCAGGTATAACTGAACCCCCTAACATAAGATGCAGATACTCGTTAGCTATAACTACATCTCCTTTCACGCACAAGCCTTGGATAAGCACTTTGTAAGAAATCTGATCTGGAGGAACCCCCATTTTTGACATTACACTGTGGATATAACAAGCCTCATTAGTCTTTCCTTGCTTACAAAGCACACTTATAAGAGTATTGTAAGTGAAAACATCAGGAATCAAACCACTTTTAAACATTTCCGTCAAATATTTATATGCAGGGGTCATGTGCTGACTCGAACTAGAACCTTGAATCATTACATTATATGCTATAATATCCATTTTGGTACCCCATTGGGACATCTCGTCCCACATAGTGAAAGCCTGAAACATATCTCCATTTTCAAAACAGCCATCCATAAGTATAGTTGAAGTGATCAAATCTGAAGTTTTATTTTCAGAATCATCTTGTAATATTTCTCCTAGAAGTTTTTTAGCCTCCCCTATTAGACCTTTCTTGCAAAGTGCATGCACGAGAATGTTACAAGTAACTCTATTTGGTGTTATAGCACAAATACTCATTGTAGAGAGAAGATCAAGAGCATTATCCACGCTATTAGTAATGCAATAACCCTCCATTAATATGTTGTAGGTAGCACAATTAGGAGAAGGACCCCTGAATAACATCTCTCTGACAATCCAATTTGCCATCTCCAAGTCGCCGTTTTTGCAATTGCCATTTACAAGGTGATTATGTGTAACCACATCCGGAATGACAAAATTCTGTACCATTCTGTTCCGAAGCCACAGGAGGACCACTCCAAGTTTACTTTCCAAACACAAAGCTCTAATAGTATCCACATGTTGAGCATAATCTGCTCCCAAATCGCGGCCAGTAACCCCTATATGTGCCCATGATATGCTTTCCCTGCAATTATTCTGGAATTTAATAACAAAAATATTATTTTGTTTAATTTATTTATTATTGTGATAAGTAATTTTGGCTCCAAGTATGGAGATTGGAATCAACGACCTTGAGGTATATCACAAAGATATTATACGTTGAATTGTTGAGACATAAAATGATCAACTGCAATGACAATGATATTCTACTTGCATGATTTTTAACCATTTAATCATATGATAAATACACACATAGAAAGACAAATATCCAGACTGAATAATAAGAAAGCTCTTAGATTACATTCTGTAGTGGCAAAAAAACAAACAGATGATTGTCTATAGGATATTTTAATCCAACTTATTAATAATATGTGATGCAATTATGCCTGCATGTGAGTTAAAATCCTGAGTATGATGCAAAAGCATTCCTCTCATTCTCTTTTGCTATTGACTAACAAGTGTTAATAAGTAAAACCACAAAGCCTTCCTGCATACTTTTAAAAGAATTAAAGTTTCTTGATTCCTTAGAAATTTTGAAAACCTCAAGTGCGTTCATGTGGATAAGCAACATATACTTTTGTTCATTGTATTGTGAGAGAGAACCTAAAATGCATACATATGGATAAGCTACATATACTTTGTTCATTGTAGAAAGAGAGGGGGAGGGGGTTACTTCCATCTCCTGTTTCCAAAAGATGAAGAACGGAAACATTAGGGATACAATTTCCTTGTATTTCATACTGAAATACAATCTTCAAACCTAAACCTACCTATCAAATTCCGACAATGTGATCAAGGATACTTAAAACTTCAATTCAAAACCTTCAATGTTGTTATAAACACAACAAAGTTCTAGATATAAAGAATATTTTACGAGCAACTATATTCTTAGTTCTTAAACTTACAAGAGTTTATCGCAAAAAAAGCTAATCTCAAAGATACTTTACAAATCAGGTAACTATTACATGCCCCCATCAGGGACTATAATTAGGATCAGCTCCGTAACAAATATTTAAAATGAGCAAACTATGAAATGCTTTCAAATTCCCAAGTTAACAGCAAAAGTCCAGAGTTTCTTTCAATTGATTATGAAGCAATCAAGCAAATTTCATGTAAAATTCATTCATCAATAAATTGAAAGCTGACCTCATTGCTTTCAGACGCTCTAAACTACCCTTGAGCATGGCATCTAATACGTTGAACGTTGCCTCAGGATCTTCCTTGTCCTTGTCGCCAGAATCCTTCTTTTCAGATAACCAATTTTTGCTCTTTTTGTTGGTGTTGGGTCATGATATTTTCTCTCTCATTTAGGTAGGGTAGATAGATTGAAACTTACTCCTTTAATTAATCTATTGGGCTTTTATTATTGAACCATGAAAGTTTTTGGTTCAGGTTATCCTATTATTTCCATTTTGACTTATAAGGCCAAGATTGGTCCAGGTGGGTCGATCCTTTGGACATTTTAATATCTATTATTTTGACTTGCAATGATAAAAAAGCATGACGGTTGACTAGAGAACCTGCCATGCATTAATGTGGATGGGATTATAACCGGCCGGCGGTGGAAACAGTGACAAAAAGCAGTGGATAAACTATATGCAGTCGGTAGAACCCATCAGATCAAGGGGGTGTGTCAGGTAATAGTGGGTGGCACTGTAATCCAGGAAAAGGAAGTATAGCTTAGCAAGGAAGTCATCACGAAGAGATATGTACACACATTTTTATGAATTAATAATCGGATATACACTCAAGAATTATTATTATTTTTCTCTCAATACACTAGGCATTACATCCTCCATTTTTGTTAACCTTGTGAACACGTTCTTGACTCTCACGCTTTGGTATCCCAAGACGGAACCGTAAATCGAAGCTTGTGGTGTTTATCGTGTTTCTTGTCTGCGGGATCGAGGCGTCTTACGTGATTGGGGCGTGGCGAAGATCTTGGCGTTAACATTGGCGCTAGAAGGAGGGCTTTTGTTACAGTGTCATTTAAATTTTCAATCACAATTGTTTAACTTATTTGGGAAGATGATGAGGAGTAGAGATGGTACACGGAAGAAGCGGGCGATGGTATTAGTTCATCAACGCCTCGTTTTTGATAAAGGACCGTCAGGTCCCTTACAAAAAGTGCTCACGAAAGCACGGCCTCTAAACACTGACTTCGGAGAACTTCGTCCAGAAGATCCACGGGTGGAGCCAGACGGAAGTTGATTTTCAATGATAATAAGAGCATGATCACGATCGAGGGGCGGAGTGAAAGGCTCACCAGACCGGGACTCATCGTCAAAGTGGTCGAGAAGGCAGAGCGCCAAGTTGGCGAGGATGGCGAGCAAAGCGAGATAAGGCTTTGGAGGTTCTGTTAAAACAAAGGGAAGATATAAGCCGAAAGCGATGCTTGGTGGGTTTGAGTTAAGGGACGAAGCATCTAGCCGTATTCATTCAAAAAGGCGGAGTAGGCATAAGGAGATACCGGCGGAGGAGGGTAAGGCCGGAACATTACATGCATGTGTCAGGGGATCGTTCTCGCGATGGGAGGAGATCGAAGAAGCGAACACACCCTTGGCCTCGAAGAAGCAGCGATGGTCGTTGGTTCACCGCATCAGCGGCGATGATGAGCGAAGAAGCGGTCGAGAGAAATCGTGCGAAACCCGAAGAAGAAATGTACCAAGCACACCATTCTCATCATGAGGATGGAGTTATACGTCTAGTAGATCGAGAAGTCCCACAGGGCGGTGGGATCGGCGGGAAGAGGTCGATCCACTCAAAAGCGAAACGTCGCTCGGGAGAAGGAGATCTCATCGCATGACGAAGGTGTTGATTTTACGGTAAAGGAGTTGAAAGAACTCCGAAAAACAGTTAATTTGAGGTCCAACGGTGAAAGACACTCTGGAAAGAAAGGCGTCCCTTTTTTCCTCCGATATTCTCGAGGAGAAGCGGATATCACCAAAAAGTTGCCTCGTATGGAGAGCTATGATGGGTCCGGAGATCCTTATGACCATAGTCGAGGCGTTCGGCCGGGCGATGGACTATTATGACTTCACGATCTTTGCCAAGTGTCACACTTTTGTCACGACGGCGAGAAAAGACGCGAGAGCGGTGGATGGGGACTTTACCATCGGATTCGATTTCCTCTTGGGCCAGAGCTTTGTGATAAGTTCCATACGCGTTTTGGAAACAATAGAAGAAGGGAAAGCTTCTACGAGCTCTTTAGCCAGATCCGTGATTCACCAATGAATCTTTAGGCCATATGTAAAGAGGTTTAGGGAGCGGTTGGTCGGTGTCCGACCTTAATGATCTCAGTTTGTTGGTTTGTTCGAGAATGGGCTAGATCTGGTTAAGTCGGAGAAATTGGTGAAGAAGTTGATGTTTCACCATCCGAAAAGCCTGGCAGAAGCCTTTGACAAGGCAGAAGGCTATATTGTCGTAGAAGAGGCTATGAATAGTCTGAAAAATCCTTCTCTGGGCCAATTAAAGGAGATAGAGATTCCCAAGACTGAAGTTGATCAGAGAAGAGTGGGGGGTACAACCAAGGGTCGGAAGGTAGTTCAAGAAGAAAATAACTTCGTGGCGGCAAGACGTGATCGTGCACTGTTTACGCCGCCTGAAGGTTAATAAGGTCTACACCCAATTGAACACGAGAGGTCGGTAATTTTTTGATCGGATCGAAAACCACCTTTCTTTGAGCCACCTCGTGATAATTACTGAGGACGGGACATGGCAACCCTACGTAAATATTGTGGTTATCATCAAGTTGCTTTGGCCATGACACTAATAGTGTTGCAATTTAAAGGATTTCGTGGAAAAGAAGATTAGAAAGCGGCTTGTTGATTCGGTATGTGGCTTGAAAGGACCGCCGGAGGATCGTGATTATCAATCGTCTGCAGTTCGAGACGGTTCAAGCACCACCCATCAAAATGCTCCATACCCACCGCCAAGGCAAGTCGTTGATGTAATAACCGGTGGAGTGCATGCAGGGAAGTTGGTAGGGAAGAAGAAGAAGCTTATCTTGATTCGGTCGTGTCGGTGACGAATCTTACCACAAGATTGACAGACCTTTTCGAGGCAAATCATATCATTTACGGATCACGGATTATCCTTGAGCCCATCGAACCGCATGAAGGGGCATTGGTGATCACAACCTGAAGTGGGCTCGGTGGATGTGAAACGCATGATGATAGATAATGGATCTTGATGGATATTCTTTATGCCCATACTTATCGGAGGATGCATCTTGATGGGCACAAAATGGAGGTCAGGCGGGAGGCTCCTCTATCTGGTTTAAGAACGACCCGTCGAGGTTGCGAGCCTTTATTGAACTCCGGTTATCTTGGCACGGCCCCTCGGTGAGTAGAGATAACGTGCAAATTCTATGTTGTGCATGTGGATTAAACTTCTGACGCCATCTTTGGGAAGACCTACGTTGTGACTCTCAGTTGTGACCTCCATCCCACATTTCAAAATCAAATTCCCACGGCGCGTGGAGTAGGAGGGTGGTGGGTGACTTAGACTGGCAAGCGATGTTATCGAATCTTTGTTATTTCATCCGAATGGGGTCGATGAAGCAGAAAAAGACGATGGCAATTGAGATCGAACCCTTCACCGAAAGCGGCTTCGAATCAGTTGGTGATCCTGCTTTGGAGGGACGGAGGAGATTGAGTTGGTCATCGGAAGCCGAGACAAGACAGTGAGGATTGGTTGAATTCTACGAGAACCTCTTGAGACGAACCTTATGGAACTCTTCTGTTCTTGCTATGCGGATATTTTTGCATAGAGCCACAAGACATCTTAGGGAGTTAAGCGAAAAAGGTTCTTGAGCATAAATTGGAGATAGATCCTTGAAGAAGCGGTTCGTCGGAAGAAGCGGATATTTGCTCGAGCGGCGAAAGATCATCGATGAAGAGGTTGCGAAATTGCTAGCTGCTGACTTCATCTACGAAATTGATTACCCAGAATGGATAACAAATGTGGTGTTGGTGCAGAAGCAGAATGGAAAATGGCGGGTTTGCATCGACTACACCGATCTCAATAAAGCTTGTCCGAAGGACTTTTATCCTCTGCCCATATCGATCGACTCATCGATGCCACTTGAGGTATCGTTACTAAGTTTTATGGATGCTTTTTCAGAGTTATCATCAAATATCCATGTGCAAAGAAGACATTCCAAAGGCGGCGTTCATTACACACAGATTCGGTGTATGCCTACAAAAAAGATGACTTTTGGCCTCATAAATCTTTGGAGCTACCTACGAAAGAATGATGAACTTCATCTTTGATAGGCGGTTTGGGGAGGAACATGGAGGTTTATGTAGATGACATGATCGTGAAGAGTATCAGATTCGAAGCATTTGGACGACACGGAGGAATGCTTTCGGATGGTTATTCGTTATCGTCGATTGAGACTCAATCCGGCCAAATGCACTTTCGGCCTCGGTGCGGAAAGTTTCGGGTTATCTGGTCATCGGAGGGCATCGAGGCCAATCGGAAGAAGATCCGAGCCATTCTTGATATGAAGACTCCTCGGTCGTTCAAGGGCGTCCGTGTCGTGGTAGGATTAAGGCTTTGAGGAGGTTCGTCGCCAAATCTGCGGAGAGATGCCTTCCTTTCTTTGACACATTGAAGGGACCAAGAAGAATGCGAAGACGTTCGAGTGGACTTGGAGTGAAGACGCCTTCAAGGCATAAAGAAATATCTGCTTCTGCTCCTTTATTGGTAAAGCACCTTGTGAGAGACCTTATATTTGTACCTTCGCAGTGAAGTTCATTGGCGGTTGGAGCGGTGTTGGTTCGGGAGATCGGTGGGAAGCGATGTCCGGTCTATTATATCGGCCGTCCTACGAGATCTTTGAAACCGGTATCCGAATATTGAAAATTTGCCTTTGCTTTAATAATTGCGGTGAAAAGCTTGGCAATATTTTCAAGGTCGACTCTGGTGCGTCTACACTGGATCGACCATTGAAGAAGGTGATGGGCAAGCGAGAGGTCTCGAGCGGACTAGCGGCGTGGACTATGGAGTTATCCCAATTTTTTATCGAATATCATCCTCGAATCGCCATCAAAGGCCAAGCCACGGCGATTTTATGGTGGAATGTTCATTCACCGGCGGATCTTGAGTTGCGGAAAATTGAATCGTCGATCGGCGATTGCCATTCTTCTTCGCCAGGTCGAAAGCTTGGGCGTTGTATGCGAGATGGATCCTCTACGATGGTTGTTAGTGGGCGAGAATTATTTTAATAAGTCCGGAAGGATTCAAGGTCAACGAGCCCATCGAGTTCGGATTTAAAGCAACGAACAATGAAAATTTGAAAATCTGAAGCGGTATTATAGAAGTGTCCGATTGGCAAAAGAGTCTCGAGGTCAACAGTTGATTATTTATAATGATTCTCGATTGGTCGTTAAGCGATTGTCGGGAGATTATGAAGCTCGTGGGACGGGGATGATCAAATATCTGGCGAATTAAAGAGACCAACTTCAATATTTAACCCCGTAGTATGAGTTTGAGCATAGGCGTAATGACAATTCTATTGTCGATGCATTGTCGGTAGCCCACTCTGAGATCTGAGATGTTTTCCACGGATCGGTATATTTGGAAGTTTTACAGCAGCCAAGTGTTCAACACGAAGCAGTGATGTGTATCGAGCGATCTAGATGTTGGATGACCCCCTACATCGAGTATTTGGCAGATGGCGTCCTTCCTTCGGATCGAGATCTTTGTGAAAAGAAGATTAAGTACAAGAGTGCCAATTTTAGTCTTATTGATGGGGATCTCTATCGATTGGCATTTTCCTCACCATTGTTGAAATGTTTGGTTCGTCCAGAGGCCAAGTATTCTCTTCGGGAGGTTCACGAGGTATTCTGCGGTGATCATATGGTACCAAGTCTTTGGCTCATAAAGTACTTGACAAGGATACTATTGGCCTCTGATTTTCAAAGAAGCTACGAATCATCGTCGAGAAATGTGAAAATGTCATTTCGATAGTCCGATCCCACATCGACCCACCGGAAGAGCTATACTCGATTTTATCTCCTATACCCTTATTTGTCACGGGGGTGGATATATTGGGACCAGATTACCTAAAGCTAAAGGTCGGTCGACTTCGTCATAGTTTCTTTATTGATTATATGACTAAATGGGTGGAAGCAAAACCACTTGATCGATAACGAACAGAGTGCCTAAAGTTTATAAAGGAGTGCATGGTGTTTCGGCCGGGATCCCTAAGGTGTTGATATCGGACAACGGGCGCCAGGTTAAATGGGTTCAAAATTTGAAGGATTTTTAAATGATCACGGGGATTCAACACAAGAAGACTTCGTGGCTCATCCACGGTCGAATGGGCAAGTCGAGGTGACCAACAGAATGACAATTGAGCGGAATCAGCGCTGAAGACTAGATGAAGCTAAAGGGAGATGGCGGAAGAATTCTTTGGCGTCTTTGTGGGCATACTAGAACTACACCGAGGACTACCACGGGGGATTCACCCTTTCGGTTGGCTATGAAATGCGATGCCTTAGTCCCGATCGAAATCGGATCTCAAGTCTTGGTAAAATCGATTCAAAGAAATCTACAACGATGAAGGATTGAAAGCTAACTTGGACTTCTTAGAAGAGGTCGGAGGAAGCTTTGCTCAAATTGGTACGCTTATCAGTGAAGGGTGGCTAAACATTACAACAAAGGGGTCAAACTTAGATAGATTCAAGTAAGAGACTTAGATCCTTAGAAAGCCAAAAGCCTCTACGCCTCAAAAACACAGGAAAGCTAATGCCGAAGCTGGGAAGGCCGTATGAAGTGTCGAGTACCAAAGCCGGTACTTATCGATTAAAGGCACTAGATGGTTCCGAGATCAAGAATACTTGGCATCTTTGGCGAGGCTTGAAATATTTTCAATAAATATTAAGTCGATTTACTTAAGAAGTGCATACCACGATTGTTCATTATTAATAAGAAGTCACTTTTTCATAATTGATCCACGGTCCTATTTGTTCTAAGGTCACTATGGTGTAAGGAGGTATGGTAGGACTTCTTTGGCCATTCGATGGTAGCCCAGGTCCTTATGATCCGATATTGATCTTATCGGGGTGGTAAGTCGATGGTCACTTGATCCCCGGTCTATTTGTTCTAAGGTCACTATGGTGTAAGGAGGTATGGTAGGACTTGCTGGTCATTCGATGGTAGTCCAAGGTCCTTATGATCCGATATTGATCTTATCGAAGGTGGTAAGTCAATGGTCACTATTGATCCACAGTCCTATTTGTCTAAGGTCACTATGGTGTAAGGAGGTATGGTAGGACTTCTTTGGCCATTCGATGGTAGCCCAAGGTCCTTATGATCTATATTGATCTTATCGAGGTGGTGGTAAGTCATGGTCACTATTGATCCTTATATCTTGATCCTTGTATCTTGGCCCTTATATATTTGTTCTACCCCGAGAGGTAAGCAAAATTTCGATGGTGCGAGGAGGATCGACTAAGTTCACCTCACACATGGCCGATCTCATACTTGGTGATCGATGAGCATATATTACTTTATTTTGTTTAAATGTTGAGTTCGATTCATTTAATTGATTAAGTTGAATCTGTCAAGAAAAATTCACTTTACTTTATTTCATAAATTAAGCTGTTATGTGCCATATCTCGATTCATTAGTCGGGATTAGTTTATTATCTTGAATTATTGACAAAAATTAATCAAAATGAAGTCATGATCAAGCGATTAAAGATTCATTCATTCATATTAATAATAAACCAATCCCATAATTACGAAACTTTAAAGTAGTTAGATTTTTTACATAAAATAAAAGCAGATGAACATTCGAGCCCCACCTTCATCATCGGAGTTGAAGCGATGCCGGGTCCAATAGAAGCGACCGATAGCTTCTCTTTTCCTCGCTCCGTGATCTTAGTACCCCTCAAGGTAGTATACCTTTAAGATTCGGCATTAAGTTCGTCCGAATTCCTATAGTCTGTCTGAATTTGCTCCCGGATCTCGTCAGCCAGGAGAGGGCCCGAATCCTTGAAGATCCTTTATTTTGTGGCGAAACTTGTGGCGTTTGGCCTTATGCCTTCGTGCTTCGTCTTGAGCCTTCGTCTCGGCCTCACCAGTTGTATAACCAAGCTTGGTTGGTGAAGAAAACTCCTCATTTTTGCCTTGAGGAGTAGGTTTTCTTGAACCAAACCGGCATTCATGTCGATCAAAAGCTTGTTGGTTGGCTTGACCTTGACCAACCCATCCTCGTGGCCACCAACTCGTCATCGGATGTCTTCAAATCCATCCTAGCCCGATCTAATTCTGTTTGAAGACCGTTGATGGTATGAAAAGCATCTTCACGACCGGCTCTCTCTCGATCCAAGGTTGATTTCAACATGTTTATCTCTTGTCTCATGAAATCTTCCTCGGCCTCTCCATTTATGTGTCTCGGGCCTTGATAAATCAAAACGACGACGTTAACTTGCATATTTTCAAAATATTCAAGTCAAGCGTCCAAATATTCAAAGGAGAGCGAGAGATATAGAGGAAAAAGAGATTGTTATTTACCTTAGCGAATAGCTCATCCCTCATCGAATGCAGATTTAAAATCTGTGTGATCACTGAACCGGTGGTCGTCAGTGTTCCGAACGAAAGCTCCGAAGAGGTCGAAGGGGAAATTGGCATTGAACCTAGGCCACAAGGTCGGAGATCCCACAGCCTCGGCATGGTAACCTGACACGAGGGGCCAAGGTCGATCGGGGAAAATCTTGGCCTTTCGGGAGAGAGAGTTGGCTGTTCAGGAGGGGTAGGGTCCGCGTGTATGTTTTCAATTGTAGGAGATTTATTTGGGGTGGGTCCTTTAGGTGTGTTGAGGCGAAGGAGAACTTCGGATGGCTATCTCGAGTCGTTTCCTCTTCTGGATAGCGTTGGAATCCTTAAATCACAGTCACCGTCTTCGTCAATCTGTATTTCTCTGAGGAGGCACGAAGGGTGGGATAATAGAAAGACCGAGGCACCCCCGAGTTCTTGGCGATTAGAGGGGTTATTTTGTTTTTAATTTTTGGTCCGAAGTACATTTCTTGATCGGGGACGATCAAGTAAACCGCTTGTCGAGGAATAGGTGCGGGGTTGGCTCTATTTCGGGTGTGGATTCGGAAGGGGTGACAAGAGGGGCTGACCTAGGTTTTCTGGTGGCTCTCCTCTTCTGGCGAGGATGAAGGGTCTCTTCTGGTACAAGAACCTCTTGACCTCTGCTTCTTCTGTTCGAAATTCATCCGTATGAATTTCCGGGAATTGATTCGACCGGGAGTAACCTTTTGGTATATTCTCAACGACTTAGAAGACTTTCGGACAAAAATCTTCGAACTCCTTTATTTCTAAGGAGCTCGGTCTGATCAGAGATACTGCATAAATCAAGCAATCCTATGTTAAATTACACATCATAAAATATTTTCAAAAATTTATATATATGAAATAAACTAGTACTTACACTTATGGTCATATAACCATGCCTGCTTCGAGAGGAGTCCATATTTCCACTCTTCCTTAGGGAAGTTGTGAAAAGTTCCATCATTTCCTTTCCGTTCTTGAAAATGTCTCCGAAAGTCAATGAGAGATCTTTTCGTCGAGTTGCCCGATTCGGTAAAGAAAAATCTCGGGACCTTTGGCGTAGAACCACTTCTCGTGTCATCCCCTATTGCTCGAAGGAGTGTTCACGATGAAACGTCTCTCGAACTTTTCTCCGGACTTGGAGAATGCTTGCTAAGGGCCTTGAACCCCTTCTCCTGGATTGTACTATTTTATAGGCGGTGAAGAAGAAGTCGAGGAGGGCTCGGCCTTGACTCATGGCGAAGGCCACGAAGGCGAGAATGTGAATGTAGGAGTTTGGCACCAATGTGAGAACCCCACACCCGGAATCCCAGTGAGAGTCACTATAAAAATGTGTGGGGAAAAGCGAACCCCTTCTCCGGTAAGGTCACGGGGACGGTAGTCCAACCTTGAGCCGTTGGTACATCTTTTCACCGGACACAGGGTACCACGATCGGCGTGGGTATCCGGAATATGGAACAAGAGATCGAACCCTCTTTAGTTCAACCTCGATCCACGATAGAAGGAGTGTTGGCATGTGAAAAGCGATCCGTACTCTGTAGTATTCGGAGGGGGGTTTTGGAGTTTTCGGTTTGGGGTTCAACATCAGTGGTTCCTTCATGAGGTTGGGGTTTGGTGGAACCACTTTGTGATCGGTGTTACCAGGTGTTAGGGAACTTTGTTCGAGTTGTGGGAAGCCATTTGTGACGATTTGCGAGAGAAAAGATCGAGAAAGTTTGGAAGGCGCTCGAATTTCAAATGAGCAGGTAAAAGCTGTCAAAAATTGATAAAGTTATCCTTTTATCTTGTGATTTGCCACGGTGTTCAAGGTGGTACATTAAATGTTAGTAATAATTTGGAATTTGAATGGGAAGCGTCCGGTCTCGGGTCCAGATATTTAATAGATAGGGCCTTTCTGATTTGGGCCTTTAATCTCCTTTCATCTCATTTTGTGAGCAATAACCGGGTACATTTCAATTACTTCTTATTATGGATTTTCAGTAAAATATCATGGACTATTTATAGTTTTCTATTAAACATTACATTCACAAAAAAAACTAGAAGGCGATGTTGGGTCATGATATTTTCTCTCTCGTTGGTAGGAGTAGATTGGGCTTACTCCTTTAATTAATCTATTGGGCCTTTATTATTGAACCATGAAAGTTTTTGAGCCCAGTTATCCTATTATTTCCATTTTGACTTATAAGACCGGGTCGGTCCAGTGGGTCGATCCTTTGGACATTTTAATATCTATTATTTTGACTTGCAATGATGAAAAAGCATGACGGTTGACTAGAGAACCTGCCATGCATTAATGTGGATGGGATTATAACCGGCCGGCGGTGGAAACAGTGACAAAAAGCAGTGGATAAACTACATGCAGTCGGTAGAACCCATCAGATCAAGGGGGTGTGTCAGGTAATAGTGGGTGTAACATAATCCGAGAAAAGGAAGTATAGCTTAGCAAGGAAGTCATCACGAAGAGGTATGTACACACATTTTTATGAATTAATAATCGGATATACACTCAAGAATTATTATTATTTTTCTCTCAATACACTAGGCATTACATCCTCCATTTTTGTTAACCTTGTGAACACGTTCTTGACTCTCACGCTTTGCTATCCCCGTGAAAAACCGCCCGTCGAAGCTTGTGGTGTTTATCGTGTTTCTTGTCTCTTGAGGATCGAGGCGTCTTACGTGATTGGGACGTGGCAGAAGATCTTGGCGTTAACAGTTGGTATTGATCACCAACAGTTGCAATAATATCTCGAAGAGAAGCTCATCCCCGCCTAGATAAATTGGAATTTACACATCGATGAAGAATTCTACTTAGAATATAGTTATATAAATACATAAGAAAGAGACGGAATCTGAATAAATTCACATGTTTGGTCAGATATAAGTTGAAACCGATACCTTCTATCAATTAAATCGGGATATATTTTTTCAAGAAAGAGTTGAGAAAAATGTGAGCAATGTTTTCTTTGATGGAATCTAGGATTTGAATCTTTTTTATAGAAGAATCGAAGAAGGAGTATATGAGATTCTTCCGCTGTAATTAAGACCAAACCCAATTAATATTATTATCAGTACCACCATAAAAGATTGAGATAATTCATATCTCTGCGGGCGAGCCACACTTGGCTGTGGTGGTGTGGCTTGGTGAATCTGCCGCAAATCACCCCACTCGCTCCTACGTCCCACGACGCTAAGGCCATGGCGACACCGGCCGACGCAGGGGCGAGCCACACTTGGTCTAGGGTGGGCCGAGTTGGGAGTCTTATGTCGGGTGGAGTGATTATTCAACTGCATACGACATGCTTCAAAGAAAGAAAGTAGTAGTGCCGATGTGTTGTTAATTTGTTATGGCACATGGATTTGAAGCAACATGCTTCAGGGACTATTCTCGGACTATTCGATTGCGGTTGTTCAAGCTAATTCCTCACTCGGACTATTCGATTGTGATTGTTAATTCCTCACTCGAAGACCAAGGCCAAGTCTTTACTAATCCCTCCGCCACCTACGTCGTCGTTTACGACGGCCAGGGCGGCCCCCAAGCCACTTGCTTCATCACTAATCAAATCAAGAAGCCTTAACTTTGTTTGCATCATAGTTGATAAAAAATAGAAGTGAATCATTTAATGAATTTCTTACTGATTTGCATTGAAGGTAAAATTTCTTAGTTTTTACGATTAGTTGGATAAAATTTGGTTTTGACAGTTTTGGGGGAGTTGGGGCTTAATTTATTTATTCAAGTTTGTTATTATCTATTATGATTGTTGGGTGCTTGTGCATTGATTATTGAACATTCAAACAAGGGAGAGAAAGGGGCTATAAAACAGCGCCCTCAAGGTATTCGATAAAAGTTCTGAGGGTAGAAAAAATTAGTTTTTGAGCAAGTTAGGGGGGTGTTTGGCCTGTAATGGTTTGTTATTATTTGGAAAATCTAAATGGCACTTGGTAGCCCAGGAAAAAAAAATTCTGACTCCGCCCTTGCATATCTGCAATGCTCACACGTAAATGTAATAAATTTAGATGAGGATTAAAAATTGAAAGACTCACCGTATGCATTTTATGGGAGAAAGAAAAAGGAGATACTTTAATTAGCTGACAGAGTACGAGGCACCGTCCTGTTATTCGCCAGCATATAAAATGCTTTGGGCAGCGCTCTGGGTTGGCGGATTGATTTGCAGAGTCGGGAGCGGAGAGTCGGATATAGCTCTCACCTTCGTTTTCGTTCCCGACTCGATTATATAGATATATATAAGTTATTTTATTATAAATTCATAACATTTATAATAAAATATGTTGCTAGTAGTATAAATATTGTATATTGTTAGATTTTGAATTAAAAATAATTATATAAAGTAATATAAAAAAGTTTAAAAAAATAATTTGAGAAAAAAAGAAAATTTGGGTAAACGGGACGAGACCAATATGAGATTGGATTTGGGAGAGAGCACATATTGGCGGAGCAATTGTGGAGAAAGGTTCTCCAAATCATACCCGCCTCGTTGTCACACCTAAATATCTTATATTTGCATTCGACAAAAATAATATAATATGATATAAATTATAATTTAATTTAAATTTTTGAAATTCAAATTATGATATAAATTTATTTAACTTTTGAAGAAATAATTTTGTTCTAACTAATACTTTTAAATAATCTACAATGTTAAATGCTGCATTAATCAAAGCTAAATAAATTCACATGAATATTACATTTTAAGTTTTCACAAAATTGACTAAAAATATTAAAAAAGGATTTTTTTTGTATAGAGCAAGTATTTTATGGTGGAAGAAATGTGGGCCTGACAGCAGGCCCTTATTGGTGTATCTTGTGGCATGGACTTGGAAGCAGTAATTAAGGCCGATTGGGTTGTGCCATACTGTATTTCAGTTATACAATTCTGGGCCTTGTGGCCTATATTAACCTTTAATTTTCCGAACAATATTTCAACAAAGGTTAAAAAGGAATATTCAGAAAAATCTGGTGCAAAAATATTTTTCCTACTCAATAAAACTAGCTCGTTGGTTATAAGACTAGTTGTTAGAAATTACATGTTTTAATTTTATGATGATAAAATAGTGTTAATGTATATTTGTATCAGTTGTTTTTATGAAGTTCTTAAATGAGAAATTGATGTATAAGAACTTAGAGTAGAGATATCAAACTTGTTAAGTTGATTTTTTGAGTTAATCAAATGTATAAATGATATGACTGAATCAACTGATCGTATAGTCAAATTGAACGATTGTAAAACTACTGTGAGAGTTTGTAAAGTTTATTGAAGATCGCAGAGTTAACCAAAGTTATTGTAGAGCATTCAGTGCAAAATCGTAAAGTCTACAAAGAGTTTGTAAGGCAAGATCAAGATCACATAATTTGCAGAGAAATCGTAGAGTCAACTCTAAGATCGTTGTAAAATCCCAAATTTTACGAATAAAGATTTAATTTTCTCGAAATATTTTTTTGAGAATTATGGTGTGGATTTGAGATAATGTTATAGTTGTGGGTAATATTTATAAATTTTACAAAGTACGCAAGTTGTTATATAATATTTGATTGGTCGGAGAATATTCGCTTTAGCGGGGAATATTCGTATAACCAAGACAATCATTGGTGGACCCTCTAATAACGGAATTATTGTCGGATTGAGAAAACGATAAAAATATTTTTATAAAAATAACAATGGGAAGTTTTACTGTTAATGTTGAAACACCCGTTAAAAGTACAAGAATACGCGTGGTTGCATAGAGCACACGGTATTGATTATTGATGCTTACGTGAGAAGTCACTCGCTTTTATTCAATTATTGCTTGATGAATTGTTGTATAAGATCTCACGTTATTTAATTCAATTATTATCGATATTTTATATATTATTAAATCAATAATTGAGATATGACGAGTTATTAATATTATTATTTGCAATATTAATGATGTCTGTAGAAGTTACACCAAGGAGAGGTTTGGTCACCTAATCATGCGCCAATAGGAGAAATCCTTATTGAAAGCCCTCTTTCACAGGAAACGACACATTCGATTAATATTGTGAATTATAATAATGATGATAAATGTTGTTAAATATATTGAGGTGTCTTTTTATGAAGTCACTAAGTTTATATATATATTATATATATAAATTTTCTTTTATTAGTATTATTAATGTAATAAAATGTAAAAGCTTTTATATAAAATGTAATACTTTTATAAAGTTATTTATTTTATTAAATAATAATTAGAATATAATATATTTTATTATGCATAGTATTTGCATAGTAAAATATTTTTATATAAAATGAATACTTTTATAAAGTTAATTGTTTTATTAGATTTTAAGTAAAATATATATATATATATATATATATATATATATTTTATTGCATAATATTCTTTCTATTTTCCTATAAATAAGATGCTTAGTTAGAATTGAAATCACACCAGAAATTCAGAGAATTTTCTTCTATAATCTTGAGCGTATTTCTTTAGAGTTTTAAGAAGTTTTGAGCATAGTGCAAGTTTTCTTCAATAATATCCTCGCCCTACCAGTCGGAATACTCTTCTTTTACGGTAAGGGATATTATTTGTTGTACTCGTAAGGGGTATTATTTATTTCGTATTCATGAAGAGAACTTATGTTATTCCATTCTTTATTATTCTGTTGGAATAACCTGTATACGCGGGCTACCCTATACTTGGTGAAATTATCCTGTTATTCCATTCTTTATCATTATGTTAGAATAACCTGTCTATGCGAAGTACCGCATACATTATAAAATTCTTCTGTTATTCCATTCTTTATGATTTTGTTGGAATAACCTGTCTGTGCGGTCTATCACATGCCTGGTGAATTCTGTTGTTATTCCATTCTTTATTATTCTGTCGGAATATCATGTGCATATGCTTCTGCATGACTGGTTCCATTATTTATTATTACATTGGAATAACCTTATATCTATCTATCGCATGCCTGGTGAATTCTGTTGTTATTCCATTCTTTATTATTCTGTCGGAATATCCTGTCTGTGCGTTTACGCATGACCTAGTTCCATTATTTATTATTCTATTGGAATAACCTGTCTGTGAGGTCTTTCGCATGCATGGTGAATTATGTTGTTATTCCATTATTTATTATTCTGTTGAAATATCCTCGGTTTGGATTTCGCTTTGACCGGTTCCGCTTCTTTATTATTCTTCGCTTGAGAATAACTCGTTATGCGTGTGGTTTATCCCATGCATGGTGAATTCTTCTGTTATTCCATTCTTTATTATTTTGTTAGAATAACCTGTATATGTGGATTACCACAGGCATGGTGAATGATCCTTTATATTCATTTCTTATTAAATTGTGGAAATGATCTATTTACGTGGATTATGATGAAAGTTATAATATAAGCATTGGACTGTTGATTATGATGAAAGTCATGATAAAAGTGTTGGACTGATGAAAATCATGGGTATATATAGTATTAGTAAGTGTTATGATGAGTTATGTTGGTTATTATGTGAAAACATGTAAGTTTTTTATAAATCACAAAGAGTTGAAAATTAGATTTTTGGTGAAAATGGAACATGAAATTCAATTGACCATATCTCCTGTTATATTTTGAATTTTTGAGTGTGGTCAAGTTCTAGAGTTAGATCTATGAGTTTTCTAACTTATCCAAGTGGAATCACTGGAAAAGGTGTTGTAGATTTTCGTATGGACTGATTTTAGCAAAGGAGTCAAAAATTACAAAGTACCAAAAAACTACTGTCCAAAAATTTAAAAGGGCATTTTTGGCCACTTAATTTGTGAGAAAAATTCTGGCCTTTTGGAACATGAAAATATATGGTATAAAGTACCTCCTGTCCAAAAATGAGCTCATTCCGACTTAAAATGAGCAAGTTATGACTATTTCAATATTTAGGTTTTTTCGACGAAAAACGCTATAACCGGAGTTCTATAACTCCGATGACCATGAAATTTAAACTGAAAGCTCACGTTAACATGTGTAAGATCCTGACAAGATTTGGGAATTTCTGGAGTTAAACTTGAGGTAGCTAATTTCTTAAGGAATTAATTAGAAATTGATTTTCGAAAAATACTTAAGGGAGTTAAAAAATTATAAAAAAATACTTGTTGTGTATGAAATATATGTATATATATTTGGACAAAGGATAGAAAAATAATAAGTTGATTTGGTAATTTTTCATAAAAATAGTTTAGTTACAAACATATGAATTAAATATGTTATGTGAAGTAACGAAATTAGAAAATAGGATTTTATGGCTTGGGAATCCTATATAGAGTACATGCAGATTTTTGATGAGGGATTTGATCATTGGTGATGAAATTGTATGAGTATGATATTTTTGAATGATTAAATGCATTATTTGGTAAGGTGTAAACAATTGAAATAAATTGTTTATAAGTTTAAGAAGTGCTTAAAATATTGTTATAATATTAATAATATTAGATGATGAGTTTATTAAGTGATTGATAATATTTAGATAAATTTAAAGTCTTTAATATTTATCCTTGTTTTCGTTTGATTAATGCTTATATCATTGTCATCATCTTCATGCTTATATTGTGATGAAAGTCATCTTTGGCTTACGTGCATAGATGAACTTGGTATGATTATGACCAGGGATTATTCGGTATAATCATGACCTCTAATGTTATAAATGATATGGTAAAAGTCCTCGATGGCACAGTAGTGTATCGATTTTACGCTTTTAGTATGATTATGACCGAGAATTATTCTAGATAGTCATGACCATTGATAATTTAATGAATATCCTTGGCCGTAAAGCGGGGATGACTCGATGGTGTGGTTTATTTATTGTCGAGTCTCAAATGATAAAAATTGATGAAAATATTTTAAATCATGTAATATAGTAGATATCACGCTCTACTTGACTCTTCCAATGGATTGTTTATTACGATGCGCTTAAACTTGATGTCTATTGTATTTTATCAGTTTAACATTGTTGAAGACTAATGATAATTTATTCTGCATTATCTTAGTCATAATATTTTTTACTTTGGGCTAGTTGAGCTCACCCTTTCTTTCACCGTTTTCTTGTGAAATGAGAATATAGCCGGGACTAGTTTGGGGAATGGAGTGACTATCCCGGATAATAGCATTAGTAGTCCTTACTATGGCATGACATGCAATATATAATTGTATTGAGGACCTAAGATGTGTGTGTCGATTTTATACGTCACTTAATAATTGATTTTGGTGAACAACAATAGAGTGATGAGAACCCGAATACAAAAGCGTCAAAAGTGCACCACAAGAAAATGAAGAGAATGAAATCTTCTCGTGTCCCTTTGGAGACTTGAAATATTTGTCGATGTACTTTATATATATGCATGTATTAATTTGAGTGTGAATATTGTCGATTATATACGCTATAATATTTGTATTAAAACTCACAAAGATATATATAGCCGTCAGATTTTGCACTACCATTATTGTATAATTAAGTTGTATTTGAATTTTGTACCATATATTTGACGACTCAAGATGGGTGATGTATACCTATTTTGGGGGCGTCACAATCGTAATGTGAAACGAAGATCGAAGAGTTTGCTCAGAGATCGTAAAAATAAGCAGATTGTAGAATGAAGACAGACTAATAGAGCAAGCAGATCGTAGAGTATATATCGTGCAGTACATCAAGTCAAAAACTCTACGATCTCCATGAAACTCTAAGATCAAACAAAGTCGTAAAACATGTCAGGTTTTTGATATAATTATTTAGAAAATGATTATATTAACTATTAGTGATTTTTCGTTGGCAATTCTTGATAACCAATTCAATAAAATAATTTTAATGTTAAATTATTGATTCATCGGGGGAAATTTGTTACTCATATAATTAATATTTTGTTACTTAGCTTTATTATTCAGCTCATTTGTCTAAATAAAGTTAAAATAATGCATAGTTACTAATTAATAGTTAAGTTATACATTGCTCTTCATGGGAGCGATACTTTATTTGCCACTATATTGCATAAGTGATCATGTATACTTGCGCGCAATTGCTAGTAGTGTTTTAGACAAAGAAATGCAAATACAGTATGGATGTTGAGTGTCTTGGCTTGTGGGTGCAAAGAGGAACTGTTTATTAAAACGATTAAGACAAAAAATGTTGATTGGTGTGATAACGACAATTGATGTTACAATTAAATGTCTTTGACCTGGGTGCAAAAACTGTATGATTGTTGAATATCTTTAGCATGTTTGGCAAGTACACGTGGTGAAAGTTTCTTTTGACCTAAGTGCAAAGAGAAATTGTTAATTGATGTTAAAGTTGATGAAATATTGACAATGACCTTTTAAATTGGAGAATATAGTAGACATTATAGTCTATTTGACTATTCTAATGAATTACTCATTCCGCTGTAATTATTTGTAAAAACTTATATCATCTACTTTATATTCTAAATATCTGATTTATCGCTGATGAAGTCTAATGATAACTTAGTTATATTATTCATAATATTATTTACTATATTATATGTGCTCGCCCTTTTGTTTTATACTTCTTTGTAGTAGTTTCCAATATATTGTAAAATAGTGTAACAATAATTGTACTGAGAACTTAAAGTATACGTGTTGCCGTATGTTCACGGTATTGTAATAATTGATCTTGACAACTCAAATTGGATGGTGTAGACCCGAATTTGGGGGCATGTCAAGTATTGTTGTACACTTGTACTATATACAACATTTTAATTATTTAAAATACGAGATTTTGTGTTCATAATATGTAGTTTGACGACTCAAATTGGGTGGTATAAACTTGAATTTGGAGACGTCACATTTATCAACCTTGCTTCCACACAACTTTATATTAAAAAAGATGAAACAAACAACTCAAAAATTTAATTATTAATTAAAGATGTGACGCCCCCAAAATAGGTATACAACACCCATTCTGAGTCGCCAAATACATGATACAGAAAGAAAACTACAACTTTATTATTACAATTGTCTTGCAAAATACGACAACACATACTGTGAGTTTAAATACAAATATTGTCTTTCAGCATAATATCCACACTCAAATAAGTTCTCATTATAATTATTCATACACTATTTTTTACGAAAATTGTAAGGATCGCTAAAATATCTTTCTAGAACCATCACTCCATACCTTTGCTATCGATCCTCGCATGTTTCTCACCTCCCGAGAAGAAAATGGAACAAAAAGAAAAAGGGTGAGCTCAACTAGCCGATAGAAGAATATTACGACTAAGATAATATACAACAAATTATCATTAGTCTTTAACAGGAAAAAATCTGATAGAATATAATAGACAACAAGTTTTAGATCAATATCTGCAGCGAAAACAACAATCCATTAGAAGAGTCAAGTAAAGAATGAGACAGAAGGATAAATATTAGGGATTCGTATAACAGTTTATCCAAGATCAATAATACTTCATAATAACCTATTGTGAAGCAGAATTCAAAAATAACGATCAAAACATGGATACAATCAAAGATAGTAGCCAAAATAGATATCTTGGATAAAAAGGAAAATTTTCATTTTCTAATTGAATAAAGGTTGATGATAAGTGAATAAGTGTCGTATCGTGAATAGTCTCAGATATCGTGAATAAGAACTCCCGACACAAAAAGTTCTAAATTTGATTAAAAAGTTCACCAATATTTCGAAGATAATGATATTGAAGAAAATAATATCATTTAAGAAGAAAATAACATCCCTTACCTCAAAATAACCGTATCTTACGATGAATTTTGGATATAGTCTTTGTGAAACTTACACCGAATAAAGAACTCTCAAAGTATCAAAATACTCACAAAAATATGCTCGACAATATAGAGAGAAAAAAAACTTGTTTCTGGTGTGATTTTCAATTCTAACCTAAGCGTCTATTTATAGGAAAATGCTAGAACGCCATAAGAGACTAAAATAATAAAATAATATTATTCTTATTTAATTTCTACGCCACCCACCATCAGCCATCAAAGCAGCCTTCTTTGAACCAAAATCAGTAGCCCACATGCATTCAACACCAACCAAAGTGGGTCCCACCCATAATTTAATAAAAATCATTTTATTTTCTGAAATTTCAGTAATTCATAGAAAATAGCCCGTTTATCAGAAAAATATGAATTTTATGTCCATTCCACACGAAATCAAATTCTCTACAACTTTGTAGCTTTAAGTTTTTCCAAATTCCAAACCGAAAATATTCGAAATCCACAAACGGACGATTTTCAACACTGTTTCAACACCTTTTAAAATTCATAACAAATCATGCGTTAATTTTCAACGGTTCAAAATTTGTGGACATATACTCAACTCATATATGTATAACATATCCAAAAATCACAACGATCCAACGGTCGGATTAAAATTACAACTCACGCAATAAAGCTTTAAGAACACCGATTTAAGTTTTTAATACCTCCAATCCGACAAAATACTGATAAAACACCACAACATTAATTCCTTCATTTATAACCACATAAATAAATTCATCATTTATATCCACATCAAATAAATATTTTCTTATCATATAAATCAATAATTAATTATTCATAAATAATATTACAGAATCACAATTATGACAACTAGACCGTTCTTAGGAAAGAGGGGGCTTTCCAATAAGGATTTTTCTTTACTGGCGCGCAATTAGGTGACCAAACCTCTCCTTGACAGAATTTTCTAGACATTGCCAATAATGTTATCTAATAATATTATTCAAATAATATGAATTATTGATCTGATAATGGGAAATAATGTGCAGTGAGAATTATTGAAACAACAATAATATAAAATATCAACGCAACAATTATTGAATCAATAAAATAAAATATTAAACAAAAGAATCATCGTAATAATTATTGAGTAGTGGCCTTACTTACATAAGAATCAATAATTCAACAATCTCAATAATATCGCTTACTTATGCAACCACGCGTATTATCAGATTTTAACCAATTTAGTATTCCAACATTGTTAATCTTAAACAACTACGCCTGTGAGACCCCATTTTTATGAATAAAGATTTAAATTTCTATAAATATTTTTTAAATATTATGGAGTGGGTTTGATATAATGTTATAGTTGTGGGTAGTATTTATAAATTTTGCAAAATATGCTGAGTTGTTATATTATATTCGATTGGTCGTGGGAATATTCTTTTTGTCGAGGAATATCCGTATTTACGGTGACAATCATTGGTGGACCCATTAATAGAATTATTATTTGATTGAGAAAACGACAAAATATTTTTATGAAAATAACTAGTGAAGTTTTACTGAATTATCACCGTTGAACTACTTTCATTAGTAAAAGTATAAAGATGTCTGGCGTGGTTGCGTAAGTAACACCTGGTATTGATTATTGATGCTTACGTGAAAAGTCACTCGCTTTAGTTTAATTATTGCTATAGTAATTGTTGCATAAGATCTCAACGTTATTTGATTCAATTATTGTTTATATTTTATATATTATTAAATCAATAATTGAAATGACAGAGTTATTAATATTATAAATTTTAATATTAACGATGTCTAGAAGTTACATCAAGAAGAGGTTTGGTCACCTAATCAAGGCTACCAATAGGAGAAATCCTTATTGAAAAGCCCCTCTTTCCTGCGAACGACTTCAATCGATTAATATTGTGAATTATAATAAAGGTGATAAATGTTGTTAAAATTATTAAAGTGATTTTTATAAAGATTTGCTTATTTTATGGACCCCTATTTACCCATTTTTCAAAATATTCGATAGAAAATTTTTATAAAGGTGGAGCCCACATGTGGGGCCCATTTGTGTTGGAAAAATTATTTTGGAAATGGAAGAGTATACGTATGGAAGTATATGTATGTATTGAGTATATGGTGGGAGAAAATGATATGTGAAAGTGATAGGCGTGTGATGTGTGTGTGAGTGGAAAATGGTGAAAAAGTGGTAGTGTGATAGTGATGTGTAAGAGTGTAGTGAAATTGATTTTTGGGTGGGTGGGGGATTGATGTTGGTTATGGGGGAGAAAAATTATGTGGGAGATATTATATATATATATATATATTTATTTATTTAGCATGTGTTTATATATATATGTCTTATATTTTATTTTTGCTTGGATCCTATTGGTTAGTTGATGACATTTGCATTGGTATGATATCAAAACCTTGATACGTAAATCTGCTAAATTATTTCATCTATGAATGAAAGCCCTTCCATTCTCCTATAAATAGAGGTTCATTCCTTCATTATTTTCTTACGAATTCAATTTAAACTCTAGAGAGAAATTATTATAGAAAAGCAAGAAGAATTTTTTTGTTACTACTTCACTACTCTTATATCCAGCTTCTTTTTTACTGTAAGTGATGTTATTTCTTTTGTATTCAAGAAGAAACTTCATTATTCTATTTCTTTATTGTTCGCATTGGAATAACTCAGATACGCTGGCTACCCTATACTTGGTGACATTCTTCATTATTACATCTTTATTCTTCTCATTGGAATATCCATGCTACATGCGTTTCTGGCGGATCCGGTTCCATTATTTATTATTCCGTCTTTATTATTCTCGCCCGAATATCACATACATATGCGTTTACGTACGAACACAGTTCCATTATTTATTATTCCGCACTTATTATTACATTGGAACATCCCGTGATTGCGTGAATTTCACCGACTGGTTTCGTTATTATTATTCTTGCTGAATAACCTGCCTACGCCAAGCACCGCATGCATGGTGATTTCTTTTGTTATTCCATTCGTTATTATACTCAAATGGGTTAAAATTTTGACTTATACTCCATGAAATTAGTGGAATATCCTCGATATTTGCACTTCATCCAAGATTTTCATGGAAATATTCTTCCGAGCATTTCTTGAATTTTACTCTACAAAGCAAAGATCGTGTTGACAATTTGGACGTTATTAGTTCCCTCGAATTAATTAATTCGTGAACTTGTTTTATCGGATTCTTATATCATTGTCATCATCCTCATGTTTATATTTTTTTTGAAAGTCATCTCATATTCAGAAGTGCGTAGATGGTGTGGCGCCCCCAAAATAGGTATACATCACCCATTCTGAGTTGTCATTACATGGTGCGTAAACAACTACAACTTTATTATTACAACAAGAAATCGTGAGTTTGAATACAAATATTATCTTCTAGATAATATCCATACTCAAATAAATCCTCATCACATTTATTGATACATTATTTTACAAAATGGTGAGGACTACTAAACAACTTTCTAAAAACCTTCATTCCATACCCCGACTCAAATTTCTACGCTATATTCTCGCCTCCCGAAAAAATGGAACAAAAAGGAAAAGGGGTGAGCTCAACTAGCCCAAAGAAAGAATATTATGACTAAGATAATATACAACAAATTACCGTTAGTCTTCAACAGGAAAAATCTAATAGAATACAATAGACAACAAATTTTAAATCAATATTCGCAATGAAATAATAATTCATTAGAAGAGTTAAGTAGAGAATGCAAACTACTATCTTCTATGTATGAATTTAAAAATTCATCGCCTATCTTTTATCCCCGTAAACATCAATCAATATACATCCGAATCAAATATTTATCTTTGCACTACTGAGCCAAAGATATTCATCATTAATCATGTTTCATCTAAACACATGTTCATCTTTTACTACGTGCCAAAGATATTCTTCAGAAATCATTCATCTTCATTTCTACAAGCCAAAGATATTCCATAATATCATCATTTAAGACCGAGGATGATGAAAATATTTTAAAGAAACGAATCCAATGAAACAAAATGACAAGGATTAAGGATTAAGGATTAAGTATTTGTTTTATCCATGTTCAAAAGATAATACCTCAAAAATAATCATAGTGGTGTAAAATTCAAGAATGATCAAAACATGGATAAAACTAAAGCTAAAGATCCGAATAGATATTTTGGACAAAAGAAGAAATTTTATTTTTCTATTGAATAAAGGTCAGTATCGTGAATAAAGTCTTCAGTATAATGCGTGAATAAGAACTTCGACACCAAAAGATAGAAATTCCACAAAAAAACATCTTCACGCTTCATGAATAGTACTCGTGAATAGTAACTCGTGAATAAGAACTCATTAATAAGAATCTCGTGAATAAGAACTCATGAATAAGAACTCATGAATAGTAACCCCAGATATAAAAAAGTTTCAAATTTGATAAAAAGTTTCAACCAATATTTCAAAGATAATGATATTGAAGAAATAATATCATTTGAGAAGAAAATAACATCCCTTACCTCGAAAGATTAGTATTTCTAATTTGGAATCTGGGATATAGTCTTTGAAGGAACTTGCAGACCGCTCTAACAATACTCAAAGTATACTTAAAATACTCACAAGAATACGCTTCGATAATATAGAGAGAAAACTTCGCTTACAATGTGATTTTCAATTCTAACCCAAGACCCTATTTATAGGAAATCGCTTAGAACACCAAAGCGTAAAATTTAATAAAATATTAATATATAATTATTAAATTCCTACGCACCCAAAAAATCGATTCAAACCATCACCACCAAGAGTGACTCACCTTGCCTAACTCAAAAAAAACATTTTTCTTATTAAAATATTTAAAACTTCAAAATTAATTATTTAGAGCTTGAACTTTAATAATTCACAATAAATAGCCCTTTCATCAAGAAATTCGAATCTTGCGAGTTTTTATAGGAAATTCAATTCTCTACAACTTTGCGGAAGAAAGTTTTTCCAAATTCAAATAGAAATTGACCAAATCCACAAATCCAAGCGATTTTACAAGCTATAATCAAATTTCAATTCGATAATTGGGGTCCACCGACATGTTTAACATGTTTTAAACATTTATTGCAAAAAAAATACTCCTCCTCCTCATACTCATATATCCCACATTCGTTGTAAAAATATCACCATTATTATATTATTAAAATATAATAATATATTTAAATGAATTATTTTATCGAGAAAAAGATAAAATTTCAATTTTAACAATTGTCACCATAAAAATTTTCTCCATCTATATCCACATAAAATCAATATTTTTCTCATCATATGAATCAATAATTAATTATTCACAAATAATATTACGTAATCACAATATTGACAACCAGTGCGCTCCCAGGAAAGAGGGGCTTTCCAATAAGAATTTCTTCTTCTTGCCAGCAGCAATTTAGGTGACCAAACCTCTCCTTGTATGTAACTTTATAGACATTGCCAATAATGTTATCTAATAATATTATTCAGATAATATGAATTATTGCTTCGATAATAAAAATATCGTGTGTAATGACAATTATTGAAACAACAAAGAATATAAAATATCAACGCAAAGAATTATTAACTCAATAAAATAATCTGAATGGTAATTATCGTAACCATTATTGAGTAGTGCCTTCTTACGTAAGAATCAATAATTGTGTGCACCGCTGGGTGTCTTCTTGTGTTTTAAACATGCACCGAGTATTTTAACAAGATTAATTGTAGAATAACTACGCCGTTATTTTTAACCAACTTATATTTGTCGTTTTCTTTCATCCAATCGCTTTTCACATTATGGGGCCCACACACACGGTCATGTTGTCATTTAATATTCCCGATAAGCATTTAATATTCCACGACCAAACGAATATTCCACGACCAAACAAATATTCCTCGACAACAATGAATATTTTAAAACCACTTGCTTATTTTGAAATATTTGCGTATTTTACCCCTAACTATCCACATTAATCAAATCAACCCTTACTATTTCAAAATAATAAATAGAGAAAATTAAATTTCATTAATAATAAGTTGGGGTCTTACAGATGGACTTAGTATGATTATGACCAGGGATTATTCGGTGTAATCACGATCGTAATGTTACAAATGATGTGATAAAAAGTCCTCGTTGGCTGTGAGTGCATTGATGGACGATTGTTGGCATGATCACGACCATCGATGAATACACGAATATCCTCGGCCAGTAGTGCATTGGATAATTTGTGGTCGTGACCCTAATGAATATCCTCGCCGTAGAAGTGGGGGATGATGTGGATTATTTATTGTCGAGTCTCGGTTTAAAAAATTGATGAAACGCGTTTTAAATCATAAAAGATAGTAGATTTTATTCTCTACTGACTTTTTTAATGGATCGTATGTTCACGCTGCAGCTAAAACTTGATGTCTATTGTATTTTATCAATTTAACATTGTTGAAGACTAATGATATTTTATCCTGCATTATCTTAGTCATAATATTTCTTCTTATCCGACAATTCCAAGTTATACTCCTAATAATTCCCACAAGTCAAGATGATATTCTCAACAAAAGAAATATTCCACGACCACCAAACTAATATTCCGATAGAAATGAATATTTTATAACCACTTGCTTATTTTGAAAAATTACATTTCACCCATAACCAAAGCGTTATATCAAATTAACACCTTATTAATTTAGAATAAATCGAATTATTTTATTTATTATTTCTTACAAAAGAAGATTTATAAAGAATATTTACTTAATAATTGTTTTACAAAATTTCAAATAAGATTTGATTATTTTGGTTTCAAATTATTTGAAAATTAATTGTTTTATTCGGATTCGATTTCGGTTTTATTAAAATTAATTTAGATACTTCTTCAAAAATAAAATGTTATTTTTAATTAGAATTTTAAAAGACTGTCACATATGGATTGTGTATTTGTGTATTGTTAATTTAAATTATTAATTTAATTTATGAATTATTATGGTTGTTGATTATGTTTAAACATTGTTTAAAAATTTGAAATGAAAATTTTTGTTTTATAAAATTAAGTTTATATTTTAGTTATTCGAATTTCGATTAGTACAAAATAATACTTATTCGTATAATAAAATTATATAAAATTTGATATTCGGTTATAACCGAATACTTTTTCGGTTACAACCGACTACGCACAAGTGCTGCATGGGAAAGAGAAAGCGTGTCAAAAAGGCCCAAAATCAAGCCAGGGATACTTTCGGTACTTGGCGTACCAAGTTCCCAAGCTCGACAAAAACGGAGTAGTAGGAGAGGCGTATTTTGGTAAAATACCACAAAATCCAAGGGCATTCACACAACCCCAGAAATATTTACATAACAATAACGACTGAGAAACCCAGCAGCATAAAAAAGACGTCCTAACTTCAGCCCCCTCCGCTTTCTCTCTCTAAAAAGGTCTTTGTGGCTATATATCTCTCCCCTTTTCAATCGTTCGGTGCCCCTAATCTCATCCTCTCCGATTCCTCATCTTCTCATCAATCCCAACTGTAAGTATTTCAAGCTCAAATCTCAAATCTCAAATCCCGATTCGTCCAATTGGATCTTGTTTTAATTTTTTATAACGAAGATCCCTGATTTTTTAATTGATTTTGTTTAATCGGTTTTGATTTGGGTTTCTTATCGAATTTAATTTGATTTTCGTTTTGGTTTTATGTTTATTAGCTGTCGGTCGGTTGAATGAATTCGATTGACGTGATGTGATGTATCGTGTTTGTGTTGTATTAGATATCCTCAGGGATGATTAGATTAAGCTACATGTTAATTTTTATGTTTAATTGGATCTGTGTATTTTGTCTCTGAAAAAAAGGTTGAATGGATAGGGTTTTGGTAATTTGATTTGGGAAGGTAAAGTGAGAGTACTTCTGTAAAGATTTAATTTTAAGAGTACTTGTGTAAAGCTTTATTTTTTTTTTGTTCTTTTCCCTTTTAGTCTTCTGTTTTTTGATTTTTATTTTAATGGTAGGGGGTTTGATAGGCTTATCTGGCAATGTGAGTGTAGAACTCTGAAGTTGTCAAACTAATGAAAAAGCTAAATTTGTGAAAAGGTCTATTGGATGACTTGTAATGTATCCCTATGTCCTATATTATCCACTTGATATGGAAAATTGTGTAAAGACTGAATCTTTGTCCATTTGAGGCATTATTGATGTCTTCAAAGTTTGTAAGCATTTTTTAGTGATCTTATGCCTCTATGTATGAAGTCAATGGTGGACTTCTAGTATTGACTAAGTGACCAATTTGAGGTATTATTGATGCCTTCAAACATGAATGTTTTTTACTGATTTAATATCTTCATGTATGAAAACGATTATTTGACTTGTATATTTTGATTTGTGTTTGGTAAAATTCTATGTATAGACAATCATGAGTGATGAGGGAGAAAAGACTTGTCCTCTCTGTGCCGAAGAGATGGATTTGACAGATCAACAATTGAAGCCTTGCAAGTGTGGTTATGAGGTCTGAATTATTCCTTTTACTTTTTTGGTTGAGGTTCTTGGGTATTTATATTTTTCCTTTCTCAAAATGTTTGAATTGGTAGTTAATTATTGCAAAGGACAACCATACTGTTTGTCCTTCTCCAACTGGTATTGGTATAGAATGATTTCTTTCTTTCTATGGTAAGGAATTGTTAGAAGCTATTACTATGCCAGTTACTTTGTCCAAACATGATGGTCTAATTTTAATTTTCTGAAAATGTGTTATGTGTAGTTACTTATGTCAAAAGTTTGACATTTGTGGTCATAGGCTTTCTGTTTTATATACTATTAGAATAGTGAAATTAGATTCTTTTATATGTGGATTTTTTTGAACTTTGTTCATGGTTAATCATTTAAATATGCTTACATATTTACCTAAATTTCTCATTTATTTTTTGCTTATATCATATGGTCTAGTATTTCTGGTCCCTTGAACATATACATCGAGAGGTTGTGGTAAGAAATCCTGGATTTTGTATATGCTATGAGCTCGTTGACTTGATATCGTCATTCAATAGCCAATGCTACTACCAGCTTGTAGTTGTAATCTGGAATGATGACACATGTATGCTATGCAATGACATATGAACATGGATATACTATGCAATTTTTTTTTAATTATGTCTTTTTTGTTAAGTTTAATTTATTATAAAATTATGATTTTCTTCACTTGTATAGCACCCATTTATTGAATTCTTAAGATTCTTTGCTTCATCATATTAGTTTGCTCTTAATAGTATTAGTCAGCATTAAATACAAGATCTGATAGTATGGTTGCTTAGAGTGAGAATGGTGGCAGTTAGATTTAAGCTGCTATATATACTGGTCTGTTATTTTTGAGTTGTTGTCAACCCAATATATTGAGTTTTTGTATTAAACAAAACTATACCTTGGAAGTTGAGGTTATATAATTTATCTGCAAATCAAAATGCGAGAAATTGTCAAAAGAGATCCTAATTCCAGTTTCTTGACATGTTTATTGGGAATATTTATGTAATGAAAAAGATAAATGAAAGGGAAAAAAGAAGAGAGAACTGAAGTCTTTAGGATAGGTTCTTGCTAGTATGAAGAATAAAGGATAAAGCATATAGTAGATAAAACTATAAAAAATGCATTATCCAGATATAAATGTTTAATGGTTGTGACATTTACATTTCTTGTCTTATTTGTATAGAGCTGCTACTGTATCTGTAGTACAGTTAATTTTCTTACTCTTCTACCTGTAGAGCAGAAGAGCGAACTCTTTGCTCTTTTGTGTGATTCTTATAAAAACTTTATTGTAACCTCAATAGTGTTTTTGCATTTTTGAAGACATGTGTTTGGTGCTGGCATCACATAATGGACATGGCCGAGAAGGACAATATAGAAGGCCGGTGTCCAGCATGTCGTTCCCCTTATAACAAGGAAAAGATTGTTGGGATGGCAGCAAAGTGTGAAAGGTTTTTCATTTAAGAGAATTCTCTTTGACACAAGTTTTTCTATGGATCTTTTTGATATTATTCTGGCTAACATTATGGCGTTGGTGGTCAGGTTGGTGGCTGAGATTAGTATGGAGAAAAAAGTAAAGTCAAAGTCAAAAAGTAAAACACCTGATGGAAGAAAGCAACTTAGCAGTGTGCGAGTGATTCAACGGAATCTCGTCTACATTGTGGGGTTACCTCTTAGTTTAGCGGATGAAGATGTGTGTATATAGATCCTCTCTCCCTTTGTTTCTCTTTCCTCTCTCCTTTCTCCACCTTTTACCCTAGTGGTTGAACTTCAATATGTTTTCATATGCAGCTTCTACAGCAAAAGGAATACTTTGCCCAATATGGAAAGGTGCTGAAGGTGTCTATATCTCGTACAGCAGCTGGGACTATTCAACATTTTGCAAACAATACTTGTAGCGTGTAAGTTCAAGTATCATTTTTGCTAGTTTATTGCGCTTCTAAAAGTGTTCCTTTTTAGGTCAATAGATCGGGTCATCTATTCTTTTTCTGTCCAATATCTGTCTTCGTAATTGAAATTTATTAACTTATCCTTGAATGTTTATGTGGTAAGCAGGGCAGCAAATATTTTTGTCTGACATTGTCTGGGTTGAGAATTCTTGTGGTTATTACTGTATATTAAGTTTCTCTAGTGGCTATGAGTGGAGATGTTTATCAAAAGTGAGTTATACACTTGTTTTGTCCCAGATATATCACTTATTCAAAGGAGGAGGAAGCAATTCGTTGCATTCAATCAGTGCATGGGTTTACATTGGAGGGTAGACCTTTGAGGTTGGAATGTGTTGGGCTTTATCAATTGCAACCATGAAATACTTATTTATTTGCATTTATTTATTGGTTTTTATGTTGCAGGGCATGCTTTGGAACTACAAAATACTGCCATGCATGGCTGAGGAATGTGGTATGATTCTTTAACAAATTAATGGTAGGATCTTGGCCTATTGCTTTTGTGCTTCTCTTAATGCTATTATTTATGTCCAGCCTTGCAGCAATCCAGATTGTCTGTACTTGCATGAAATTGGTACACAAGAAGATAGTTTCAGTAAGGATGAAATAATATCAGCATACACAAGGTATTGTATGGTGCATTCAACACCGGCCTATTTCCCTTTCTTGATTACATGTTATCTGAGGTCTGTATAAGGAAATACATGAGCATCTAACCACCACACTGAACCTAATTGATAATGTGACGGACGGTCAATTCTTTAGTTCTAAAATATTCTTCAAAACTTATGCTTTATGTTGTAAACAATCAGAAAGTTTTGCATTTGGTATATTATGAGGGTTTTTTCGAAGTGTTGAAAATAAAAAGCTTCATTCTACAGTTCCTCTTATATTGTAATTGTTTACTATAGTTAATGCATTTCAAATTTTTTATATGCATGTATATTAACTTGAATTTTTTGGAGGTAGTTGAATTTGTTGAAGGTATCACATAATTCGAGCTTTGACGAAAATTGGCGTCTATTCATGTTAGGCATATATAACCATGCCTAGAAATTTTTAGTCATCATATATTCTTGTGTACTAAAAAAAATTAAGGAACCCTTTGTTTTTGGTTTCTCTCTAGTTAATTGTAATGATTCTGAAGAGGGAAGCGCAACAAATTAGTGTTGTTATTTGAGCAATATGCAGCGGCTAATCTTTCAAATTGTCAACATGAAATAATTAGGGAGTTTGACCTAAAAATGGCTGCTCGTGGAGTTATGCTTCCTATTATCTAAATTAGCTTTCTCATCTAGACTCAGTTTCTCTTCCTTTTATATATTTTAAGTGTGTTCTGAAAAAACAATGGTTGCCTTGATTAGAATCCTCTGTTGACCATTTATTGTCTGGCTAATTAACTTACGTAGTTATTTTAAAGGAGTAGAGTTCAACAAATTACTGGTGCTACAATTGATATGCAACGTCGTTCAGGGAATGTATTACCACCGCCTGCAGATGAATTTTGCAATAACAGCTACACTTCCTCAGGAACAACTATTAGTAAAAGCGCAACAAATGTGAGATTTTTCTGTCGATCTTTTGTTCTCTAGGTTTTCTTTTTTCTCAATAGAAATCAATAGTTTACCTGTCGTGGATTCTACGTGATTGTTCTCTAATATGTAAGTTATTTTTTCTCAATAGAAATCAATAGTTTACCTCAGTCGTGGATACTATGTGATTGTTCACTAATATATAAGAAGTGTGTTCTGCTTGGCTGTTTTTGTAACAAATGTGTTCTGGCTTTATATGCAGGACATTGAAATCTGTTCTGATAATATCTTGGGCTCATCTGTCTGGCAGACTCCAGCAAGTAGTGTAAGAGGCTCTCCACGAAATAGTAGCTCTGGGAGATCTGTGGGTCTTCCTGCAGCAGCATCATGGTACAACTTTGACTGTTCTGAATCCTTGTTTTATTTTGAGCCTGGTTCTTAAAATTTTAATGTTTTTCAGGGGAATGCGTGCCTCAAATAGCCAGCCACAATCTGCAAGTATGGCGAGTTCAAATGGACCTTCTAAGCAGAAATCTGACGCATGTAGTGCTTCACTAGCATTTTCAACTGCAGTAGCGAGCCCAGCTCAGGTCTCTATATTGCACGGCGATTCAGGAAAGAAGTGTGATGAAGAAGTCCGCACAACTACAGAGAAAGGTAAATTGGAGCCAGTGGAATCTGTTATACTTTATATGGATGCAGATCATCGAAGAACTCCATCTGATACTTCTACCATGATTGGACATTCTGTTTCTTCAGTTATAAACAGCCAGTTATCTACACCACCATTGAAGTATAAAGTTGAATCCATTAATGTGCCCGTCAATTTAATGAAATCATTTGATCTTGCTGAGCAGTCTTGTGGTATTGGTCCTGAAAAAGGTCAAAATGTTGCTGTAGAAGGTAAAGTTCAGAATTTATGCTCTGATATGTCGTCACTAAATATTGATAGACAAGGGTTAAACCGATGTGACACAGAGCAATACAGAGAAACTTTGACCTCGCAAGCTCCAGCGAAGGCTGCAGCATCCAGTAAGTGTAGTACTGTCCCCAGAGATCAGTCTGAATCAAGATTAGATTCTCAAGCGCAAGTAGCAGAAAGGGCAACACGTGAAGTCGAGGATGACTTGGTATCTTTTGATGTCCAGAGACTTGAGGATCCAGAAGTTGTCAGTCATACAAGCTACTTAACTAGTTTATCTCAATCGTTTCATCAATCAGATAGTTCTAGGGTCTTCTTCCCACAGCAGGCTTATGGTTTACTTGGTGTTAATGTTGATCCTCTTATTGTAGATAAGAAACTTGACAAGGGTTCACTTCTGCAAGAATATAGTATCCCAGTAATATCTAATGGATACTCTGATAATCGGGCTAGAAGTTTTACTGATTTGGATACCAGTGCTAACCATTCTTACACGCTACCAAATGAAGGGAAAATGAAGCACGTTGGAAGATATGAAGGTGAAATGGTAAAAAATGACGGCATTGCTGCTAATGATATGGGAGAGAGCAGCATCATATCTAATATTTTGTCAATGGACTTTGACTCATGGGATGATTCTTTAGCTTCACCTCAGAATTTAGCTAAATTATTGGGTGAAACTGATAAACAGCAGGGATCTCTCGGTGTTTCAAGTTCATGGAAAGTACAAAACAGTAATCAATCTAGGTTCTCTTTTGCAAGAGAGGAGGATCAAGTATCCAATTTTGAACCATCTTTTAGTAACTTTGGCCAAGCTATGAGGAATCACTCTTTCGGAAATGATTTTGTTAATAACAAAGATTTTTTTCTTGATAATGCTGGTAATAGCAATGGTTTCTCTACTTTTAGTGCTGAGGAACCTGGTAATTTTGCAAGCATCCATTCTCATTATTCTTCTAACAAGTTTTCAGGTGAGTTATTTGTTGCTTTGTTTTTCATTTTTCATCGTTATATCCTTTTGTATTCTCGCACTCGTGTTTAATTATGTTCATATTTTTTTCACCACTATTAGTGTTTTTCTTTTTAATGATACATATGTATTAGGAAATCTGAGACCCTTAGTTTGTGAGTAAATATGAGGCATTGGAAACCTAGTTCGGGGCTGTTTTTATAAAACTGAATGAAAAGTTAAAGGAATCTGAATGAACTGAATGGAGTAGAAGATCTGATTATAGAATGAAATGAGTGTTTGATTGATAATTATCTGAAATGATGTGATTGATTGATAATTGTCTGTCTAAAACATCTAAATGCATGTATTATCGTATTTTAACCTTTTGAGTTGTTATGAACAACTTTATCATTTAATTATAAATAAATAATGTTATTCAAGTTAAATTAAATATAAACTTTTGAACAATCTTTGAGGGAGTCTACTATTATTAATATAATTTTAGAAATAAAACACTAAAAAATACTAATAACATTCTATAGTATAAAAATCAAAACAAAAGATGACAACAACATTTTTTAAATTGGTTATTGACCAATTTGTTAAAGAAAAATCAAAAACAATTTGTATATAACAAAATTTGTTTACTTATAAACAAGGTTGATATTGAATGTAAGTTTTAATTGTTTATTAGATTATGCAAGTAAAAATATTATTCAAAACTACTTATTCAACAACAAATTTTTGGATGAATCGTTCGATACATTCATATTTATTCAAGTTTAAAATTGTTAATCAAACAGTCTGAATGACTTGTTCGTTCAGACTAATTTAGACCTATTCAAAAGTACACAAACAGCCCCTTCCTTATGCTGAGTTAAGTTTGCTTGTTAGTCTATTATTTTCCTTTAATTTCTCTGATTGTTATTGTGCATGCATGCAAGCACTTTTTTTTTGAAGTTTAAAACTTTGACATCGACATTCGATCGAATATTAATCTGCTATACGGAAGGGCTATGGTTGAATTACAGTGGGAAGAACGTCAATCCTTCATCATGTTTGTTTCTTTTTCAAAGTTTTCCATTATTTTTAGGTTGTCTCAATTATTTTAGATGCTCTATCACTCTATATTTTGTTGTAGCTGGTTAGTTGAGTTTATGCCCACAGAAGTCCCACCTGGAAAAAGTTGTGTCCCTCTGTATAGCTATACTGTTGTTTTGTGCTTAACTGCATATCTACAAGCCCTTAGCTGTTTGAGATATCATGATGTGTATTGATGAGTTGAATATTTTAGTGTCTTTACTGGTTTAACATTATATCCACTCAATTTATATGTTGTGTTTTCTATATGTTCCCCCCTTTATTGCTGTGAATATAGCTCTACTTGCTTACTGCTCTGAGCTAAATATTATTCTGATGTCCTGAAACAGTTTCAAGAGCTCAGGTATCAGTTCCTCCTGGATTTTCTGGGCCCAGCAGAGCTCCACCCCCAGGCTTTACCCCTCATGAAAGGATGGAACAGACTTTTGACATACACTCTGGTTTGTTATTTTTACAATTTTAACATTGTTGTCCATATTTTTTGTGTGTAACATCACTTGTTTAAATTCACAAGTTCTTCCCTTGCCCGCTTTGCAGGGAATAATTTTCTTGACAATTCTTCCTTGTCAAGAAAACCATATCAGGCACCACCTGCTATGAATATTGGTACCACCACTGCTGATATTGAGTTTATGGATCCCGCAATTTTGGCAGTAGGTAAAGGGAGACTTCCAGGTGGGCTTAGCAGTCCTGGTTTAGACATGAGAACAACTTTTCCTCCGCAGATGAGTACTTATGAGAACGAGGCAAGACTTCAGTTATTGATGCAACGATCTCTTTCTCCACATCAGAACCAGAGATATGTAGAAATGGGGGACAACTTTTCTTCACGTCCTGATGGTTATGGGATGCCTACAAGGATTATGGACGAAACTGTTAACAACAATTTTTCCCCATTTTCTCAATTTACTCTTTTACAATCAAGGAGTCAGCTAATGTCAAATGGCAACTGGGATGGTTGGAGTGAGGTTCAGAGGGGGAATGACTTGAGTATGTCTGAGCTGCTTAGAACTGAGAGATTGGAAATAAACAAGTTTTTTAATGGTTATGAGGATTCAAAGTTCCGGATGCCCAGCTCCAGAGATTTATATAACCGAACATATGGGATTTGAATTTGGTTGACTCTCGACTAATGAAACAGAATGATCCTATGTGATGTGACTTGAAACTTGACAGATTTGCACTGAGAAGACAAGTCTGGCTCCTGATTGGTCTGACTGGGCAACTTGCCTTGCCGATTGGTGAAGGAAAGAACCTTCTGAAAACTGGTCTCTTCCCAAACTAGCTGGTAAAGATAATTTCTTATTACTTACATGGAGAAAATAAATAGTTATTTTTTGATGTCATGGATAATTTTGTATGCATCGGCTTCTGTGCAATTGTATTCAGATACTTGTAGGCATAATTGTCGCTGTATAAATGTCGGTGATTTCTGACATGAGATGGAGTTTGGATCATTTCTTTACTCTTGGGATGTTAATGTTGACTCTTAGTAATTATTTATTCTCTTTTATGCAGGCAAAGGAAGCCTTTGATAAAGACTCGGTGCGAAGAAGGTTGAACACAGGAAGGTACAATCTGTAGGGGCATATGGTTCGTTACATGATATGATTGTTTTGCATTCCACCGATCACATGAAAGTGAATCAGGATAAACCTCTCAACTATAGATGAAAGTGGAAATGGATTTGGTTCTAATTTGCTATTTATATACCTGCCAAAAATTATCAGAATTTAGAAGAAAGAAAATGGCCCCAGTTTTGTTGTTGATCTTATTGTTTTCAAGCAGTTTTGAGCAATACTAGTAGTGTGTGCTGAGTTGCGACTGTTCTTTCCTATTTATTATGAAGAGCGCTAAAATTTTCTATATTTGATAATTATTTTCTTTGTTTAATTGCTGAAGAAAAGGGGACATATATGTCACCTTTCTAATGTTATACTTCCTATGGGTTTGAATAAATTATTTGTTAGCTCCCTTCCACACAAAGTTTTCAAAATTACCTCATTATTTTACCTATTTTTTTGATAAATTAAAGAATTATCGTTGTTTTATGGGGATGAAGAGACCAATGAGTAAATGAGACTAATGAGTTTTTTAAGGAGAAAATGAGATAATTATGATAAGATAATATTTAAGGGTATTATAGATATTTGATATTATATTTAATGTTTTTCAATTATTATTAAGAGCATTAACAATAGTTTTTTTAATCAATTCTCTATTCTCAATTTTGAAGAATACATCAACAAATTATTATCGCTAAACGATCGTTCTCAAAAATCTCTTATTTAAGTGAACTCATTAATCATACATACACATGTTGACATTTTTTATTATTTTATTTTCAAATTATAAACTTAATATTGATTAATTTTTTAAAAACTAATTCTAAACGTATTCAAATTTAAAATTGATATAAATTTATTTAATTTATGTTTATATAATTATAAATATTATAAAAGTACTATTAATTATAAAATTTATTATTTTTAAAATTTAAATGTATTATATTAAATTTAAATTTAAAATATCACAAATTAACTTTTTAAAAGTTAATATTGATACATTTGTAATTACAATCCATTCAATATTCACCCCATAAATTACTTAAAACTTATAATAAAATAAAATTATTTTAAAGTGGAATATAATTGATAAATTATACTCTTTATAAATTATAAGATTATCATTAATTTGATGCTTTGAGTTAAACTTTTAAATTTTAACTTTAAATTTTATTATTTAGAAAAATATAAGTCCCGTTTATATTTAAAAAATGTTTTTTAATTATTATTTTAATTAATATAAGAAAATTATTGTAAATGCTCTAATTTTTATGCAACACTCTAAAATGTCCAGTATTAAGGGACGGAGGGAGTATTGCTTAACTTCTCTGTCCAGTTAATTGTGCTAAGGATCGGATCTTCCAATACTACTTCTTCAATGAAAGCCCACAATTACACATACACATACACATACACATACAGTACTGATTGATACACGTACGTAGTTTTTAATTCTTTATGAGGAAAGAAGGGAGAGAATATATATATTACAAAACTTTATTAATTAAGATAATCACACATCCCCGGACAATTTTGTACATTTTCTAGATTATCTCTTACAAATATTTTTTATAACATATTCTAATCACGTATCGTATTAGATCGTACTTTAAATTACGATAATCCATGTATATATATATATATATATATATATATATATATATTAAAAGGAGTGATCAATAACATGAATCCATCAATCATTGTAAAATTGTATATCATTTTATTTATTAACCTCTGAGACATATTTGGTCTCCTTAAAAGAAGATCTTATTACCATAAAAAGTGTTCAAAGCCCATCAATCTTATTAAAAGGTTTTGATTCTTAAACAAAGCCCTCCCAACAATACAAACAGACAAAGACTAAAGGGTTTATTCAATCTTGAAAAGAAGTAGAACATAATTTTAATGACAATGGGTATTATCCTAACACTTTTAATCATGGTATTATCATTTAGGTCTTTTGGGTCCTTAAAAGAGATCACTGCCCCATCTTATTACCATAAAAAAATTAAAATAAAAAAAATAGCCTATTAATTAATTCACTTTTTTTTAGCTGGTTTTGGTTCTTAAATAAAGCTGAATATATACAACCCTCCCACAATTTCGATACAAACAGACAAAAGTCCTCAATCATCATCAATTCAATTCCCCACCAAATGGGTGCCTGATTCTGTACCATATATTTATTGTTTGTTTAAGATTTCTGAGAAAAAAATAATCTAGTCCCTTGTCCATTTCCAAACAACAAACCAATAAAAAGTAGGGCAGGAAGGACCCAAATACAGTATTCTGGAGAAGATGAGTCATTAAGATGGTGCAACAGAGCTTGGCCCACCATGTGCTGCAAATCCATAGGGTAATCTTATAAGGTCTTCCTCTTCATCCTATAGTAATTATTCAATCATATTATATAAGAACTTCCGGCTTAACCTTTTCCAGGTGCAAGAAATCGAGGATTTCATTGTTACACTACTAGCTAGTAGTATTTAATTGACCCTTTTTGCAACATATGTTTATGCATGTATATTATTGTATTTCCTTCTAAAACAAAACAAAAAAAAAATTCAATTACTTTCGTATGTATATGTTAGGAGGTCGCGTGATCATTTTTATATTTAAAATGAAGGTATTATACATTTTTAGTTATAATTTGATGCATTAGTTTATTTTGATTCAAAATTATTATGTTTAATAAAATAAATTTTGGAGTTAAATGCATTTTGACCCCCTAAATTTACCTCATTTTGCACATTGCATCATATATTTCAAAACGTTACACTTTGAATCATAACACTTACTTACCCAAAATTTGTCCCTAAAAAAGTGATAGGGTTAGTGTTTAAAAGTGATCATTTTTATACTTTTAAATGATGGAATTTTCATATTTAAAAAAGATCAAATTCAAAATTGTCTATACCTTGGTGAATAAAGTTCATAGAGAAAAGTATGATAAGTAAACATTTAACTTAAAATTATATAAAATAATAATAAAGACTTTTATTCTGTGACCGAAGTAGAAAAATAAGTTACCAAAATGGGTTGGAACCCACGACAAATTTCCCATCAAAGCATCAAGATAAATACCCCACCTTTATTTAATAAAAATGGAGTTGGTGTGATGTAGTATGCTGCCACTGATGGTTTTAGTTTCTTTAAAAAGATGGGAATGGCAAGAAAAAATAAAGCTATAAGAAGAAGATAATTTGAATTAGGTTATTGCTTACAATAACCAATTATGAAATCCATATGGTCCACCATTCCCCACATAAAGTGAGACATAACGACCAATTATCAGATAGAAGATCTTACGATGATCCGGTAGCCAAAAATGTATTAACTTATATGATAAAGTAGTTGGTCTTGTTTAGAAATATAAAATACACCTATTTGTTTGAAGAAATAATCTTACAATATTGTTAAAATTTAAAAGTTAGACTTGTATTCATTTCAATTTTTGTATTTATTTGATGTGTTGGCTTCTGATCTATATTAATAAAATATTATCTTTTCAAAATAAAAAAAAAGATGCAAAATGGCTGCCTTGGGTACCAGCTCCATTGTCGTTTATAATTTGGCAACTAAACAAATTTGTATGTTTGGTGATCGAAATTTAGAACGTTTGCAACAGTAGTGTTTGGAGGTCGAAAACCCTAACGTAATATTTGTGAGTTAAATAAATTATGTTTAAAATAAATTATTTGTAAACAAATAAAATTCACAACTGTATTTGATTTGTACCGAACACTCTTGTATTTGGTAGACGAACAAACACAAATAATGATAATCCTAATAAATTAAAAAATAATATTTTTAGCACAGAACTCTGATGCAATTTATAAAATAAAATAAAATAAAAATCTTAAACATGAGGCAAATGTAAAATAATTGAATGCACTATTTGGCTTTGGATTGTGAAGTATTGCATTGGCCTAAATTAAATTGCAGTTGGAGAAAATGAGATTGACAAATGAGTAATGAGAGCCATGATTGATTATTTGATTTGATGGTATACAAATAGTACAATTAATTATATAGGTCATGAAACACTAACATCAAGATTCCCCATTTCTCCAACACAAAACGACGTGGCTATACCCTTTCCACTCAACTTCGTCCCCCACCATGTCTATTCCAACGTTCTATTTTTAGCCAAACAATCTACAGTGATCTTTGTAAATTGTAAAATCGACTAATTCAAAAATAATTTTTTTTTAAAAAAATAATATTTAAACAGGTTTGTTAAATTGTTTAATTGATTCTACCAAATAATTGAAGGTGTTGTCTCTTAAAGAAAATTCTATGAAACAATTTGATGGACAAATAAAAGTATTTTTAAATCATAATAATGCATATTTAGTTAGACGGAAAGTAAAACTATAAAAAATACTGACCATGAATCATTCCTCTTATAAATATGCTAATTTGATTTTATTAGTTATCTCAACTCTGTACAATAACTCTAGTTTTAGATGCACTACCACCAAGCATTGACTGGGATGGTATCAACTGGATTTGTCATCCTAAAGATGTGGTTGTAATGAATTAATAGTAAACAAAAAAAAAAAAAAAAAAAAAAAAAAAAAAAAGGAACTGTACTTTTAACATTGTCCACAATCAAATGATCATGGGACTTATCATTGGTCAAGTAGTCTTAAAGTTTGGATGAGTTGAAGCTCTGAACAAGTGCCATCCTTGATTAGAGACCCAAGTTTGTTCCAACTAATTTAGTAGTCAACTGAAATTACTTTTCTTGGTTAAGTTATTATACTTTCCTATCACCCATACCCAAATTTACACATTTTCAAAGTGCATACACTAGTAATACAAAACATCCCATAATTTGAACCAAGGATCAAATACACATGAAAGGCCCTAATAAACCAAGTTCAACCCATATTACTTCATCCCAAGTTCACACTAGTTTTCTTTTTGACACTCACTAATTAATTAATATTTGCTAGACCACAAAGGTGGTGGTATAGTGGTAGTATGATGCACTACTGTCAATTCACTTAGGTTTCCTCTATTTCCCCTTCTAGCCTTTCCCTAGGTTCCCCTGGCCCCGGGAATGGATTGCTTAATCACACACAACTCACCCATTCATGCAATGAATCTTTTGAATTGAGCAGCTTCTCGATTTCAACCGTTAATCTCACTGAAATACATTGTCTCACCAATTTAAAAACGAACTATACTTTCGCTTAACACAGACCGGGGGGATTCATGAATTACTTTTCTTGCTGCTGGAAACAACTTCTGGCTAAAAATAGAAAAAATCCAGCACATATTGGCAAGAAAAAAAGATCGGGGACACTACATGGGAATATGGGATTAGAATTTTCTTTAAACAATAAAATCGACATTGTAAAAATGATTAACTAGAGAAGCCACAATCCAAGTCTTTGTGTGTGCAATCATTTCTTCAACATAAAATACTGGTTGCAGGGATCACTGTTAGTAAAAGTATTGAGGAGTGTTTGCGGCAGATGAAGGAGCGTAGTGAGTGGCATCTTTTGACGGATGAGTGGAAGCCGAGAGCATGGTGATAGCCGGAGATGAGAATCCTGATGATGCTGCAGTAGAAAACAATCTAACTGGAGGGGGACCAACCAGACCATTCATTTGCCACGCCCAGTTTTGGGGTCCTAGTGAAGGACCTACTTCAATTCTTTTCTCTGTTGCTCTTTCCTGCTAAATGATTTATAAAGATACAATTAATTGTGACAGCAACGTTATACATATCTTCCAGACAAAAAATTTGTAAAGTCAAAAAAGAACACTACATTTACGCATCTTAAATATTGATGTCAGTTATTCTCCCCTCACTAAACCTTTATCTCATGATCTAACACGTTTATTGACATAGCTAAAGTTTAAGTTGGACTTGGACATATATATGGGCCATATAATAAATTTTGTTTGACGTTAATCTAATCTATTTTGATCTGATGTAACCTAGCGTTTATACTAGCAACCTAATTTGATTTGGAACGTAGTCTGAGGGCAATAACTTCTACACAACAGACACGTTTCTATTATATATTAGCCCCATTATCAGCTTTGTCATGAATGCCTAGTAATTGCAATCCTGTACCTTTAACTCCAACAATGATTTAATTTCCAAAATTTTCTGAGATATGAAATCATTATGGCATGAACTTGCAATCTATTCCTTAAGAATGATATGTTTAGTAATGATTTTTTTGACCTCTCGAATGCATGTTGGATGTTGTTACAAGTTTGACTAATTTACCTCATAGCCAGGAAATAAATTAGGATATGCGCCAGTCCATAAAGGAGGTTGCTCTGATTTTACTGGTAGCCCCTTGAAGGTAGTAGGATTACCTACTGTTGTCGTAGCATGGTTCTCCATCTGTTCTTGCACAGCACAATGAATTAGATTTTTTATAGCGTTAAACCAAATATCAAGTTTGAACTAATGTAAGGCACAACAGAAGTAACTGGCAAAACCAACATCCACATTGACACGAACAGATAATGACTGAAAGCAAACAGATTTGAGGTGAAGGATCAACCTATCTGAAAAACAGAATCACCACTTGTTTGGTAAAATCAAGAGGTATATTAAACACGCGATTGCAGACCATAACAGGAATATATAGATTTTTATGAGCATTACCTGTAATCTCCTAGCTTCAAGCACATCATAAGGATAAAACTGGAGACGCCCCAAACTTTCACTTTCCTTTGGACCGTTTTCAGAAGAGGGGGTTGAAATGCCTAAGTTTAGATCAAGATTGTGGTTGCTACCTGCAATACAAGACAGAGAAAAACTCATGCCCCAACTCAAAACAACTAAGAAAGCAATAAATATACTTCAGAGGACAACAAGATATAAGAACAAATCAAAAGTATTGAAGAATACCTCCATTACGTGCCTCAGAGATCAGCTCCCCTTCATATACACTTTGCTCAAAGTTAGTGAGAGCCTCCCTTCCATTACAATTGATAGCCGCCTTGTCATAAGCCCTATTTTCCAGAAAATCAAAAAGGTAGAGACGTGTTGGATGACAACCCTACTGAGTTGAGAATTCAGGGTAAAAAATTCAGTATTAGGGAGAGAGTGTAATTCATGATCATTAGGACCTTGCAGCTTCTACTTCACTGTCGAATAGCCCAAGATAAATATACCTGCAATGCAAGCATCGTAATCTCCAGGATGAAAATTGTGTCTTCAATCATTTCCTCTTCTAAATTGGCATCTCAGAATTTTTTCAAACAATGGAAAAGCATCTCATCGAGATCACAAAAACCAATCTCAATCTATTCTTTTAATATGATCATAATTATAAATAGCTAGTAGTCCTAAGGAAAGACAAACTGAAATAGTTAAAATTTCCTCACTTTTTTCCAAGAAATTGGCCCATCCGAGCTTCCCATCTGCCACATTTGTGGAGTGTAACCCCTCTGTATTTTGAGCTTCCCCGTGAGAAACCAGTGCTCTGGCGACGGAGTATGTGCACAAATTCTTCTTTGCTTAGATTCTTCACCTGCAATTATATATGTTTAAAGATAAGAACCTAATATCATTGTCCTTCCAAGTTCATTGGAGGTGCCTCAAGGGATAAGAAAATTACTAAACTAGTAAACTCCAACTATGTTAATCAAGAATTCTTTCTTAAGTCTCAAATCAAATGACTAAACTGAGAAATTAATATATACAGTAAAACATTAACCTGATTCATATCTTCCTCATAATCACTCAGGTTAAAATTTATGTCAGCATCAACACCGCGAAACTTAATTGCAGCTCGATCATAGGCTCTGATACCATAGAATATGAACAAGTATTAACACACGTAAAAACTAAACTAATGAATTAATCCCACAAAAAAACTTAAAAATATATATAAATCAACAAATATTATTACCTAGCAGCAACATGAGCGGTGTCAAATCCACCTAACCCAAACCCAAACATTGAAAACTTCATCAGTATTTGCCATACTTAGAAAAACAAAACACAACAAATTGACCCCTTGCAGGCCAAAAAATGAAATAGCTCAGTCAATCAATTCCTACCCAAATAAACTTGTTTCCCACAATCCCTGCAGCAACAATAAAAGGCATGAACTCTTACGAACTATCAACAAAATCTATAAGTACACCACAGTAGTTCAATAAATTGAGATGAATTATTTATCTAACCAGATATGAGATTCCCATCTACCAGTTCTCCGGTAAAAGGTAACTCCTCTGTACTGTGAGCTACGAGACCTAGGTCCCCTCCTACTCTTTTTCGCCGCCGCCGGTTGCTTTTGATTTTGCTGTAGAGACTGAATTTGACTGAAGGAGAGATCAGTTTTCCAATTAGGAGACCCTAAATAATTAGAAACTGAACTACTTTGTGCTCCGTGATTTTCATTAACAGGAAACAACTGCCGAGTCACGAACTCGGACTGAGTCCTCGTCCGATCCTCCTGATTACTTTCCTGATCAGCATTGACACTGTTCATAATTCCTCCGACTTTTAAGATGTCGAAATTGAAGGCGGCGGTGGAAGAGTCGTCGCCGCCGGCATTGCTGGAATTCTCATCGGCATTTACAATTGATGAATTTGAAGTCCCCGATTCCTCCATTTCCGCGTAATTTTCTCCCCTCATCATCCTCATTGCGTTGTTGTTTTCATCGTTTACAATGCTAAGATTAAGATCCAACATGATTCAACAGCTAAAATTCCTTTTTCTGAACGGACCGAACGGTGGAAATCTATATATTAAGATCGTTTTATTATTTCAACAACTGTAATTGTGAGTAGTTTGTAATAAGCATTTGAGCATCGATCAACAAGTTGAACAATTCACTGATCCGATATCAGCAAAATCGGAATTTATATATATATAATACTTGAAGACAGAGTCTCTGATCGTATAATGAAGAATCGGAGTTTTGTACCTGCAAATTTATGAATTGAATTAGGAGTAAATTGATGTCTGGAGAAGATTAGAAAAAGTAGAAGAGTAAGGAGTCTATGAAGAGGCTTGAAGTTGAGGAGTTGGAAGTGGAATAATGGCGGACTGTGTGATTGATTCCGCCATTTTATTGTTACAGAGAGAGAGAGAGGAATGAAATGGAAGATGAGATTTGTGAGGGAAGATTTCAGCACTCCATTTTTTATTTGGTGTGTTGTCTAAGGGAACCGGTTTTGCCGGTTATCGGTCGTTGATTTTACCGGAGTATTTATTTACATGTTTTGTCGGTTTGCCTGGGATCAGTTAGGAGTAGCGATTAGCTGGTTTCATAGACGGAAACAGCCGCGTATAACTGTCAATATTTCTTTCGTACCTCATTTATGTACTAGTAGTAGTTTATGTGCTCCGTATCTATAACTTTTTGTGCAATCATCTCTTCATTTTTTTTATGCAAAGTACTACTAATACTATGTATTTTTTTGCGACTCTATTTCTTTTTTAATTTACGTTTTAAAAAATACAAAAATACAAAAAACAATAATTAATGTTTCGTCCAATTAATCAAATGTTATACAAAATTTTAAAAATATTTTTAGAAAAATTCATTGAAGATGAAAAAATTAATTAAAATTTAATATTGAAATAATATAAAAATTCAATCATTGAAACTAATAATAGTAGCATATACCGTATATAAGTTGTGTCAATGACTTTTTTTTTGTAAATAGTAATAAGAATATTGGAGTTAATATATATATATATATATATATATATATATATATATATATATATATAATGATATATGTATATATAATATTGTAGATATAATTTTTTTTGAACTATAGAGACGGTTCACTGTCGTGATCGTTATCATGTAATTAAAATTACTATATAATGTCTACTATAACCCAAAAAAACGAATAATTACTATAAATGACGTATATATATATATATATATATATATATATATATATATATATATATATATATGAAATTGACTTTGTATTTATATCAGGTCAATACCTTAACAAAATGACACCGTATTAAAAAGTTAAAAATCAAAGATGTTACCTCACTCGACTTTACCTCAAACCCGTTCTTTACTGTTAGCACATGGTGAAGAACCTTATCAAACATCAGATAACGGCGGCTGCTTTATAATCCCAACCCCAATCCCAATCCCAATCCCAATCCCCATCCCCTCTCTACAATTCCAGCAATTACGTAATGCAAATATCTTTCAAGACTATTATTTTTCCCAGAAGTTAGATAAATCTAATAGTAGCTATGAAACATTCTCAAACCTTTTTTCTATGAAAAAACATTAAATAATTTTAAACCTAATTTTGTAGTCTAGTGATTTTTATGTTTTAAAAAATATATATATTTAGTGAATTTATTATTTTCTCTAATTCACAATAAAAGTCTTTTTAATTTGAAAAAAATGGTCTCATAGTTTTTATTTTATTGATAGTAGCAAAAAACGACAATATCATCAAATTTATTATCATGATTGCATTACATGTCACTACTATTAAACTCATTTTATTTAAGAGTAAAATACATTGACACCTCATATAGATAATCATAATAACACTCATCACCACTTTAGTTTTTCAAATAACAGTCAATACCCCTCTCGTAATCTATAAAAATCATAATATAAAACTAAGAATTCAAATATATAATAATTTTTGTTGTTAAATATCAAAAACTAAACTATCAACATACTCGATCACTTTAGTTAGTAAACCTCCATTAATATATAGTTTGATTTAAAATTCTTAATATTTGTTTCACTTATCCAAAAATATGTGTTAATTAAATTAAATTATTTGAATGAAATAATCTTAATTACAAATAAAATATAATTAAAATGTATTAATTAAAAAAGGATAATTACACACACATTAAGAAAATAGATCACCTATTCATACATGAGTGCGTAAACAACTACAACTTTTTATTATTACAACAAGAAAACTGTGAGTTTGAATACAAATATTATCTTCTGACAATATCTATACTCAAATAAATCCTCATCACATTTATTGATACATTATTTTACAAAATAGTGAGGACTACTAAACAATCCTTTCTAAAACCTTCATTCCATACCCCAAACTGCATCTTTCATCGCTATATTCTCGCCTCCCCGAGAAGAAAAAATGGAACAAAAAGGAAAAGGTGAGCTCAACTAGCCCAAGAAAGAATATTATGACTAAGATAATATACAACAAATTATCATTAGTCTTCAATGGGAAAAATCTAATAGAATACAATAGACAACAAATTTTAAATCAATATTCGCAGAGCGAAATAATAATTCATTAGAAGAGTTAAGTAGAGAATGCAAACTACTATCTTCTATGTATGAATTTAAAAGTTCATCGCTCATCTTTTATCCTCAGAACATCAATCAATATACATCCGGAATCAAATATTCATCTTTGCACTACAGCCAAAGATATTCATCACCGGTCATGTTCATCTAAACACTGCTCATCTTTGCACTATGGCCAAAGATATTCTTCAAATCATTCATCTTCTGCACTACAAAGCCAAAGATATTCAATAATATCATCATTTAAGACCGAGGATGATGAAAAATATTTTTAAAGAAACGAATCCAAAGAAACAAAATGACAAAGATTAATGATTAAGGATTCAGTACTTTGTTTTATCCATGTTCAAAAATACCTCAAAAAATAATCATAGTGGTGTAAAATTCAAGAATGATCAAAACATGGATACAATCAAAGCTAGTATCCGAATAGATATTTTGGACAAAAGAAGAAATTTTATTTTTCAAAGGAATAGTGCCAGTATCGTGAATAGTAACTCAGACACCAAAAGATAGAAATTTCCCAAAAACATCTTCACGCTTACATGAATAAGACTTTTGAATAGTAACTTCGTGAATAGTAACTCATGAATAAGAACTCATGAATAAGTAACCCCATATGGAAAAGTTCCAAATTTGATAAAAAGTTTCAACCAATATTTCAAAGATAATGATATTGAAGAAATAATATCATTTGAGAAGAAAATAACATCCCTTACCTCGAAAAGATTAAGATTTCTAAATTTGGAATACCGTATATAGTCTTTGAAGAAACTTACACCGCCTAACAATACTCAAAGTATACTCAAAATACTCACAAGAATACGCCGATAATATAGAGAGAAAAAACTTCAGCCTTACATTGTGATTTTCAATTCTAACCTAAGCACCTATTTATAGAAAATGCTTAGAACACCAAAGCAGAAAAATTTAATATAATATTATTATTTATAATAAAATTTCCTACGCCTAACCTTCCAAGAACTGAATTCAGCTCATTCAACCCATGTGTAACAACACACTATAATGAAAAAACGTTTTTCTAATTTTAAATATTTTAAACTTCTAAAAATCAATTATTTTGAGCTTCTAAATTCAATAATTCATAAGAAATAGCCCTTTCATCGTAAAAATTTGAATCTTGCGGGTTTTTATAGGAAATTCAATTCTCTACAACTTTACGTAAGAAAGTTTTTCTAAATTCCAAATAGAAATTGACCAAAATCTACAAACCAAAGCGATTTTACAAAGTAATCAAATTTCACACTATAAATGGGGTCCACCAAATGTTTAACATGTTTTAAACATTTATTGCAACAAAAATACTCTTCCTCCTCGTATACTCATATATCCCACATTCGTTGTAAAAATATCACCATTATTATATTATTAAAATATAATAATATATTTAAATGAATTATTTTATCGAAAAAGATAAAATTTCAATTTTCAACAATTGTCACATTAAAATTTTTTTTCCATCAATATCCACATAAAATCAATATTTTTCTCATCATATGAATCAATAATTAATTATTCACAAATAATATTACAGAATCACAATATCGACAACGTGCGGCTTCCTGAAAAGAGGGTGTGACGCCCCCAAATAGTATACACAACACCCATTCTGAGTCGCCAAATACATGGTACAAGAAGCAAACTACAACTTCAATAATACAAATGTCGTGTGAAATACGACAATATATAATTAATGAGTTTAAATACAAATATTATCTTCTGCATAATATCTATACTCAAATAAATCCTCATCACATTTATTGATACATTATTTTACAAAATGGTGAGGACTACTAAACAACTCTCTCTAGAACCTTCATTCCATACCCCGACTAGTACTGCTACATTCTCGCCTCCCTCGAGAAAAAAATGGAACAACAAGGAAAAGGGTGAGCTCAACTAGCCCAAGAAGAATATTATGACTAAGATAATATACAACAAATTATCGTTAGTCTCCAACGGGAAAAATCGATAGAATACAATAGACAACAAGTTTGAGATCAATATTCGCAGAATGAAAATAATAATTCATAGAAGAGTTACGTAGAGAATGAAATCTACTATAATCTATGAATTTAACGATCCATCATCAATATTTTATCCTCAGTAACATCAATCAATATTCATCTCAAATCAAATATTCATCTTTGCACTACAGCCAAAGATATTCATCAATCGGTCATGTTCATCTCAACACTGCTCATCTTTGCACTACAGTGCCAAAGATATTCATCGATTAATTCGTGTTCATTTAAACACTGCTCATCTTCTTTACTATATAGCCAAAGATATTCTTCAGAAATCATTCATCTTTGCACTACTGAGGCCAAAGATATTCAATAATATCATCATTTAAGACCGAGGATGATGAAAATATTTTTAAAGAAACGAATCCAAAGGAAACAAAATGACAAGGATTAAGGATTAAACTTGGTTTTATCCACGCCCAAAAATACCTCAAAAGTAATCATAGTGGTGTAAAATTCAAGAATGATCAAAACATGGATACAATCAAAGCTAGTATCCAAAATAGATATTTTGGACAAAAAAAAATTTTCATTTTTCTATTGAATAGTGGCCGTATTCGTGAATAGTGTCAGATATCGTGAATAAAGGCCGTATACGTGAATAAGTAACTCCAGACACCAAAAGATAGAAATTCCACAAAAACATCTTCACGCTTCATTAATAGTACTCGTGAATAAGAACTCGTGAATAAGTAACTCATGAATAGTAACTCGTGAATAAGAACTCATGAATAGTAACTCCGACATGAAAAAGTTCCAAATTTGATAAAAAGTTCCAATCAATATTTCAAAGATAATGATATTGAAGAAATAATATCATTTAAGAAGAAAATAACATCCCTTACCTCAAAGAATCAAGATTGAGAAGGAAAGGCTCAAGTGATCTTGAATGAAACTTGTATCTAACAAAGAACTCTCAAAGTATCTAAATACTCACAAAATACGCCAATAATATAGAGAGAGAAAGAGAAAAACTTTGTTTCGGTGTGATTTTCAATTCTAACTTAGCTCTCTATTTATAGAAAATGTTAGCCCGTAAAGGCACTTGACTTGCTACCACGATGGCTTTACTTCGCTACTATTGCCACCCACCACATTTGAAATAAAATTCAGCACATTTTTCACCAACCACAAGTGGGGCCTACTCAATTCTAGAATTTTCCACCAAAATCAATTATAACCCTACTTTCCAATCAAACACCTCTTAAAATTTATAACAAATCATTCGCTCATTTTTAATTCGGTTCAAAATTTGTGGACATATACTCAACTTATATATGTATAACATATCCAAAAATTACAACGATCCAACTATTTGGATTAAATATTATAACTCACACAATAAAGCTATAATAACACCGATTTGATCTTTTAATACCTCCAATCCGACAAAATACAAATAAAACATCTCAAAGATTAATTCCTTCATTAATAACCACATAAATAAATCCATCATTTATATTCATATAAAATAAATATTTCCTTATTATCATATGAATCAATAATTAATTATTCACAAATAATATTACGAATCACAATTATGACAACCAGCCGCTCCCTGTGAAAGAGGGGGCTTTCCAATAAGGATCTCTCTCATCTCGCGCCAAGCAATTAGGTGACCAAACCTCTCCTTAGATGTAACTTTCTAGACATTGCCAATAATGTTATCTAATAATATTATTCAAATAATATGAATTATTGATCCGATAATGGGAAATCATGCGCGATGGACAATTATTGAACAACAATAATATAAAATATCAACGCAAAGAATTATTGAATCAATAAAATAAAATATTAAACAAGAACTACCGTGAAAAATTATTGAGTAGTGCCATCTTACGTAAGGATCAATAATTCAACAATACTGCGTAATACCGCAGTGTATTTCTTTGTGCAACCACGCCAGACATCAGATTTTAACCACCGGTATTCCAATGGTCTTAATTCATAATAACTACGCCGTTATTTTTAACCAACTTATATTTGTCGCTTTTCCTCATCCAATCGCTTTCATGGGGCCCACACATGGTCTGTGGTCGCATTTACGAATATTCCCGACAAAGCATTTAATATTCCACGACCAAACGAATATTCCCCGACAACAATGAATATTTTATAACCACTCGCTTATTTTGAAATATTTATGATTTAACCCTTAACTATCCACATTAATCAAATCAACCCTTACTATTTCAAAATAATAAATAAAGGAAATTCCTTTTATTTAAAAAAATTTTGGGTCTTACAACCTCCCTCCTTATGAAATTTCGTCCTCGAAATTGACGTGACGCACTGTGTTTCAAAAGGTGAGGATACCTCGCTTTCATTTCCGCTTTCCAATTCCTGGGACATTTCCTCAATAGCATGATTCCTCCACAAAACTTTAACTTGTGGTATGACCTTTCATAGCGTAGGACATGCTCCTTCCTATCCAAAATCTTGACAGTACCTCCTCATACGTTAAGTCTTCTACTATCTCGTCCTGGTTTCTAACTCTATAACGTGGTTCGGGTCTTTCACATATTTACTGAAGCATGCATATGTGAAACACATTATGAACACGAGACATACTCGGAGGTAACGCGAGTCTATAGGCTACATTTCTACTTTCATCAAGAATTTGAAATGGACCAATAAATCGTGGATTGAGCTTTCCTCTCTTTCCAAATCTTGTAACTCCTTCCATGGAAGCAACTCGCAACAATACATGATCCCCTACATTAAATTCCACGTCCTTTCGATGAAGATCCGCGATAACTCTTTTGTCGATCTTGTGCCGCTTTGTATACGTTGTCGAATCATTTGGATCTTTTCAGTGAGTCATACGTATTAACTCGGGTCCCAATAATGTTGCTTCACCCACCTCATCCCAACATATTGGAGAACACATTTTCGGCCCATATAATGCTTCAATGGAGCCACACCTATACTTGCCGATAACTGTTGTTGTAGGAGAATTCCACCAATGGTAAATACTTATCCCAACCGCCTTGAAGTCTAGGACACGTAGTCTTAATAAATCTTCAAGAGTTTGAATAGTCCTCTCGATTGTCCGTCTGCTTTGGGGATGGTATGCCAACTAAATCGCAAATCTGCGCTCCATAGCTTTTTGCAAGCTAACCCAAAATCTTGAAGTGAATCTTGGGTCACGATCCAAACTATGGATACAGGCATGCCATGCAACCTCACAATCTCATTTACGTACATACTAGCAAGACGCTCAAGGAATAAGTCTCCGTATCGGCAAAGAAATGAGTAGACTTTGGTTAATCTATCAACAATAACCCAAATAGCATTGATGCCTTGAGAAACCGTAGGAAGACCCGTAACGAAATCCATGGTAATGTGTTCCCACTTCCATTCCTAATCTCAAGTGGTTGCAACGGACCCTTAGGTACTAGATGCTCCGCCTTTACACGCCGACAAGTTAAACACATTGAGATAAACTTTGCAATCTCTCTCTTCATATTGTTCCACCAAAATGTATGTCAAGATCACGATACATTTTAGTACTTCCAGGATGGATTGCAAATGGTGTATTGTGTGCCTCCATCATAATCTTGTACTTCAAATCGTAGTCGTTAGGAACACAAAGTCTAGAGTGGACTCAAGTATTCCTTCTTCATCAATTCTCGCCCTAATAACTCCTTCTTGTACTTTCTTCTTCATACGCATAAGCTCCTGCCTGCGGTGGCTTGAGCAACCTTAACTTTTTCTATTAAAGTTGGCTCTACGCGATATACTTGACATCATCGCACTCGCTTCCGCATATGATATGATCTTCTACTCAACGCCGTCAATTTACCACGCTCGCTTTTCGGGATGGTATTGAATAGTGTGGTCATAGTCTTTCAATAGTTCGAGCCAACGTCATTGCGCGTGTTGAGTTCTTTTTGAGTGAAGAAATATTTAAGGCTTTTTATGGTCCGAATATATCTCCACTTTCTCCCCATATAGATAGTGCCTCCATATCTTTAAGCGAAAACGATCGGCCGCTAACTCTAGATCATGAGTAGGATAATTCCTCTCATACTCTTTAAGTTGTCGCGAGGCATAAAGCTATGACTTTCCCACGCTGCATGAGAACACATCCTAACCCTTTGCACAAGCATCGTCAGAGATAACAATACCATCCGAACCAGATGGTATTGTTAGAAACAATCTTTGAAATAAGTCTCCTCTTAAGCTCTTGGAAACTTTTCTCGCATTCTTCGCTCCAAACGAATTTTGTATCCTTCCGAAGTTAGTGAAGTTAATGGAGTAGCGATTCGAGAAAACCTTCCACGAATCTCCGATAATAACCAATTAAGCCCAAAAGCTACGTCTTTCATCCACCGACTTTTGGTTGCTCCCAACTTTGTATTGCTTCAATCTTCACGGATCAACAGATACTCCATGTTTTGACACCACATGCCCAAGAAATGCTACTTCTCGAGCCGTAACTCGCATTTCTTCGGTTTGGCATATAGTTGGTTTTCACGAAGCCTTTGAGTACCAAATTTCAAATGGTGCTCATGATCTTCACGACTTTTGGAATATATAAGGATGTCATCAATAAAGACAACAACGAACCGATCCAAATATTCCTTGAATACTTGGGTTCATCATATCCATGAAAGTCGCAGGAGCATTAGTTAGTCCGAAAGACATGACTAAGAATTCATAATGCCCATACCGAGTTCTTAAGGCGGTCTTTGAATATCCTCGCTCTAATCTTCATCTTGATGATATCCGTAATCGAAGATCGATTTTTGAAAAGAATTGTGCTCTCAGAATCGGTCAAACAAGTCATCAATACGAGGTAGAGGATACCTATTCTTGATGGTGACATGGTTCAATTCCCCGATAAATCAATACAAAAGTCGCATACTCCCGTCTTTCTTCTTTACGAATAAAACAGAGCACCCCAAGGAGATGTACTAGACGAATGAAACCGATGTCCAACAATTCCTCAGGTTGGTGTGGCGCCCCAAAATAGTAGTATACATCACCTATTCGAGTTGTCAATACATGGTACGTAAACAACTACAACTTTATTATTACAACAAGAAAAAGCTGTGAGTTTGAATACAAATATTATCTTCTGCATAATATCTATACTCAAATAAATCCTCATCACATTTATTGATACATTATTTTACAAAATGGTGAGGACTACTAAACAATCCTTTCTAAAACCTTCATTCCATACCCCACTCTAACTACGCTATATTCTCGCCTCCCGAGAAAAATGGAACAAAAGGAAAAGGGTGAACTCAACTAGCTCAAGAAAGAATATTATGACTAAGATAATATACAACAAATTATCGTTAGTCTTCAACAGGAAAAAAATATAATAGAATACAATAGACAACAAATTTTAAATCAATATTCGCAATGAAAATAATAATTCATTAGAAGAGTTAAGTAGAGAATGCAAACTACTATCTTCTATGTATGAATTTAAAAGTTCATCGCTCATCTTTTATCCCCTCAGTAACATCAATCAATATACATCTGAATCAAATATTCATCTTTGACTACTGTGCCAAAGATATTCATCGATTAGTCATGTTCATTTAAACACTGCTCATCTTTGCACTACGGGCCAAAGATATTCTTCAAATCATTCATCTTTTGCACTACAGGCCAAAGATATTCTTAAGAAATCATTCATCTTTTTGACAGCCAAAGGTATTCCATAATATCATCATTTAAGACCGAGGATGATGAAAATATTTTTTAAAGAAACGAATCCAAAGAAACAAAATGACAAGGATTAAGGATTAAGGATTCGTACTTGGTTTTATCCACGTCCAAAAATACCTCAAAAATAATCATAGTGGTGTAAAATTCAAGAATGATCAAAATATGGATACAATCGAGTTAGTATCCGAATAGATGTTTTGACGAAAAGAAGAAATTTTATTTTTCTATGAATAGTATCAGATACGTGAATAGTGCCGTGATATCGTGAATAGAATAACTCGACACCAAAAGATAGAAATTCCACAAAAAACATCTTCACGCTTCACGAATAAGACTCGTGAATAAGAATCGTGAATAAATAGAACTCATGAATAAGAACTCATGAATAAGAACCCCGATATGAAAAAAAGTTCCAAATTTGATAAAACTTCAGATCAACATTTCAAAGATAATGATATTGAAGAAATAATATCATTACGAAAAAAATAATATCCCTTACCTGAAAAGATCAAGACTTCTAGCTAGAATACACGGGTATAAGGTTTGAAGAACTTGCACCGTCTAGCAATACTCAAAGTATACTCAAAATACTCACAAGAATACGCCGATAATATATAGAGAGAAAAACTTGAGTTTAAAAATGATTTTCAATTCTAACCTAAGCACCTATTTATAGAAATTGCTTAGAACACCAAAGCGTAAAATTTAATAAATTAATATATATATATATCAAATTCATACGCCAACCTTAGAATTCAGATCCTAGCATTTCCCACATGCCACCTTCTAGAAAAGTAAGAAAAAAACGATTTTCATAAAATAAATAATTAAAACTTTCAAAAATCAATTATTTGAGCTTGAACTTCAATAATTCATAAGAAATAGCCCTTTCATCAGAAAATTCGAATCTCATGAGTTTTTATAGGAAATTCAATTCTCTACAACTTTGCAGAAGAAAGTTTTCCAAATTCCAAATGGAAATTGACCAAATCCACAAACGGGTGATTTTACAGTTTATATAATCAAATTTCAATTCGATAAATGGGGTCCACCGACATGTTTAACATGTTTTAAACATTTATTGCAACAAAAATACTCTTCCTCCTCGTATACTCATATATCCCACATTCGTTGTAAAAATATCACCATTATTATATTATTAAAATATAATAATATATTTAAATGAATTATTTTATCGTAAAAAGATAAAATTTCAATTTTCAACAATTGTCACATTAAACTTTTTCTCCATCTATATCCACATAAAATCAATATTTTCCTCATCATATAAATCAATAATTAATTATTCACAAATAATATTACGTAATCACAATATTGACAACCAGTTCCTCCTCAGAAGAGAGGGGCTTTCGATAAGAATTTCTTCTTCTTGGCGGCATGATTAGGTGACCAAACCTCTCCTTAGATGTAACTTTCTAGACATTGCCAATAATGTTATCTAATAATATTATTCAGATAATATGAATTATTGCTTCGATAATAAAAATCTTCGTGTAATGACAATTATCAAACAACAAAGAATATAAAATATCAACGCAAAGAATTATTGAATCAATAAAATAAAATATCGAATAAAGAATTATCGTAACCATTATTGAGTAGTGCCTTTCACGTAAGAATCAATAATTGGTGCAATACCGTGTCTTATCGCTTCAACAACGCCAGACATTAGTGTTTTTAACCACCGTATTCCAACAAGATAATTGAGAATAACTACGCCAAGTATTTAAAAATAACTTATATTTGTCGCTTTCTTCATCCAATCGCTTTCCGTTATGGAGCCCACACATGGTCACTACCGGTCGCATTTAATATTCTCGACATCATTTAATATTCCACGACCAAACGAATATTCCCCAAGCGATAATGAATATTTTATAACCACTGCTTATTTTGAAATATTTACGTATTTAACCCTTAACTATCCACATTAATCAAATCAACCCTTACTATTTCAAAATAATAAATAAAGGAAATTCCTTTTTATTTAAAAATTTTGGGGTCTTACAACCTCCCTCCTTATGAAATTTCGTCCTCGAAATTAACGTACGTACACTGGTGTTTCAAAAGGTGAGGATACCTCGCTTTCATTTCCGCTTTCCAATTCCTGTGTCATTTCCTCTATAGCATGATTCCTCCACAAAACTTTAACTTGTGGTATGACCTTTCTTAGCGTAGGACATGCTCCTTCCTATCCAAGATCTTGACAGTACCTCCTCATACGTTAAGTCTTCTACTATCTCGTCCGGTTCTAACTCAATAATGTGGTTCGGGTCTTTCACATATTTGAAATACGATATATGTGAAACACATTATGAACACGAGACATACTTTGAGGTAACGCAAGTCTATAGGCTACATTTCCTACTCGGTCCAAGAATTTGAAATGGACCAATAAATCGTGGATTGAGCTTTCCTCTTTCCCAATCTCAGTAACTCCTTCCATGGAGCAACTCGCAACAATACATGATCCCCTACATTAAATTCCACGTCCTTTCGATGAAGATCCGCATAACTCTTTTGTCGATCTTGTGCCATTTTGTATACGTTGTCGAATCATTTGGATCTTTTCTTGAGTATATCGTATTAACTTCTGGGTCCCAACAATGTTGCTTCACCCACCTCATCCCAACATATTGGAGAACGACATTTTCGTCTTTATAATGCTTCGAATGGAGCCACACCTATACTTGCCTGATAACTGTTGTTGTAGGAGAATTCCACCAATGGTAAATACTTATCCCAACTACCCTTGAAGTCTAGGACACAGAGTCTTAATAGATCTTCAAGAGTTTGAATAGTCCTCTCTGATTGTCCGTCCGTTTGGGGATGGTATGCTAAACTAAATCGCAAATCCGTGCCCATAGCTTTTTGCAAGCTAACCCAAAATCTTGAAGTGAATCTTGGGTCACGATCCGAAACTATGGATACAGGCATGCCATGCAACCTCACAATCTCATTCACGTATATACTAGCAAGACGTTCAAGGAATAAGTCTCCCAGACGGCAAGAAGAAATGAAAGCGAGACTTGGTTAATCTATCAACAATAACCCAAATAGCATTGATGCCTTGAGAAACCGTAGGAAGACCCGTAATCTAAATCCATAGTAATGTGTTCCCACTTCCATTCCGGAATCTCAAGTGGTTGCAACGGACCCTTAGGTACAAGATGCTCGCCTTTACACGTTGGCAAGTTAAACACATCGAGATAAACTTGCAATCTCTCTCTTCATATTGTTCCACCAAAATGTATGTCAAGATCACGATACATTTTAGTACTTCCAGGATGGATTGGAAATGGCGTATTGTGTGCCTCCATCATAATCTTGTACTTCAAATCGAGTCGTTAGAACACAAAGTCTAGAGTGGACTCAAGTATTCCTTCTTCATCAATTCTCGCCCTAATAGCTCCTTCTTGTACTTTCTTCTTCATACGATAAGCTCCGGCCGGTGGCTCGAGCAACCTTAACTTTTTCTATTAAAGTTGGCTCTATCGTATACTTGACATCATCGCACTCGCGTCCTCGCAGATATGATCTTCTACTCGGCGCGTCACCACCACGTTAAACTTTTCCGGATGGTATTGAATAGTGTGGTCGTAGTCTTTCAATAGCTCGAGCCAACGTCATTGCCGCGCGTGTTGAGTTCTTTTTGAGTGAAGAAATATTTAAGGCTTTTATGGTCTGAATATATCTCCACTTTCTCCCCATATAGATAGTGCCTCCATATCTTTAAGCGCGCAAACGATCACCGCTAACTCTAGATCATGAGTAGGATAATTCCTCTCATACTCTTTAAGTTGTCATGAGGCATAGGCTATGACTTTCCCACGTTGCATGAGAACACATCCTAACCCTTTTTGCTCAAGCATCGTCAGAGATAACAAATCCATCCGAACCGGATGGTATTGTTAGAAACAGTCTTGAAAATAAGTCTCCTCTTAAGCTCTTGAAACTTTTCTCGCATTCTTCGCTCCAAACGAATTTTGTATCCTTCCGAGTTAGTGAGTTAATGGAGTAGCGATTCGAGAAAACCTTCCACGAATCTCCGATAATAACCAAATAAGCCCAAAAGCTACGTACTTCATCCACCGACTTGGTTGCTCTAACTTTGTATTGCTTCAATCTTGGGATCAATGATACTCCATGTTTCGACACCACGTGCCCAAGGAATGCTACTTCCTCGCCGTAACTCGCATTTCTTCAATTTGGCATATAGTTGGTTTTCACGAAGCCTTTGGAGTACCAAATCAAAATGATGCTCATGATCTTCACGGCTTTTGGAATATATGATTTATATCATCAATAAAGACAACAACGAATTGATCCAAATATTCCTTGAATACTCGGTTCATCATATCCATGAAAGCCATAGGAGCATTAGTTAGTCCGAAAGACATGACTAAGAATTCATAATGCCCATACCGAAGTTCTAAAGGCGCCTTTGGAATATCCTCGCCTCTAATCTTCAAATGATGATATCCGTAATCTAAGATCGATTTTTGAAAAGAATCAGCCCTCAGAATCGGTCAAACAAGTCATCAATACGAGGTAGAGGATACCTATTCTTGATGGTGACATGGTTCAATTCCCGATAATCAATACAAAGTCGCATACTCCGCCTTTCTTCTTTACAAATAAAACAGGGAGCACCCCAAGGAGATGTACTTGGGCCAATGAAACCGATGTCCAACAATTCCTCGTAGTTGGACCTTTAACACCAAGTTCAATAGAGCCATTCGATATGGGGTTTTAGAAATGGGCTTTGTACCGTGTTAAAGATCAATAAAGAATTCAACTTCACGCTACGGGGTAGACCGGAAGTTCTTCTGAAATACGTCGGAAAAATCAATAACAACAGAATATTATTCAAATTTGACGTGTCTTTATTCAAATCCATAACATGGGCTAAGAAAGCTTGACATCCGTTTTTCAATAAACGAATAGCTTTATGATTAGATATGATAATTGATTGATTTTAATGGTTTAGTTGCTTGTATTCGTACAACAAAGTTGGTTAGGAATATGAAAACTAACAACCTTACGAAAACAATCAATTTTGGCATGATGAGTAGTTAACCAATCAATCCCTAAAATCACATCAAAAGCAAGTATCTTTAAAGAGATAAGGTCAACAGTAAGGTAATGGTGCCAACTTGAATCAAACAAGATTTATAAACAAATGGATGTGATGAAAGTTTCTCCTAACGGAGTTTCTGAGATAGATCAAAGTCTAATTTCTCCTGAGTCAAGTTTAAACGTTGAGCACATGCAGAGAGATAAATGAATGGGTAGACCGGTGATCAAGTAAGGTATAAACTTCGCAAGAATTTATAAATAACTTACCCGTGATCACCTCGTTTGGGTTCTCGCATTATGACCAAATACAACAAACGCTTCTTCCCTAATCGCTGACTTTGACTTTTCTCGACAATCTTTTTGAGTCACCGTCCCATTTGAACTAGGTTTCGCTACTCGCATAATCTCGAAGCGATATGTCCTTCCTTTCCACCACTATAGCATACCTTGAATCGTTGTGGGCGCTTGACCGATATGTCCTCTTTTTCCGCATTTGTAAGATATGACCGGTGGTCGTTCTCCTCCCTTAGAACCGATTCTTTGTCACGCCAAGACCGCGTCTTCACATAGTCGTTGTTAAATCTCCTTTTTAAAATCTCCTCCGACTCGCTTTTCTCATTTTCACGACCACGATTACCACCAGTGGTTACCATTTCGTCCGTCTCGCTTCTTTCTCCGCAGTTATCATTATTCTGCTGATCGCCATCTCTCGCATGCGATCCTCGGTTATGGTCCTCACCGACCGCACTCGTTATCTCGCTTCTAATAATTGAGCCCTGCTTACAACATCTCAATAAAGAGAAAGTTTATGAGAAATGAGATATCGACGTATCCGGGTTTCAAACCTCTAAGAAACATCCGCGTCATCGTTCCTCATTCTCCACCAAATGAGGTGCAAACCTCGATAACTCGCAAACTTTGCCTCGTATTTGAGACACCGCCATGTTGTTTTGCTTCTAATCGATGAACTCCACTTCCTTCATACGACGAACACTTTCGTGAAAGTATTTGTCATTAAATAGTCTCTCAAACGCCTCCCAAGACATCTTTGAAGTGCGGATGGATGGGTACGCTTCTGCATCTCCCACCATGAATCATTTCGCCACGGAACATAAAGGTGGCGAATGGAACCTTCATTCTCCGCATCCCAAGACATCGAATATCTTGGTAATTTTCTTGACCCATGTTTCCGCCATGATCGGATCCGCTTTCCCTTAAATTCGTGGTCCCACTCTCTTTGAATCCTTGGCATTTGTGACAACCCGTGAATTGCTATCATTTCCTCCTCAGATTTTGAACACGAGTCTCCTCGTCTGCGATTTTTGCATGAACTGCAAAAAAAATTCTAAACATCCCTCGCTCATCATCTCGCTCCATGGTGTTGTTCACAGAGGAACATTGCCACTGTTGCACGCTTCTCCTCGTTGGTGAGTCTGAGCGTCTCCACGTTCTCTCATTTCCATTGTTAATATTCTCACGATATTCTCAAATCTTCGCCATAAAACAAGGGTTAATTAAGAAATCAATATATCACATAATATCCCTTATATATTGACCAACTAACAAATAAGCTTAGGTAGGACACACTAGCGAAGGATTTACTCGCTCTCCTCCTAGTTCTATTCCCCGATCTCCGCCAGAGATCATATCCCTAAGCTCGATACCAACCGTGACGCCCCCAAAATAGGTATACATCACCCATTCTCGAGTCGCCAAATACATGGTACTAGAAGCAAACTACAACTTCAATAATACAAATGTCGTATGAAATACAACAATATATACTGTGAGTTTAAATACAAATATTATCTTCTGATAATATCTATACTCAAATAAATCCTCATCACATTTATTGATACATTATTTTACAAAAATGGTGAGGACTACTAAACAACTCTCTCTAGAACCTTCATTCCATACCCCGACTAGTACTCGCTACATTCTCGCCTCCTCGAGAAGAAAAAAAATGAACAACAAGGAAAAGGGTGAGCTCAACTAGCCCAAGAAAATAATATTATGACTAAGATAATATACAACAAATTATCGTTAGTCTCCAACAGGAAAAAATCGATAGAATACAATAGACAACAAGTTTCGATCAATATTCGCAAAAAAATAATAATTCATTAGAAGAGTTACGTAGAGAATGAAATCTACTATAATCTATGAATTTAATAAATTCATCATCAATATTTTATCCTCAGTAACATCAATCAATATATATCTCGAATCAAATATTCATCTTTGCACTACAGCCAAAGATATTCATCAATCGGTCATGTTCATCTCAACACTGCTCATCTTTGCACTACAAGCCCAAAGATATTCATCACCGGGTCATGTTCATTTAATCACTGCTCATCTTTGCACTACGTGCCAAAGATATTCTTCGAAAATCATTCATCTTTGCTACTACGTGCCAAAGATATTCAATAATATCATCATTTAAGACCGAGGATGATGAAAATATTTTTAAAGAAACGAATCCAAAGAAACAAAATGACAAGGATTAAGATTAAGATTCGTACTTGGTTTTATCCACGTCCAAAAATACCTCAAAAATAATCATAGTGGTGTAAAATTCAAGAATGATCAAAACATGGATACAATCAAAGCTAGTATCCAAAATAGATATTTTGGACAAAAAAAGAAAAATTTTCATTTTTTCTATTGAATAGTCTCAGATTCGTGAATAGTCTTCAGATATCGTGAATAAAGTCAGATATCGTGAATAAGAATCTACACCAAAAGATAGAAATTCCACAAAAAAAACATCTTCACGCTTCATTTAATAGTACTCGTGAATAGTAATCTGAATGAATAAGAACTCATGAATAGTAACTCGTGAATAAGTAATAGAACTCATGAATAAGAACCCCGATAATGAAAAAGTTCCAAATTTGATAAAAAGTTCCAATCAATATTTCAAAGATAATGATATCAAGAAATAATATCATTTAAGAAGAAAATAACATCCCTTACCTCAAAGAATCAAGATTTCTAAGGAAAGGCTCAAGGAGATGTTGAATGAAACTTGTCTTGATAAAGAAACTCTCAAAGTATCTAAATACTCACAAAATACGCTAATAATATAGAGAAGAAAGAGAGAAAAACTTTGTTTCGTGTGATTTTTAATTCTAACTTAGCCCTCTATTTATAGAAAATGTTAGCCACCAAGCAGACTTTTTACTGCTACCGATGGCTTTACTCGCTACTATTGCCACCCACCACATTTGAAATAAAATTCAAAAACATTTTTTTCACCAACCACAAGTGGGGCCTACTCAATTCTAGAATTTTCCACCAAAATCAATTATAACCCTACTTTCCTAATCAAACACCTCTTAAAATTTATAACAAATCATTCGCTCATTTTAAATCTGCTCAAAATTTGTGGACATATACTCAACTTATATATGTATAACATATCCAAAAATTACAACGATCCAACTATTTGATTAAATATTATAACTCACACAATAAAGCTATAATAACAATCGATTTGATCTTTTAATACCTCCAATCCGGCAAAAATACAAATAAAACATCTCAAAGATTAATTCCTTCATTAATAACCACATAAATAAATCCATCATTTATATTCATATAAAATAAATATTTCTTTATCATATGAATCAATAATTAATTATTCACAAATAATATTACGTAATCACAATTATGACAACCAGTAGCTCCCAGAAAGAGGGGCTTTCCAATAAGGATCTCTCTCATCTTGGCGCCGCAATTAGGTGACCAAACCTCTCCTTGATGTAACTTTCTAGATATTGCCAAATAATGTTATCTAATAATATTATTCAAATAATATGAATTATTGATCCGATAATGGGAAATAATGCAAATGACAATTATCAACAACAATAATATAAAATATCAACGCAAAGAATTATTGAATCAATAAAATAAAATATTGAATAAGAATTCATGTGAAAATTATTGAGTAAAGGCCATCTTACGTAAGGATCAATAATTCAATAATACTGTAATACCGCGTAATCGCTTTCTTTACGCCAGACATCAGTATTTTAACCACCGGGTATTCCAATGTCTTAATTCAGAATAACTACGCCAAGTTATTTTTAACCAACTTATATTTGTCGTTTTCCTCATCCAATCGCTTTCCTACATGGGGCCCACACATGGTCATGCTACTTGTCGTCGCATTTAATATTCCCCGACAAAGACATTTAATATTCCACGACCAAACGAATATTCCCCAACAAACAATGAATATTTTATAACCACTTGCTTATTTTGAAATATTTATGTATTTAACCCTTAACTATCCACATTAATCAAATCAACCCTTACTATTTCAAAATAATAAATAAAGGAAATTCCTTTTATTTAAAAAATTTCTTCAGGTCTTATGAGGGGGCTTTCCAATAAGAATTTCTTCTTCTTCTTGCAGCAATTGATTAGGTGACAAACCTCTCCTTGATGTAACTTTCTAGACATTGCCAATAATGTTATCTAATAATATTATTTAGATAATATGAATTATTGCTTCGATAATGAAAAATCTTGTGTAATGACAATTATTGAAACAACAAAGAATATAAAATATCAACGTAGCAATTATTAACTCAATAAAATTCGAATAATAATTATCAGTAACCATTATTGAGTAGTAGGCCTTCTACGTAAGAATCAATAATTGGTGCAATACTGGTGTCTTTATCGTGTTTTAACCAAGACCGGGTATTTTAACAAGATATTAAAGTATAACCACGCCATTATTTTTAAACCACTTATATTTGTCGTTTTCTTCATCCAATCGCTTTCCGTTATGGGGCCCACACATACATCATTTACCGTCGATTTAATATTCCCAAAACAGATAATTAATATTCCACGACCAAACCAAACGAATATTCCCGACAACAATGAATATTTTATAACCACTTGCTTATTTTGAAGTATTTATGATTTTACCCCTAACTATCCACATTAATCAAATCAACCCTTACTATTTTAAAATAATAAATAGAAAAATTAAATTTCATTAATAATAAGTTGGGGCTCTTAATTGAAAGTAGTATGCACACAAGCCAATCATGTTTGATGATAAAGCATATACTTTGTAACAATCTTATTCATTTATTAATAAAAAGTATTAATTTATTAAAGGCTTTTAATTATCTACATGATGTCGTTTTATAATATGTGATAAACCCATAGTTTTAAGCAATGCTTTTAGAATAATGATGATGATCATTCTAATGAGATCTAAATTCTTAAAAGCTTAAAACTAAAATAGTTCCCAATCATTGGATTACTAAATCGGGGATTAGTGAATCCGGATAGATTGGTACATACGTTGCTTGCTTCATCGATGAGGATGATTGATCTCACGATCATTTGTGTGGAGACACTAAAGCAAGTATGTAGGTGCTTATTAGAGAATAAGTTCACCGAACGTGGCTCGCTAAGGAATACCTAATGGAGTTTTATTTGCTCATCAATAGGAATTCTCAGAGTGATAGTAAGTACAAGTAATCCTTGGACTTGAGATCATCATAGTATCTCGTGTATGATGAGTTATATACTTGACTTATTCCTTAAGACCCTTAGGGTATATCAAAGGGTATGCTTGGGTATAATAAGTCAGTATATGGAGATAATGTATGATCAATAAAGAATCTACCACTTCTAATAAAAGAAGAGAAATGTCTTATGTGATTCGATAAATGACAACCCAAAGAGTCCTCGTTATAAGGCGTAATGAAATTAGAAAGGAGTTTCTAATTTGCATTATTTGAGTTGTGCATTTAAGAGTCGAAATATATATAATTAAATAAAATAAGACTTGACAAGAATTCCATGCCTTATATTTAATTGGGACATCAGATGGTGGAAGGATTGAATTGTATTTTAAATTATTTACTCAAAGGTTCTTTAATGATTAATGTTGAAATCTATATTATCCGGAAAGTCGTTGATCGCTAGGAGGCTTATCCTTATCAGAGAATAAATATTATTTAAATAAATTAATTGTTTAATTTATTTATTTAAATAAGATTAGAATTGTTCTAATTGATTTATTCACAACCTGCTTAATATGGAGAACCTAAAGGGTCACACCATAAAAGGAAGAATAATTATTTAAGAAGTTAATGGCATAATCGTAATAATATAAAGTTAAGTATATTTAATTTAATCTATGGTGATAGTAATAAATTAAATAGCTTAATATTTATTATTTAATATTTTAAAAATATTAAATATAAATTAATAAGAGGAGTCTTATTAATATTATTACAATTATTATTATTTTAATTTCTAAAAGAGTTTAGGAATTAATTTAATATAAGTACTTTCATTTATTCCTAATAAGATTAGGAGGTTAAATTAATTAAAAGAGTTTAATTAATTATCCCTAATAAGATTAGGGAGCCTAATTAATTAAAAGAATTTAATTAATTAAATAAAACCCAATTTCTTAATTGTTAAGAGGGTTGCCCACATCAATAAATAAGAGGAGTCTTATTATAGGTGTTGGGGTTGTTGACTTTTTTTAACATACTGGACATAATTCCAATTGTTGGAGAGTACACCTTTTCTATGTAGATAGAAAAACTAGGGTTTAGCCAACCACCCTTCTTCTTGAATTTTCTTCTTCCTCGGTGGATTACCTCTGAGGCCAAACATATGGGTGGCTAACGTTGATCAAAGGAAGGAACCAAACCCTATGGGATTCAAGTTGAACGCGAAAGGATTTGAGGTGAACTTGTACTGAGGAAGCTCGATCTTCAAGGGTATGATTTTATTCTTTATCTTTTTCGCTTAATTAATAATTATGCATAAAGGGTGATCCGTATATGGTTTGTAAATTTTTTAAACTCGATTTTACACGCTTCGCAAATTTTTTTGCAATTTGATCAAGGTTCATGAATATTACAAACCTAACAGGGCATCGTGAGCCAAACCTTTATGCTAATTATTAATTATTTTAATTTGATATGTATATTGATATGTGTTTAGAACAATTTAATTGGGCATAATTTTATTATATAAAATTTATTTATTAAAAAAAAAAAAAGTCACGTTGCAAACTTTTGAAACCATGATTTCCGTTAACTCCTTTATTAAACAATTAATAATTGTAGTATTAATTGTATTAATGAAATCATGATTTCAAGATTGCTTACATATATGAATGCTTTAATAAAAAAAAAAAAAAAAAGGGAAGCAACATTATGCAAGGAAATTCCAGAATGAAAAACTTATAATAATATTATATACAAAGCTAATGCTTTTTTTTTTTTTTTTTTTTAAGGAAAAATATATGTATTTGCTTATATATATATATATATAATAGTTATATATATATTTTTTATTATTATATATTAAAATAAAAGGTTTATTTTAATTTTAAAATAAAAGGTTTATTTTAATATTAAAATATAAAGTTTTATTTTAATTTTAATAATTTTATAATTAAAACAAAAGGTTTATTTTAATCTTAAAATAAAAGGTTTATTTTAATATTAAAATAAAACGATTTATTTTAATTTTAAAATTAGAATTTCATGCTAACTAATTAGAGTTGGAATTGGATTCCATGCTAACTAATTGGAGTTGAAATTGGATTTTATTTTCCTAAAATAAAGGAGTTTATTTGTAAATAGGAAAGTAAATCCATCTTTCCTTAAATAAAGGAGTTTGTTTAGATATGAAATAAGATTTCATATTATTCAAAATAAAAGGAGTTTATTTGTGAATAGGAAAGAAAATCCGTGTTTCCTTAAATAAAGGAGTTTATTTAAATATGAAATAAGATTTCATATTATTCAAAATAAAAGAGTTTATTTGTGAATAGGAAAAGAATATCCGTTTTCCTTTAATAATTTTTTTTTTACATGGAATTGATTCCATAATTAATTAAAATAAAAGAGTTTATTTTAATTAAAGTTTTATTTAATATATATATATATGGAATTGATTCCATAATTAATTAAAATAAAGGAGTTTATTTTGATTAAAATTTTTGATTAAAATAAAATAGTTTATTTTATTCAAAATTGGATAAATTAAAATAAAATAGTTTTATTTTGATTTAAATTTGGATTAAAATAAAGGAGTTTATTTTGATTCAAAATAGATTTTATACTAACTAAATTTGCCCATTAAATGATATCAATATATATATTAAATATTTATTATTCATGAGATGAATGTTATTTATCGATGCATATGGTGATGTGTATGATAATAAATGGGATTGACTTATGGACTATCGACCAATGCGATTGGATTTTATTTTAGTTGGATGCATGAATGTATGGGTTTTATTAAATGGGTCTCACAGACTGCCTTCTCTAATTTTTTCTTAATGTAAATTCTATCTCCTCCTATGTATTTCCCTCGATCACGATCAAGGTTTCTATTTATTTTAAAATAGTTTTGTAATAGGAATATTTAGAATTAATTTTGAAGAATTAGAGATCAAGGAGCAAGAAGCGTTTGAAGACCCGTTTGTAATGGAGCCCTAGTTTAAATGTAATAGTTATATTTAAATATTATTATTTCTCGCACCCCTGGGTTTCACCTTTTGGTTCACTTGGTGGCTCTAGTGAACCAAACTAGAATAAAAGTCCATAATCAATCCGGTAGAATATAGTATTCTATATGTGCATGCTTATACTATATATATTATATATTATGCAAACATGCTTCGCATGTTCATTAATATGACGCGATTTTATATATATATGTGTACGCTACTTAAACAAGATGAGACAAATTAATAACAAACCCCTCAATTTTTATATTAAGTCCTAAGCGCTCAAAGATATTTGGAATATCGAACGTCGCTTTCTAGCATGATAAAATTAATAGAGTATTAAATATTTAATATGAGTTTGTTGTGTCACCACAAGGCAAGTATTAAGTATTTAAGATGTTAATTTATCACATTTGATGCTTATAAAGAAAATTGAACAATATTGTTTTGTTGTGTCACCACAAGGATGATATTTTTCTTTTTTGAATATATGGAGTGCTAGTTTGACTTAACTTGGATAATTTTGATTCTGATGTGCCACCACTCGATCAAAATAATCTAAGAGGCAAAATACAAGGAGTTGCATAGTTGATGTAATTGACAAAAGTTGTCTACCTATTTATTTATATATAGTTTGTTGTGGTCACCACAAGGCTATATACATTTGAAATGGGATCCTTATTCTCACTAAAGAAATCTTTAATTAGATTTTGCCAACTATATAAGTGAGGGTAATATAGTTTGAAGAAAATAGTGGAGATACCAATTTAAAACAAGACCTAAATTATTTTGGTAATTAATAAAAGAATGTATGTTAAAATGTTGTTAATTACAAATTCATTTACGTAATTTTACAATGTCTAAAATTACTATCATCACAAGCATATTAGATGCTAAATTAACCGACCAATTAAACGGATTGGTTAAGGAATTTGAGAATAGTTCTCATAGTCGAAAAGCTATCTTATGTCCCTTAATACGCCTATCCTCAAGAATGGTTGCGCATAATGCCTCCGAGGAAGACATTGCTACTTTTAGAAAGTGGCAAGATGATGCACAATGGCTCAATGATCATGCTCAGATCTACGAGTAATGAGCTTCAAATACAAAGATGAAACTATGGATGCTTCTACTATATTCCCGCACATCAAGTAGTTGATGGTGAGGAAAGTAGGACCGATAGATATCGATATCTAAGGAGCTCTTCCGATCTAGAATGGCCAATGACACTATAAGATGCATAAAAAGTTCTTAACATAATCAATTTGATTGATCAATTAGACAACCGGTTTTGTCATGGATGGAGAGTTGAGCCAAGATTTGATCTTGCACTCACTCACCCGGACTTCTTTCACAATTGTTGTGAATTTTTCATATGAACAAGCTAGATATCGCCTCACCGATTTGCTTAACGTGTTGAAAAATGTCGAGAGTCACTTTCCAACCAAGAAAGACCATGTCTTCTTCGGTAGGAGCCAAAGGATCTTCCGAAAAGAAGAACGATTCAAAGAAGGTAAATAGAAATGCATAAACAAAGGATAATAAGAACAAAACCGATATGGATAAAGAAAGGAGTTTGCTTCCACCGCTATAAGCCCGACACCGAAAGAAATCGCAAGAAGCATCTTTGCGAGAGGCTAACCAAAGAAGCTTAGTGAAGTTTCTACTATAATACAATTTTGTTCATGATTGAAATAAATTTTTCTTTAAGTCAAGGTTCTACTTGGGTATTGATACCGACTTTGGTTATCATAAATATAGATTTATGAAGGGACCAAGCAAAGTAGAAAGTTAAACAAAGATAAGAAATCCTATGTGAGGAAAATGAAGCAAAGGTTGCACGCATTAGCCATAGAAACTTATAGTTTAGCATCGCCTACGGGCAAATCTATTAAGTCAATAAGTTATTATTGTATTCCAGCTTCTTGTTAAAAATATTATTTCCATTTTATCATTGGACAATGAAAACTTTGGTATTATAATTAAGAACAATTGTTGTTCTATTTATAATAATAATGTTTTGTATAGAATCGAATATTACTTAATAAATTTTGTATACTTGACTTACATGAAAATAATTTTGCATATTGAACAAATTAGTATTAGAAAAGGAGATGATCATTCAAAGAGTCGAATGTGTGTATTTGCTAAATACAAGTGTGAATTATTTGAAAGGTTCAAAGAATTCGTAAGTGAAACAAATTGGCAAAGTATTAAGATTCTTTGATTAGATCAAGGAATAAATACTTGTGCAATAAGTTTCTAGATCATCTCAAATGGTTTTTCATAATGGACACCTCATGATACGTAATAATCGATTGATGTATCCGAAAGGAAAAATCGTACTTTGTTGGACAAGGTGCGGTCCATAATGATTTTACCGACATTCCAAAGATCCTTCTCGGGATAATGTCCTAGAAATGGTCGCAGACATTCACGAAAATGGTAACCTCAAAATCCACCCCAAAGACTCCATAAAAGTTATGGATGGGAGGATTCCTAATCTTAAGTAGACGCCCCAAAATAGGTATACATCACCCATTCTCGAATGTCAATACATGGCACGTAAACAACTACAACTTTATTATTACAACAAGAAATCGTGAGTTTAAATACAAATATTATCTTCTGATAATATTTATACTCAAATAAATCCTCATCACATTTATCGATACATTATTTTACAAAATGGTGAGGACTACTAAACAATCCTTTCTAAAACCTTCATTCCATACCCCGACTGCAGACTCGCTATATTCTCGCCTCCCGAGAAAATGGAACAAAAAGGAAAAGGGTGAGCTCAACTAGCTCAAGAAGAATATATACGACTAAGATAATATACAACAAATTATCGTTAGTCTTCAACAGGAAAAATCTAATAGAATACAATAGACAACAAGTTTCGTATCAATATTCGCAATGAAATAATAATTCATAGAAGAGTTACGTAGAGAATGAAATCTACTATAATCTATGAATTTAATAAATTCATCATCAATATTTTATCCCCGTAACATCAATCAATATTCATCTCAAATCAAATATTCATCTTTGCACTACAGCCAAAGATATTCATCAATCTGGTCATGTTCATTTAAACACTGCTCATCTTTGCACTACAAAGGCCAAAGATATTCATCACCTACCATGTTCATTTTAAACACCTCGCTCATCTTTGCACTACAGCCCAAAGATATTCTTCAAATCATTCATCTTCAGCACTACAAAAGCCAAAGATATTCAATAATATCATCATTTAAGACCGAGGATGATGAAAAATATTTTTAAAGAACGAATCCAAAGGAAACAAAATGACAAGGATTAAGGATTAATGATTCGTACTTTTATTTTATCCATGTCCAACAATACCTCAAAAATAATCATAGTGGTGTAAAATTCAAGAATGATCAAAACATGGATACAATCAAAGCTAGTATCCGTAATAGATATTTTGGACTAAAAGAAGAAATTTTATTTTTCTATGAATAGTGCCAGATACGTGAATAAAGTCAGATACGTGAATAAAGGTCAGATACGTGAATAAGAATCTCGACACCAAAAGATAGAAATTCCACAAAAAACATTTTCACGCTTCATGCTAATAAGACTCGTGAATAAGAATCGTGAATAAGAACTCATGAATAAGAATCGTGAATAAGAACTCATGAATAGTAACCCCGACATGAAAAAGTTCCAAATTTGATAAAAACTTCAGATCAATATTTCAAAGATAATGATATCAAGAAATAATATCATTACGAAAAAAATAATATCCCTTACCTCAAAGAATCAAGATTTCTAAGGAAAGGCTCAAGTGATGTCAATGAAACTTGACCGAATAAAGAACTCTCAAAGTATCTAAATACTCACAAAATACGCCAATAATATAGAGAGAGAAAGAGAGAAAACTTTGTTTCGTGTGATTTTCAATTCTAACTTAAATTTCTTTATTTATAGAAAAATGTTAGCCCTACCAAGCAGCATTTCGACCACCACCGATGGCTTTTTACTCGCTACTATTGCCACCCACCACATTTGAAATAAAATTCAGCACATTTCTTCACCAACCACAAGTGGGGCCCACTCAATTCTAGAATTTTCCACCAAAATCAATTATAACCCTAATTTCCTAATCGACACCTCTTAAAATTCATAACAAATCATTCGCATATTTTAATCTGCTCAAAATTTGTGGACATATACTCAACTTATGTATGTATAACATACCCAAAAATTACCATAATCCAACTACTTGATTAAAAATTATAACCCCGCAATATATCTCAAAACCCCGATTTAATTTTTAATACCTCCAACTGCAAAATACCGATAAAACACCTCAACAATAATTTCTTCATTTATAACCACATAAATAAATCCATCATTTATATCCACATAAAATAAATATTTCTTTATCATATGAATCAATAATTAATTATTCACAAATAATATTACGTAATCACAATTATGACAACCAGCCGCTCCTGTGAAAGAGGGGCTTTCCGATAAGGATTTCTCCTCATCGGGCGCCAAGCAATTAGGTGACCAAACCTCTCCTCGATGTAACTTTCTAGACATTGCCAATAATGCTATCTAATAATATTATTCAAATAATATGAATTATTGATCCGATAATGGAGATAATGCAAAGGACACAATTATCGAACAACAATAATATAAAATATCAACGCAAAGAATTATCAATCAATAAAATAAAATATCAATAAGAATTCACCGTGAAAATTATCGAGTAGGCCTTCTTACGTAAGGATCAATAATTCAACAATACTGCAATAATACCGCAAAGCATCGCGGCAACCACGCCAGACATCAGATTTTAACCACCGGCATTCCAACAAATTTAATCTGAATAACTACGCCAAGTTATTTTTAACCAACTTATATTTGTCGCTTTCTTCATCCAATCGCTTCACATGGGCCCACATACGGTCGCTACTACATTGCATTTAATATTCCCGACAAAGATTTAATATTCCACGACCAAACGAATATTCCCCGACAAAAATGAATATTTTATAACCACTTGCTTATTTTGAAATATTTATGATTTAACCCTTAACTATCCACATTAATCAAATCAACCCTTACTATTTCAAAATAATAAATAAAGGAAATTCCTTTTATTTAAAAAAATTTCGGGTCTTACAACCTCCCTCCTTATGAAATTTCGCCCTAAATCGACGACGCACTGGTGTTTCAAAAGGTGAGGATACCTCGCTTTCATTTCCGCTTCCAATTCCCAAAATCATTTCTCTCTAAAGCATGATTCCTCCACAAAACTTTAACTTGTGGTATGACCTTTTCATGCAGTAGGACATGCTCCTTCCTATCCAAGATCTTGATAGTACCTCCTCATACGCTAAGTCTTCTACTATCTCGTCCTGCTTCTAACTCAATAACGTGGTTCGGGTCTTTCACATATTTACGGGCAAGTACGATATGTGAAACACATTATGAACACGAGACATACTTTGAGGTAACGCAAGTCTATAGGCTACATTTCCTACTTCGGCCAAGAATTTGAAATGGACCAATAAATCGTGGATCGAGCTTTCCTCTTTCCCAAATCTTGTAACTCCTTCCATGGAGCAACTCGCAACAATACATGATCCCCCTACATTAAATTCCACGCCCTTTCGATGAAGATCCGCATAACTCTTTTGTCGATCTTGAGCCGCTTTGTATACGCTTGTCGAATCATTTGATCTTTTCAGAGTCATATCGTATTTAACTCTAGTCCCAACAATGTTGCTTCACCCACCTCATCCCAACATATCGAGAAACGACATTTTCGCCCATATAATGCTTCAATGGAGCCACACCTATACTTGCTCGATAACTGTGTCAGTAGGAGAATTCCACCAATGGTAAATACTTATCCCAACCGCCTCTGAAGTCTAGGACACAGTAGTCTTAATAAATCTTCAAGAGTTTGAATAGTCCTCTCTCGATTGTCCGTCTGCTTGGGGATGGTATGTCAAACTAAATCGCAAAACTGCGCTCCATAGCTTTTTGCAAGCTAACCCAAAATCTTGAAGTGAATCTTGGGTCACGATCCAAACTATGGATACAGTATGCCATGCAACCTCACAATCTCATTTACGCATATACTAGCAAGACGCTCAAGAGAATAAGTCTCCGTGATTTCGGCAAGAAATGAGCAGACTTGGTTAATCTATCAACAATAACCCAAATAAGATTGATGCCTTGAGAAACCGTAGGAAGACCCGTAACGAAAATCCATGGTAATGTGTTCCCACTTCCATTCCTAATCTCAAGTGGTTGCAACGGACCCTTAGGTACTAGATGCTCCGCCTTTACACGCTGGGTAAGTTAAACACATCGAGATAAACTTTGCAATCTCTCTCTTCATATTATTCCACCAAAATGTATGTCAAGATCACGATACATTTTAGTACTTCCGTGATGGATCGCAAATGGTGTATCGTGTGCCTCCATCATAATCTTGTACTTCAAATCGTAGTCGTTAGAAACACAAAGTCTAGAGTGGACTCAAGTATTCCTTCTTCATCAATTCTCGCCCTAATAGCTCCTTCTTGTACTTTCTTCTTCATACGATCACCCCGGCCTGCGGCTCGAGCAACCTTAACTTTTTCTATTAAAGTCGGTCTACGCGATACTCTGACATCATCGCACTCGCTCCCCAAGATACGATCTTCTACTCAATGCGCCACCACCACGCTCGCTTTTACCAGTGATGGTATCAATAAAGGTGGTCGTAGTCTTCAATAGCTCGAGCCAACGTCACGCCGCATGTCGAGTTCTTTTTTGAGTGAAGAAATATTTAAGGCTTTTTATGATCCAATATATCTCCACTTTCTCCCCCATATAGATAGTGCCTCCATATCTTTAATAAGGAAAACGATCACCGCTAACTCTAGATCATGAGTAGGATAATTCCTCTCATACTCTTTTAAGTTGTCGCGAGGCATAGGCTATGACTTTCCCACGCCAGCATGAGAACACATCCTAACCCTTTGCCCGAAGCATCGTCAGAGATAACAAATCCATCCGAACCAGATGGTATTGTTAGAACAGTGCCAAATAAGTCTCCTCTTAGCTCTTGGAAACTTTTCTCGATTCTTCGCTCCAAACGAATTTTGTATCCTTCCGAAAGTTAGCGAAAGTTAATGGAGTAGCGATTCGAGAAAACCCTTCCACTTAATCTCCGATAATAACCAAATTAAGCCCAAAAAGCTACGATTTCAACACCACCGACTTTGCTGTTCTAACTTCAGATTGCTTCAATCTTCACGGATCAACAGATACTCCATGTTTTTTGACACTGATATGCCCAAGAAATGCTACTTCCTCGCCCGTAACTCGTGATTTCTTCAATTTGGCATATAGTTGGTTTTCACGGCCTTTGAGTACCAAATTTCAAATGGTGCTCATGATCTTCACGACTTTTGAATATATAAGGATGTCATCAATAAAGACAACAACGAACCGATCCAAATATTCCTCAATACTCGGCTCATCATATCCATGAAAGTCATAGGAGCATTAGTTAGTCCGAAAGACACGACTAAGAATTCATAATGCCCATACCGAAGTTCTCAAGGCGCCTTTGAATATCCTCGCCTAAATTCACCGATGATATCCGTAATCTAAGATCGATTTTTGAAAAGAATTGTGCCTCTCAGAATCGGTCAAACAAGTCATCAATACGAGGTAGAGGATACCTATTCTTGATGGTGACATGGTTCAATTCCCGATAGTCAATACAAAAGTCGATACTCCCGCTTTTTTTTTTTACAAATAAAACAGAGCACCCCAAGGAGATGTACTAGATCGAATGAAACCAATGTCCAACAATTCCTCGAAGTTGACCTTTAACTCCTCAAGTTCAATAGAGCCATTCGATATGGGTTTTTAGAAATGGGCTTTGTACAAAGTTCAAGATCAATAAAGAATTCAACTTCACGCTCGGGGTAGACCGAAGTTCTTCTTCGGAAATACGCCAGAAAGTCAATAACAACAGAATATTATTCAAATTTGACGTGTCTTTATTCAAATCCATAACATGGGCTAAGAAAGCTTGACATCCGCTTTTCAATAAACGAATAGCTTTATGATTAGATATGATAAAGATTGATTTTAATGGTTTAGTTGTTTGAATTGCATAACAACAGTCAAGTTAGAATATGAAAACTAACAACCTTACGAAAACAATCAATTTTGGCATGATGAGAGAGTTAACCAATCAATCCCTAAAATCACATCAAAAGCAAGTATCTTTAAAGAGATAAGGTCAATGTAAGGTAATGGTGCCAACTTGAATCAAACAAGATTTATAAACAAAGGATGATGTGATGAAAGTTTCTCCTAACTGAGTTTTCCATGAGATAGTCAAAGTCTAATTTCTCCTGAGTCAAGTTTAAACGCTGAGCACACGCAGCAGAGAGAAAATGAATGGGTAGCACCCAGATTAAGTAAGGTATAAACTTCGCAAGAATTTATAAATAGCTTACCCGTGATCACCTCGCTTGGGTTCCTCGATTATGACCAACACCACAACAAACGCCTTCCTAATCGCTGACTTTGACTTTTCGGGATATCCTTTTCGAGTCACCGTCCCCTCATTAACTAGGTTTCGCCATCATATAATCTCGAGCGATATGTCCTTCCTTTCCACAACTATAGCATACCTTGAATCGTCAGGGCGCTTGACCGATATGTCCCTCTTTTCCGCATTTGAGATATACGACCGGTGGTCGATCTCTCCCTTAGAACCAGCTTGTCACGCAGACCGCTGCCTTCACATAGTCGTTGTTAAATCTCCTTTTAAAATCTCCTCCCGACTCGCTTTTTCTTCGCTTTTCACGACATGATTACCACCACCAGAGTGGTTACCATTTCGTCCGCGCCTGCTTTCTTTTCTCCGCAGTTATCATTATTCTGCTGAATGCTATCTCCGATACGATCCTCGTTATGGTCCTCAACCGACCGTATTCGCTATCTCGCCTAATAATTGAGCCCTCACTTACAACATCCTCAATAAAGAGAAAGTTTATGAGAAATGAGATACCGACGACGCCGGTTTCAAACCTCTAAGAAACATCCGCCATATACGCTCTCATTCTCCACCAAATGAGGTGCAAAGCAAACCTCGATAACTCGCAAACTTTGCCTCGCATCGAGACACCGCCATTGTTGTTTTGCTCTAATCGATGAACTCCACTTCCTTCATACGACGCAACACTTTCGTGAAAGTATTTGTCATTAAATAGTCTCTCAAACGCTTCCCAAGACATGCCGAAAAGTACCGGATGGGTACGCTTCACGCATCTACCAAGAGTCCGCCTCGCCACTTTTAACATAAAGGTGGCGAATGGAACCTTCGTTTCTCCGCATCCCAAGACATCGAATATCTTGGTAATTTGTTTGACCCATGTTTCCGCCATGATCGGATCCGCTTTCCTTAAATTCGTGGTCCCAACTTCGAATCGCTTGGTCGTGATAACCCGTGAATTGCTATCATTTCTCCTCAGATTTTGAACACGAAGTCTCCTCGCCCGATTTTTGTATGAACCGCAAAAACTTCTAAACATCCCCTCGCTCATCATCTCGCTTCCATGGTGTTGTTCACAGGAGGAACATTGCCACTGCTCAGACGCTCTCCTCGCTCGCTGTAAGACAGCATCTCCACTGGCTCATTTACTCCATCATTAATATTCTCACGACATTCTCAAATACCGCCATAAAACAAGGGTTAATTAAGGAAATCAATATATCACATAATATCCCTATATACCGACCAACTAACAAATAAGCTTAGTAGGACACACTAGCGGGCGGATTTACTCGCCTCCCCCTCCTAGTTCTATTCCCCGATCTCCGCCAGAGATCATATCCCTAAGCTCGATACCAACCGCGACGCCCCCAAAATAGTATACATCACCCATTCCGAAAGTCACAATACATGGTACGTAAACAACTACAACTTTATTATTACAACAAGAAATCAGAGTTTAAATACAAATATTATCTTCTGCATAATATTTATACTCAAATAAATCCTCATCACATTTATCGATACATTATTTTACAAAAATGGGTGAGGACTACTAAACAATCCTTTCTAAAACCTTCATTCCATACCCCGACTGCACTCGCTATATTCTCGCCTCCCGAGAAGAATGGAACAAAAGGAAAAGGGTGAGCTCAACTAGCTCAAGAAGAATATTACGACTAAGATAATATACAACAAATTATCGTTAGTCTTCAACAGGAAAAATCTAATGTAATACAATAGACAACAAGTTTCAGATCAATATTCGCAATGAAATAATAATTCATGTAAGAGTTACGTAGAGAATGAAATCTACTATAATCTATGAATTTAATAAATTCATCATCAATATTTTATCCCCAGAACATCAATCAATATTCATCTCAAATCAAATATTCATCTTTGCACTACAGCCAAAGATATTCATCAATGGGTCATGTTCATTTAAACACTGCTCATCTTTGCACTACAGTGCCAAAGATATTCATCACTTGGCCATGTTCATTTAAACACTGCTCATCTTTGCACTACAGCCAAAGATATTCTTCAGAATCATTCATCTTTGCACTACAAAATCATTCATCCAAAGATATTCAATAATATCATCATTTAAGACCGAGGATGATGAAAATATTTTTTAAAGAACGAATCCAAAGGAAACAAAATGACAAGGATTAAGGATTAATGATTCGTACTTTGTTTTATCCATGTCCAACAATACCTCAAAAATAATCATAGTGGTGTAAAATTCAAGAATGATCAAAACATGGATACAATCAAAGCTAGTATCCGTATTAGATATTTTGGACTAAAAGAAGAAATTTTATTTTTCTATGAATAGTGCCAGATATACGTGAATAAAGGTCAGATATCGTGAATAAAGGCCGATACGTGAATAAGAATCTCCGACACCAAAAGATAGAAATTCCACAAAAAAACATTTTCACGCTTCATGAATAAGACTCGTGAATAAGAATCGTGAATAATAGAACTCATGAATAAGAACTCGTGAATAAGAACTCATGAATAGTAACCCCGATATGAAAAAGTTCCAAATTTGATAAAAACTTCAGATCAATATTTCAAAGATAATGATATCAAGAAATAATATCATTACGAAAAAAAATAATATCCCTTACCTCAAAGAATCAAGATTTCTAAGGAAAGGCTCAAGTGATGTCGAATGAAACTTGTAGACTCAATAAAGAACTCTCAAAGTATCTAAATACTCACAAAATACGCCAATAATATAGAGAGAGAAAGAGAGAAAACTTTGTTTCGTGTGATTTTCAATTCTAACTTAATTTCTATTTATAGAAAATGTTAGCCCACCAAGGCATTTCGACTCACCACCGATGGCTTTACCTCGCTACTATTGCCACCCACCACATTTGAAATAAAATTCAGCACATTTCTTCACCAACCACAAGTGGGGCCCACTCAATTCTAGAATTTTCCACCAAAATCAATTATAACCCCGATTTCCTAATCGACACCTCTTAAAATTCATAACAAATCATTCGCAGCATTTTTAATTCGCTCAAAATTTGTGGACATATACTCAACTTATGTATGTATAACATACCCAAAAATTACCACAATCCAACTAATTTTGATTAAAAATTATAACCCCGCAATATATCTCAAAACCCCGATTTAATTTTTAATACCTCCAATCTGATAAAATACCGATAAAACACCTCAACAATAATTTCTTCATTTATAACCACATAAATAAATCCATCATTTATATCCACATAAAATAAATATTTCTTTATCATATGAATCAATAATTAATTATTCACAAATAATATTACGTAATCACAATTATGACAACCAAAGCCGCTCCTGTGAAAGAGGGGCTTTTCGATAAGGATTTCTCCTATCATCAAGCAATTAGGTGACCAAACCTCTCCTCGATGTAACTTTCTAGACATTGCCAATAATGCTATCTAATAATATTATTCAAATAATATGAATTATTGATCCGATAATGGAGATAATGTGCAAAAGACAATTATCGAACAACAATAATATAAAATATCAACGCAAAGAATTATCAATCAATAAAATAAAATATCAATAAGAATCATCGTGGAAAATTATCGAGTAAAGGCCTTCACGTAAGGATCAATAATTCAACAATATCGCGGTAATACCGCAAAGCTATCGCAAGCAACCACGCCAGACATCGTATTTTAACCACCGTATTCCCAATGCCTTAATTGTAATAACTACGCCGCTATTTTTAACCAACTTATATTTGTCGCTTTCTTCATCCAATCGCTTTCCGCTATGGGGCCCACACACGGTCGCTACTGCATTTATTTAATATTCCCCGACAAAGATTTTAATATTCCACGACCAAACGAATATTCCCCACAAAAATGAATATTTTATAACCACTTGCTTATTTTGAAATATTTATGATTTAACCCTTAACTATCCACATTAATCAAATCAACCCTTACTATTTCAAAATAATAAATAAAGGAAATTCCTTTTATTTAAAAAAAATTTCGGTCTTATGATGAGGTACACATCATGTAAGATGATGATCGGGGATATAAATCTATATAGATAGATTTAAGAGGATGCTCAACTTAACCTAAGGAACGATATTCATTTGATGCTAAAGTCGTTTAGCATGGCAAACTCCAAGAGATGTCTCATGTCGATGAGCTATGGAGTGTATCTCTTTAATAGTCCCCACAGACTCTCGAAAAGAGAGAGTCGCATGAGTGACTATCATGAATGCAATGAAATATACGAGACCCGATGTCGATCGGTCATATTCGGAGAAGATCACCAGTAAGATGTTGAAAAACATCTTAAAGTTCTTAACCCAAGACTAAAGATGTGAGCATACATGGTGGGTCCGAATTAAAACCAGAGGGCTTAATGACTCAAGTTTTTCGATGCACTAAGATGACGTAAAATCCACTTTTTAAGGTAAAGCGTTATCTCGAATAAAGGGTGCGTTGAATTGGAAAGGTTCTAAACAAAGAAAGAGTTGCTAGTTTTAGTGATAAAGACAAAGTATATAGCTATAAATGAAGTCGCAAGTTGATTGTTTGGATTAAAAGTTCATTACGTAACTAGAATAGTTCCTAAGTCTCATCTTGATCTAAACATGTGTTGTGGCACTTTCATTTGATTATTAGAATCATCGAAAGATGGGAAATCACTATAGAGATAGTGGATTCTCATGAACAACATTACATATCCATTAACTAAAGCTTATCCAACAAAGCAGGATAATCGCCACTTAGAGAAGAAGAGTATAAGATACATGGCGATTCGGCTTTAGTGCAAGTGGGAGATTGAAAGTAAGATGCATACAAGCCAATCATGTTTGATGATAAAGCATATACTTTGTAATAATCTTATTCATTTATTAATAAAAAGTATTAATTTATTAAAGGCTTTTAATTATCTACATGATGTCGTTTTATAATATGTGATAAACCCATAGTTTTAAGCAATGCTTTAGAATAATGATGATGATCATTCTAATGAGATCTAAATTCTTAGAAAGCTTAAAACTAAAATAGTTCCCAATCATTGGATTACTAAATCGGGGATTAGTGAATCCGGATAGATTGGGTACATACGCTGCTTGCTCATTGGATGAGGATGATTGATCTCATGATCATTTGTGTGGAGACACTAAAGCAAGTATGTAGGTGCTTATTAGAGAATAAGTTCACCGAACGTGGCTCGCTAAGGAATACCTAATGGAGTTTTATTTGCTCGTCAATAGGAATTCTCAGAGTGATAGTAAGTACAAGTAATCCTTGGACTTGAGATCATCATAGTATCTTGTGTATGATGAGTTATACTTTGACTTATTCCTTAAGACCCTTAGGGTATATCAAAGGTATGCTTGGGTATAATAAGTTGTACATGGAGATAATGTATGATCAATAAAGAATCTACCACTTCTAATAAAAGAAGAGAAATGTCTTATGTGATTCGATAAATGACAACCCAAAGAGTCCTTGGCAATAGGCGTAATGAAATTAGAAAGGAGTTTCTAATTTGCATTATTTGAGTTGTGCATTTAAGAGTCGAAATACATATAATTAAATAAAATAAGACTTGACGAAGAATTCCATGCCTTATATTTAATTGGGACATCAGATGGTGGAAGGATTGATTGTATTTGTAGAACTATTTACTCAAAGGTTCTTTAATGATTAATGTTGAAATCTATATTATCCGGAAAGTCGCTTGATCGCTAGGGGAGGCTTATCCCTATTGTAGAATAAATATTATTTAAATAAATTAATTGTTTAATTTATTTATTTAAATAAGATTAGAATTGTTCTAATTGATTTATTCACAACCTGCTTTAATATGGAGAACCTAAAGGGTCACACCATAAAAGGAAGAATAATTATTTAAGAAGTTAATGGCATAATCGTAATAATATAGTTAAGTATATTTAATTTAATCTATGGTGATAGAATAAATTAAATAGCTTAATATTTATTATTTAATATTTTAGAAATATTAAATATAAATTAATAAGAGGAGTCTTATTAATATTATTACAATTATTATTATTTTAATTTCTAAAAGAGTTTAGGAATTAATTTAATATAAGTACTCTCATTTATTCCTAATAAGATTAGGAGGTTAAATTAATTAAAAGAGTTTAATTAATTATCCCTAATAAGATTAGGGAGCCTAATTAATTAAAAGAATTTAATTAATTAAATAAAACCCAATTTCTTAATTGTTAAGGAGGGTTGCCCACATCAATAAATAAGAGGAGTCTTATTATGGGTGTCAGGGGGTTGTTGACTTTTTAACATACTGACATAATTCCAATTGTTGGGAGAGTACACCTTTTCTATAGAGATAGAAAAACTAGGGTTTAGCCAACCACCCTTCTTCTTCTTGAATTTTCTTCTTCCTCGGTGGATTACCTCTGAGGCCAAACATATGGGTGGCTAACGCCGATCAAAGGAAGGATCCAAACCCGGTGGATTCAAGTTGAACGCGAAAGGATTTGGAGGTGAACTTGTACTGAGGAAGCTCGATCTTCAAGGGTATGATTTTATTCTTTATCTTTTCGCTTTAATTAATAATTATGCATAAAGGGTGATCCGGGTATATGGTTTGTAAATTTTTTTAAACTCTGATTTTACACGCTTCCGCTAATTTTTGCAATTTGATTGCGTTCATGAATATTACAAACCTAACACTTACAACCTCCCCTCCTTATGAAATTTCGTCCTCGAAATTGACGTGACGTACTGGTGTTTTTCAAAAGGTGAGGATACCTCGCTTTCATTTTCGCTTTCCAATTCCTGTGTCATTTCCTCTATAAAGCATGATTCCTCCACAAAACTTTAACTTGTGGTATGACCTTTCTTGCAGTAGGGACATGCTCCTTCCTATCCAAAATCTTGACAGTACCTCCTCATCGTTAAGTCTTCTATATCTCGTCTGCGGTTCTAACTCTATAACGTGGTTCGGTCTTTCACATATTTACGAAGTACAGATATGTGAAACACATTATGAACACGAGACATACTCGGAGGTAACGCGAGTCTATAGGCTACATTTTCTACTCGGTCAAGAATTTGAAATGGACCAATAAATCGTGGATTGAGCTTTCCTCTCTTCCCAAATCTTGTAACTCCCTTCCATGGAGCAACTCGCAACAATACATGATCCCCTACACTAAATTCCACGTCCTTTCGATGAAGATCCGCATAACTCTTTTTTGTCGATCTTGTGCTGCTTTGTATACGCTTGTCGAATCATTTGGATCTTTTCCGTAGTCATACGCATTCAACTCGGGTCCCAACAAAGGTTGCTTCACCCACCTCGTCCCCAACATACCTTTGAGAGCGACACTTTCGTCCATATAATGCTTCAAATGGGGCTACACCTATACTTGCTCGATAATCGTTGTTGTAGGAGAATTCCACCAATGGTAAATACTTATCCCAACCGCCTCAAGTCTAGGACACATGAGTCTTAATAAATCTTCAAGAGTTTGAATAGTCATTTCGATTGTCCGTCCGTTTGAGGATGGTATGCCGAACTGAATCGTAAATCCGTGCCCATAGCTTTTTGTAAGCTAACCCAAAATCTTGAAGTGAATCTTGGGTCACGATCTGAAACTATGGATACAGGCATGCCATGCAACCTCACAATCTCATTCACGTATATACTAGCAAGACGTTCAAGTGAATAAGTCTCCCGTATCGGCAAGAAATGAGCAGACTTGGTTAATCTATCAACAATAACCCAAATAGCATTGATGCCCTGAGAAACCGTAGGAAGACCCGTAACGAAATCCATGGTAATGTGTTCCCACTTCCATTTCGGAATCTCAAGTGGTTGCAACGGACCCTTAGGTACTAGATGTTCCGCCTTTACACGTTGACAAGTTAAACACATTGAGATAAACTTTGCAATCTCTCTCTTCATATTGTTCTACCAAAATGTATGTCAAGATCACGATACATTTTAGTACTTCCGTGATGGATTGCAAATGGTGTATTGTGTGCCTCCATCATAATCTTGTACTTCAAATCGTAGTCGTTAGAACACATAGTCTAGAGTGGACTCAAAGTATTCCTTCTTCATCAACTCTCGCTTCCTAAAAAAAGCTCCTTCAGACTTTCTTCTTCATACGCGCATCGATTCCGGCCTGGGTGGCTCGAGCAACCTTAACTTTTCTATTAAAGTTGGCTCTACGCGATACTTGACATCATCGCACTTCGCTCCTCGCATATGATCTTCTACTCAACGCGCCACCTACCACGTTCGCTTTTCCGGATGGTATTGAATAGTGTGGTCGTAGTCTTTCAATAGCTCGAGCCAACGTCGTTCTTAGCGCATTGAGTTCTCTTTTGAGTGAAGAAATATTTAAGGCTTTTATGGTTCGAATATGTGACGCCCCAAAATTAGGTATACATCACCCATCTTGGGTCGCCACTTACATGGTATGTAATTTAAATACAACTTATTAACATAACTGCCGTGTATAATACGACATAAATCGTGAGTTTAAATACAAATATCGCTCACTAGATATTATACAAACTCAAACAAAAAGTCCTCATTACAATTATTATCACACTATTTCACGTAATAGTGAGGACTACTAATGCTATCTTCGGACCATCACTCGCTTCCCCACTCGTCCCAAAATTATATTCTCATTTCACGAAGAAACGGTGAAAGAAAGGGTGAGCTCAACTAGCCCAAAGAAGAAATAATATGACTAAGATAATGCAAAATAAATTATCAATAGTCTTCAACAATGTTAAACCGATAAAATACAATAGACAACAACCGGTTTAATCTAATGAATATGCAATCCATTAAAAGAGTCAAGTAGAAAATAAAATCTACTATCTTTTATGATTTTAAAAGGTTTTTCATCATCATTATAAATTTGAGACTCGACTTTAATAAATAATCCACATCATCGAATCACCCCGCACTACTTCTACTGACAAGGATATTCTTTAGTATCACGATCACAATTATTCCTGCACTACGGCCAAGAATAGTTGTGTATTCATTAATGGTCATGATCATGCCAACAACTGTCCATCAATGCACTACGGCCACTGAGGATTTTTTTTTTACCACATCATTTGTAACATTACGGTCATGATTACACCGAATAATCCCTGGTCATAATCATACCAAGTCCATCCATGCTCTACAAAATACGATGACTTTAAAAAATATAAAAATGAGGATGATGACAATGATATAAGAATTCAATAAAACAAGTTCAAGAATTATTTTATCCAGGAATTTTTAACGTCCAAACTGTCAACATGATACTGCTTTGTAGAGTAAAATTCAAGAATGATCAGAAGAATATTTCCATGAAAAGATACTGGATGAAACGCAAATATCAAGGATATTCTACTAATTTCATGGAGTATAGAAGTTAAAGTTTTAACCAACCGGGTATAATAAAGAATGGAATAACAAAAGAAATCACCATGCATGCGGTATTTCAGATGACGAAGTTATTCCAATGTAATAATAATAACGGAACTGTGTCGTGTGAAATTCACAATTTAACGGATGTTTCAATGAGAATAATAAAGATGGAACCGATCCGGTGTAAAACACAAAGATAGGATATTCCAACAAGATGATAAAGATTTTAACCAGTCCTGTAAAACACATGCATACGATGTTCCAACGAGAATAATAAAGATTTTAACCAGTCCTGTAAAACACATGCATGTGATGTTCCAAATAATAATAATAAAGATTTTAACCAGTCCTGTAAAACACATGCATGTGATGTTCCAATGTAATAATAATAAAGATTTTAACCAGTCCAGGTGTAAAACACACATGCATGTGATGTTCCAATGTAATAATAGAAGAATGTCACCAAGTATAGGGTAATCCATGATACAAAGTTATTCCAATGAGAATAATAAGCAATGGAATAACATAAGGATTTCACAAGTATAGGTATACCACAGATATCAAAGTTATGTATAGGGTATGCCACTTTTACAAAAGTTATTCCAATGTAATAATAGTGAATGGAATAATGTAAGTTCTCTTCAAGAAGAAAGAATAACACCCCTTACCGTAAAAAGAACCGAATATAGAAGTAGTGAAGTAGCAGAAATACTCTTCTTCTTTCTATAACTTTCTCTCTATAGCTTCTCTCTATAATTTCTCTCTAGAGTTTCAATGAATTCGTAAGAAAATAATGAAGGAATGAGCTTCTATTATAGGAAAATGGAATGCATAAGAATTAATCCATGAACTCATCCAGATTGATTTACTTTAATCGACGGTCCATATTTAAAGCAAAATCTTTTAAATAAAATATAATATATTCTATTTATATAAAAACATTTTACTATGCAAACACTACGCAAAAACACTATGCAACATTATGCATAATAAAATATAATATATTTTATTTATAAAATAACTTTAATAAAGTATTCATTTTATATAAAAAGATGTTTCATTTTATTACGTTAATAATACTGAATAAAACAAACGCGTCATTATCGCTATAATAATTCATATTATTAATCGACAATAATGGAATCAAACTAAGTGACTTCTCACATAAGCATCAATAATCAATACCGGTAATACTACTATGCAACCACATCGTATTCATCGCATTTTTACTACCGAGTAGTTCAACAAGATCAACGGTAAAACTTCCGCCGTTATTTCAATAAAATATTTTTGTCTTTTCTCAATCCGATAATAATTACATTGTAGGGTCCACCAATGATTGAGCCGTTGTTATTTAATATTCCTCGCTAAACCAATATTCCCCACCAATCGAATATAATATAACCACTTATATACTTTGCAAAATTTATAAATATTACCCACAACTATAACATTATATCAAATTATTCCATAATATTCAAAAATAATATTTATAGAAAATTCATCTTTATTTATAAAACTGGGGTCTTACGTAATATATCTCCACTTTCTCCCCATATAGATAAGTGCCTCCATATCTTTAAGCGCTGAACGATTGCCGCTAACTCTAGATCACGTGAGTAGGATAATTCCTCTCATACTCTTTTAGTTGTCATGAGGCATAAAGGCTATGACTTTTCCACGTTGCATGAGAACACATCCTAACCCTTTGCTCAAGCATTGGTGTAGATAACAAATCCATCCGAACCGGATGGTATTGTTAGAACAGTCTTAAATAAGTCTCCTCTTAAGCTCTTGGAAACTCTTCTCGCGTTCTTTTCGCTCCAAACGAATTTTGTATCCTTCCGAGTTAGTTTGAGTTAATGGAGTAGCGATTCGAGAAAACCCTTCCACGAATCTCCGATAATAATAACCAAATAAGCCCAAAAAGCTACGATTTGATCACCGACTTGGTTGCTCCCAACTTTGTATTGCTTCAATCTTCACCGGATCAACAGATACTCCATGTTTCGACACCACGTGCCCAAGGAATGCTACTTCTCAAGCCGAACTCGCATTTCTTCAATTTGACATATAGTTTGTTTTCACGAAGCCTTTGAGTACCAAATTTCCAAATGGTGCTCATGATCTTCACGACTTTTGGAATATATAAGGATGTCATCAATAAAGACAACAACAAACCGATCCAAATATTCCTTGAATACTCTGGTTCATCATATCCATGAAAGCCACAGGAGCATTAGTCATCCGAAAGACATGACTAAGAATTCATAATGCCCGTGATCGAGTTCTAAAGGCGCCTTTGGAATATCCTCGCCTAATCTTCAAATTGATGATATCCGTAATCGAAGATCGATTTTTGAAAAGAATTGTGCCCTTGCAATCGGTCAAACAAGTCATCAATACGAGGTAGAGGATACCTATTCTTGATGGTGACATGGTTCAATTCACGATAGTCAATACAAAAGTCGCATACTCCGCTTTCTTCTTCTTTACAAATAAAACAGAGCACCCCAAGGAGATGTACTTGGATTTAATGAAACCGATGTCCAACAATTCCTCAGTAGTTGGACCTTTAACTCTCGAAGTTCAATAGGAGCCATTCGATATGGGGTTTTAGAAATGGGCTTTGTACCAGGTTCAAGATCAATAAAGAATTCAACTTCACGTTACGGGGTAGACCGGAAAGTTCTTCGAGAAATACGTCGGAAAGTCAATAACAACAGAATATTATTCAAATTTGACGTGTCTTTATTCAAATCCATAACATGGGCTAAGAAAGCTTGACATCCGCTTTTTCAATAAACGAATAGCTTTATGATTAGATATGATGTTGATTGATTTTAATGGTTTAGTTGCTTGAATTAAATAACAAAGGTTGGTTAGGAATATGAAAACTAACAACCTTACAAAAACAATCAATTTTGGCATGATGAGTAGTTAACCAATCAATCCCTAAAATCACATCAAAAGTAAGTATCTTTAAAGAGATAAGGTCAATGGTAAGGTGATGGTGCCAACTTGAATCAAACAAGATTTATAAACAGTGGATGTGATGAAAGTTTCTCCTAACGGAGTTTCCACAGATAGGGTCAAAGTCTAATTTCTCCCGAGTCAAGTTTAAACGTTGAGCACACGCAGGAGAGATAAATGAATGGGTAACACCGTGATCAAGTAAGGTATAAACTTCAAGAGAATTTATAAATAGCTTACCCGTGATCACCTCGTTTGGGTTCCTCGCATTATGACCACCACAACAAACGCTTCTTCCCGGAATCGTTGACTTTGACTTTTCTGGGAACGATCTTTTGAGTCACCGTCCCCTCACGAACTAGGTTTCATTCTCGTATAATCTCGAGCGATATGTCCTTCCTTTCCACAATTATAGCATACCTTGAATCTGTTGTGCGGTTTGACCGATATGTCCTCTTTTCCACATTTGTAACATATAATGGGTGGTCGTTCTCCTCCCTTTAGAACCGATTCTTGTGCCGTAAGACCGCTGCCTTTCACATGGTCATTGTTAAATCTCCTCTTTTAAAATCTCCTCCCACTCGCTTCTTCTATTTTCACGGCCGATTATTACCACCGGAGTGGTTACCATTTTTGTCCGTCTGCTTTTCTTTCTCCGCCGGTTATCATTATTCTGCTGATCGCTATCTCCGAGTACGATCCTCGGTTGTGGTCCTCGACCGACCGTACTCGTTATCTCGCTCTAATAATTGAGCCCTGCTTACAACATCCGAATAGAGAGAAAATTTATGAGAAATGATAATCTTGGCGTATCTGGGTTCAAACCCTCTAAGAAACATCCGTCATACGTTCCTCATTCTCCACCAAATGAGGTGCAAACTCGATAACTCTGCAAACTTTGCCTCGTCTTCGAGACACCGCCATGTTGTTCTCGCTCTAGTCTAATAAACTCCACTTCCTTCATATGACGAACACTTTCGGGAAAGTATTTGTCATTAAATAGTTCTCAAACGTCTCCCAAGACATCTTTGAGTGCGGGCGGATGGAGTACGCTTCACGATCTCCCACCGATGATCCGCCTCGCCACTTTTAACATAAAGGTGGCGAATGGAACCTTCGTTCTCCGTGCATCCCAAGACATCGAATATCTTGGTAATTTGCTTGACCCATGTTTCCGCCATGATCGGATCGCTTTTCCCTTAAATTCGTGGTCCCAACTCTTTGAATCTGCTTGGTTGTGACAACCCGTGAATTCTATCATTTCCTCCTCGTATTTTGAACACGAGTCTCTCTAAATCGATTTTGCATGAATCGCAAAAAGCTTCTAAACATCCCCTCGTTCATCATCTCTTTCGGTGGTGTTGTTCACAGGAGGAACATTGCCACCTGTTGCACGTTCCCCTCGTTGGTGAGTACAAAGAGCTCTCCACTGGTCTCATTTCCATTGTTAATATTCTCAATCGACATTCTCAAATACTTTGTCATAAAACAAGGGTTAATTAAGGAAATCAATATATCACATAATATCCTTATATACTTGACCAACTAAAAAATAAGCTTAGGTAGGACACACTAAATGCGAAGGATTTACTCGCCTCCCTCCTAGTTCTATTCCCCGATCTCCGCCAGAGATCATATCCTAAGCTCGATACCAACCGCGACGCCCCCAAAATAAGTATACATCACCTATTCTCGAGTTGTCAATACATGGTACGTAAACAACTACAACTTTATTATTACAACAAGAAACTGTGAGTTTGAATACAAATATTATCTTCTGATAATATCTATACTCAAATAAATCCTCATCACATTTATTGATACATTATTTTACAAAAATGGTGAGGACTACTAAACAATCCTTTCTAAAACCTTCATTCCATACCCCAGGCTGCACTCGCTTATATTCTAGCCTCCCGAGAAGAAAAATGGAACAAAAGGAAAAGGGTGAGCTCAACTAGCCCAAGAAAGAATATTATGACTAAGATAATATACAACAAATTACCGTTAGTCTTCAACTGGGGAAAATCTAATAGAATACAATAGACAACAAATTTTAAATCAATATTCGCAGTGAAATAATAATTCATTAGAAGAGTTAAGTAGAATGCAAACTACTATCTTCTATGTATGAATTTAAAAGTTCATCGCTCATCTTTTATCCCCGTAACATCAATCAATATACATCCGAAATCAAATATTCATCTTTGCACTACGTGCCAAAGATATTCATCACTGGTCATGTTCATCTAAACACTGCTCATCTTTTCTACTACCAAAGATATTCTTCGAAAATCATTCATCTTTCGCACTACAGCCAAAGATATTCAATAATATCATCATTTAAGACGAGGATGATGAAAAATATATTTTAAAGAAACGAATCCAAAGTGAAACAAAATGACAAGGATTAATGATTAAGGATTCGTACTTTGTTTTATCCATGTTCAAAATACCTCAAAAATAATCATAGTGGTGTAAAATTCAAGAATGATCAAAATATGGATACAATCAAAGCTAGTATCCGAATAGATATTTTGGACAAAAAGAAGAAATTTTATTTTTCAAAGGAATAGTCTTGGTATCGTGAATAGTAACTCAGACACCAAAAGATAGAAATTTCCCAAAAACATCTTCACGCTTTAATAATAGACTTTAATAAGAACTCGTGAATAAGAACTCATGAATAAGAACTCATGAATAGTAACCCCGATATGGAAAAGTTCCAAATTTGATAAAAGTTTCAACCAATATTTCAAAGATAATGATATTGAAGAAATAATATCATTTGAGAAGAAAATAACATCCCTTACCTCGAAAGATTAAGACTTCAAATTTGGAATACTGGGTATAGTGCTTTGAAGGAAACTTGCACCGTCTAACAATACTCAAAGTATACTCAAAATACTCACAAGAATACACTCGATAATATAGAGAGAGAAAACTTTAGTTTCTAGTGTGATTTTCAATTCTAACCTAAGCACCTATTTATAGGAAAATGCTTAGAACACCAAAGCAGAAAATTTAATATAATATTATTATTTATAATAAAATTTCCTACGCCAACCCTCCAAGAACTGAATTCAGCTCATTCAACCCACATGTGTAACACACCATAATGAAAAAAACGTTTTTCTAATTTTAAATATTTTAAACTTCCAAAAATCAATTATTTCGGAGCTTCGGAACTTCAATAATTCATAAGAAATAGCCCTTTCATCAGAAAATTCGAATCTCGTGAGTTTTTATAGGAAATTCAATTTTCTACAACTTTACATAAGAAAGTTTTTCCAAATTCCAAATAGAAATTGACCAAATCCACAAACGAGGCGATTTTACAATGCTATAATCAAATTTCATCAATAAATGGGGTCCAATCAAAATGTTTAACATGTTTTAAACATTTATTGCAACAAAAATACTCTTCCTCCTCGTATACTCATATATCCCACATTCGTTGTAAAATATCACAATTATTATATTATTAAAATATAATAATATATTTAAATGAATTATTTTATCGTAAAAGATAAAATTTCAATTTTCAACAATTGTCACATTAAAATTTTTCTCCATCTATATTCCCATAAAATCAATATTTTCCTCATCATATGAATCAATAATTAATTATTCACAAATAATATTACAAAATCACAATATTGACAACCAGCAGCGGTTCCTGTGAAAGAGGGGCCTTTCCAATAAGAATTTCTTCTTACCTGGCGCAATTAATTAGGTGACCAAACCTCTCCTTATGAACTTTCTAGACATTGCCAATAATGTTATCTAATAATATTATTCGAGATAATATGAATTATTAGCTCGATAATGAAAAATATTGTGTAATGACAATTATCAAAACAACAACAATATAAAATATCAACGCAACAATTATTAACTCAATAAAATCTTTAAGCGAATTCATCAGTAACCATTATCGAGTCTTGCGCTTTCACGTAAGAATCAATAATTGGTGCAATACCGCAGTCTTCTTGTGTTTTAACCACCGGGTATTTTAACAATGATAATTGTGAATAACCACGCCAAGCTATTTTTAAACCACTTATATTTGTCGCTTTCTTCATCCAATCGCTTTCCACATGGGGCCCACACACGGTGCATACTGCTGCATTAAATAATATTCCCGACAAGATTTAATATTCTACTTACCAAAACGAATATTCTCCTCACAACAATGAATATTTTATAACCACTTGCTTATTTTGAAGTATTTATGTATTTTACCCCTAACTATCCACATTAATCAAATCAACCCTTACTATTTTAAAATAATAAATAGAAAAATTAAATTTCATTAATAATAAGTTGGGGTCTTACACACACACACCGCACACACACACACACACACATATATATATATATATATATATATATATATATATATATATATTATTTAGAAATTAAAATTTGATAACATACAAGGGTAAATATATAATTTTATTTATTTAGTCAACCCTAAAAACTTGCAGGGTACTAACTGTTATTTATAAAACTAAAGAGGAAGTGAGTGTTATTATGATTATCTAGAGACAGTGCCACGTGTCACTGTGTTTTACTCTATATTTAATGATAATTATAAAATAAAACTACAGTAATATTTATATATATTATAAATGAGATTTTTTTTGATGACGAAGAGAGTATCTTATTATTTTTTTAAATTATAAATGTGCCCCTTTTGATGAAATATTTGCGCCCTCTGATTACCTCCCTCCCGCCCGAAAGATGTTTTCGGGGACTTGATATTTTTACCAATTATGAAGAAGACAGATTGTTGATATATATTTTATATTTTTTGAATGGACTATATATATATATAATACCGCATGTATTACACAGAGAAGTTATATGACAGTTGACTCACTATTCAGTCATAAATTCAAAAATAACTGAGCGATGGGTGAAATCGTTCTTATAAATTTCAAAAATCGTCATCATACAATGATCAGATAATACATATATTTTTTTTCTTTTTGAAATGTGGGTACCTAATAAAAATATTTGTGTAAACTTAAGTATTTGTTTACTCATCTTATAAATTAGAGGTATCACATTTTAAAAAAATTCATAAAGGTCCAATTTTTATTAGGCCCTAGAAGTGAGGCCCATGGCCCATAGTTTTTGTTGTTGTATATGCTTACTTGTACACAATCCAAACACTATTTATAATTTATTTTATTTGCTTGACAAAAAATATTAAATGAGCTGACATCATCGTTAAGTAAAAGTCCAACTTTAAAAGTTAGTAACACACTAAGATATCAATGATACTCCCTCGGTTCCTATTTTTTTGTTCTTAAATATTTGACGTTTTAAAATTTTTAAGAAAATTAGAATTAGTTAAAAATTTCAGTTTTTCTATGGTGATCGGCGGGTATCGATCGGGGCAAAAATTATTTTATGACTTAAACAATTAATGTGATTTATTAGAACTGAAATTTTTACAAAATCAAATGATTAAATATTATTTGGATAAATAAAAAAAAACAGAAATATATATAAGATTCTTTGTTTTTGTATTTTAATTATATGAATAAATGATTATATATTTTGAAAATGAGAAGTATATACATACGCATACACATACTAGTTCGCTCATAAATTTATTTTCTTATATAAAAAGTAATTAAAGTCCATCATCAATTAACGAAATCACCAGTAAACCTAAGTAAAATTTAAACTAAAAGAATATATCAAACCAATTATTTAAACCAGAGAAAATAAATAAATAATAATAATAACAAAAAAGCAGTAGCATTAGTTTATGTAAATTTTCTATATATCAAAATCTTGTCAATATATATTTTAGTAACAATTATTATTATGATAGATAGAATTGTTTATAATTAAATGAAAACGAATATCACGATAAGAATCCCTCCCATATAAATAAAATATAGCCTATAGCCCTTCACCAAAAAATTAATTTTATTGGTGGGAATATTGTCGATCGGCAAGGTGTTGTACGAGGTTAGTTAGTCCAGACGAGAGGAGACGTGGACGCTTCCTATCCATTCGTGCATCATAATTTATTTTATTCCTGCCTTGCCCTTTTACCAACATTTTTTATTTTGCTTAAATTATAGTTTTACCAAACTACCCCCGTCGTACTTTCCACTTTTGTCATAGTAACCATGTGGTGGAGACAGGGTTTGTCTGTGGGTGATTTTTATTTTCATATACTTAAAACAGCAACTGTCATTTGTTTGTCTTTGTCACACGCGCCTTCCTCTTTTATCCGTCAGAATATTTATATAGTACTACTAAATAGTACACTCATTTTTAGGGTTAGGATCCAAATTAATATTTAGTTAATTCACCCTTATATTAATTTTATGTTCAAATTGATATTTAGTCAATTAATTATCACTATATTAATTTTATCATAGGATATTTTATGTGTTTCTTGTATAATAAATAATCTTTACCTGTATTTTTTTAAAGCAGCACTATTTATTGCTTTTTTAAAATGATCAATCTAATTATAACTGTTTTTATAAAATAATAAAAATAATGAATAATCAATCTAATTATAATGAATAATGAATAATCAATCTAATTATAAAATAATGAATGGAATAATCTAAATAAAATAACTGTTTTTATGCCAATTATGCATTATAACCATTAGCACCCAATGTCACATGCGTTGGGAGTGTAAATTGTGTGGAATAAAATAGAATTTTTATAAAATTTGAACCATTAAATAAAAAGATTTAAAAATTAATATAAAAAAGATAAAATAATAATTTAATCATATTTATCAGGGTAAAATAAAGGGAAAAAAAATAGTGTGAGGCGATTACGTTAACGACTCCCACTTTATAATATTGATAATGTCAAACTATTGCATTTTTTTCAGAAAAGATCTGGAAACCACCAAAATTAATCACACAAAACAAGTTCCATAAAACCTAATATCAAATATGGGTCACAACAAATAAATAAATAAATCCCAACTTATTTATCTTAGGCTAATAGGAGGAAAATCAAACAAAATCTTAGCTTATAAACAAATATTAAAAGGGATTAGACATCCGAAAAGAAATGAAAGATTAAATTAATCATGTTTAATTTCAAGGTACACAATTAATTAATTACTTCTTATCATTAATTTATTTTTATTTTTTTGATATTTAGAACATGAGTGTCGGCCAAGGTGTGTAAAGTGTAAACATACATAATTAAGTCCAGTTGAATAAACTATAGACACCCACTTGCCACTATAAGAAATCACAACTACAAAGTATTAACTATAATAATTATAAAATAAATTAATAATATCTTATTAATTGCATGCAGATCATGGCCGCAAATTTTTATTTACAAGAAGATGCTAGATTGTTGTCTAATTTAATACATTAATTAAGAATAAAAACTTCGAGGAGATTAAGATGCAAAAATATAATATACAAAAGTACCCAAATTCATGAGAACATTGTCCATACCATATATATTAGTTTGTTTAATCAACAAGAGTTGTATATGTATTTGTGCTTGAAAGCTAGATATGTAAGGAACATGTTTTGAAAATAATTATCATTTTCTTGGTAAAATCGGCTCAGTGGAATAATTCCCCCACAGCACTGAGCACACACTAAAAAATAATATAAAAATTATTAATATGTTACCGTCTTTGTCCTACTTTACACTGTTGACGCTAGCTTAGCTCGAATTTGTCTTCTCCTACAAATTATAATAATGACACTGATTGAGAATATATATATATATATATATATGCATTCAATAAAACATATCTTTAGACCATTCTTTTTAAATGATTTTATTTATTACCCTTTCTCTACGTATAAAATCAATGATCAGCAATATTTGCGTATGAAACAAGACTCCTTTCTCTCTATATATTTAAATTTAAATTTAAATTTAAATTTAAATTTAAATTTAAATTTTAGTAATATAATTTACATATATATATATATATATATATATATATATATAAAAGATATGATATTTTTAATTTGTATTAAATTATATGCCATCCACCATGAAAAAGAGACGTGTGAAGTCCGTGGGAGGTAGTAAAGATAAGTGACAAAACTCAAAGCTAATTAAAGTGGCTTATTAAATGGACATAACAAAGTTTAAGCAAAAATTAAGATTTGATTAAAATCCAAAATACTACAACTGTGGCAACTCCAAAAGGTTTGGAATGTAATGAAATACATTTCATTACATATTAAAGAAAAATCATAAAGCCTAGCTAGTTGCGTATGCTTAATGAATTGTATAGTTGAGCCCTTGAAAGTCTTAAGACTATATATATCATCAAATTCTTCTTGTAAATTAGTAATTAAAACATACACACCCACCCCATCAGGTATATATGGTAAAACTGAACCTTCAAGCCAACAAGAAGCAAATAGAACAACAGTATAGAGTCGCAAATTAAACCAGTAGCAGCTACAAACTCCGTGAATGCCTGCCTTGGTATAATATATTTGTTCTACACCAAGAAACTGAGTGTCAACTCAACTATCCCCAACTTCAAACCTGTATACTGGAATACTCTTTATGACATCATTAGATCCAACTAATATGTCTTTAATTTGCTCTCTAATCGTTTCTTCAATTTTTGATTCTAAAATCTGTATTTTCAGAGAAGCTCCATATAGCAAAAGTTGTTGACCATTGAACAAGAATAATCTAAGTATTAACGTCAAGATCCTGAATAATTGTTGTATAAAATAGGATCCTGCAACACGACCCACACTATCACCATATAATTTGCCCATATCTTAAAATTGAAATACCCAACTTGAAAGCATAATCATAGTAATCACCCTGACCTCAAAAAGATGTTTCAAACCAAACAAACTAGAAATTAAACGACAACATTAAATATTTCATATACCTTTACTACCATTCTTGAATCTTGAGTGAGTGCTTCCAACCATGTCAGCAATGAAGGTTGAAAATTTTTCTTTGACCCTCATTTTAACCTTTTTCTTTCTCTCTCTCTCTCTCTTATTTTTTTTTATTTTTTTGTTTTCGCCTATCTTGAGAGATTTTTCTGTCCCATCAGAACTTGGACTTTGATTTTCAAAAAAATTATTTTCATCAACCTTAATGTTGACCCTTGATTTTTCAGCATCCTTATCAAACTTACCTCCTTGACTATCATCCCTTTCTCTCATATGACATTACCCTAATCGTCAACTTCAAGGATCACTTCCTTGACTCTCACACTATACGACTTAGATTCAAACTCCAAATCAATTATGTCATCAATCTCCTTAACATCTCCTGTTTGGATCAACAAGTAAGCAATCTCCATTTCTTTCAATATCTTTGTCTCCTCCTTTAAAGCTAACATATATGTTACCCCATAAATTAGCTACCCTTTCCATAGTCTTTCTACTCCAAGCCTTCACCGGAATACCCCTGACAACACCCAATCCATGTGTATCTTCTATACTCGTGTACTTCCTTTTCCATATTCAATATCTTCTTAACAACTCTCTTTTCTCTTGGCCATTTTTTGCGATTCTTCTGTTTAAAAATCAATGGAGATTCATCGTCTTTCTTTCCTCCTCTGTTTTTTTTCTCAATTCAAATTTAAAGAAAGCAAATCTAGAGAAAGACTTCCTCGGACCCATGTATATTTTGCTTCCTAAAATGCTCAAAGTAATTTTTAAAAACTTCTACTCATGTCTTCCAAGATAAATTCCCTATGAATATCGTTTGCCTCCCTTGACATATGGGCTTCTCAATTGACATGGTTCTGCACTCCAAATTGCTTCCAACGATATCAACTCTTGCCTACATGCACCAAATTTAATGCAGAGCTGAGGATAGTTGCCTTTCTTATATTAACTAAATTCTAAATTGTTCATGTTTTTATTTTACCTACGTCTGGTACTGGTTTAGAGAAGCATGAGTTCAGTTGATGGGGGTAAAGGCAATTTTTCTCAGTCCATACCATGAAATGTTTTGGTTTATTAAGTTGTTGAGATTTAAGGCGGTTTCTTTTTAACTGAGCAATTTGAATTGGTTTGGCAACCAAGTTGTGTTTGTTTTGAAAAAAATCATTCAGATTTGAACCCCCACCATTTAAACAATTTGGGCTGAATAGACTGAATGAGGGCTAAATGAAGTTTATTTTTATTTTATTTTCAATATTAACTATTGTATTAAGTAATATTAAATAAATTTATAACAATTTTGAATTTTTTTAGAGGGGTAAAATAATAAAAATTTATTATTTAGATGTTTCAGACATGTCAATTATCAAATAATTTTTTTCATTCAGATTCAGATTCAAATTCATTCAGTTTTTATCAAACAAACCCTTGATGGCAGTTTTGGTTGCAATTGTATGGCTTCATCAAATGTGAGGAATGGAATGGAAAAAAAAGAGAGAGAGAGAGAGAGAAGAAATTGTAATGGAAGTCTTCTGTAGATCTTTTCAGGGAAGCAGTTTAGCAGTAGAAGAATACAAGTTGTAATTATATTTTTTTTTGTTCTTGTTTTCAGATGGAAACAGTGTAATTTTCTCAAAATCCAAGACTTTTGGATTGTATTCAATTAATAAAATTCTCTTAAGCCTTTTGCAAAAAAAATAAATGGCATCAAAAATCGTCCAAACTCATGGACCACACAGCCCATTTACTTATTAAGCGGCAATGGTAGAATAAAACATAACCATATTGGGTCTAGGCATTGTTTTGCCTACCTCATTTCTGGCAAACCTGCCCAACCCGGCCATAAATGCCCATTAATTTTCTGTTATATGTTGTTTGGAAAATATAGGAAGTTTTTAGAAATTTTATCGAAAACATATGATTAAGGCTCTAGTTTGAGCTCGATTTGTACTCACTCAAGTAAAAGATCGATTCGTGCTCGACTCGAAATGTAAAAGATTCAAATATGAGCAAATTTTAAAGTTCGATAAATTACTTAAACCTTTTCAAATTATAATTTTTTTTATTGATACTCGATTCATATTCGCTCGAAAAGTTCAAACTGTTCGTGCTCGACTCGATAGTTAAATGATTCCCAATCAAATTTTATTTCATACTCGATAAATTTTGTGAACCAAATCTAAACAATTCAATACTCATCTCAACTAAGTTCATTTATACCTATGCGTATGATATCATTGAAAATTTGTGAATAGTAAATATTTCAAGAGAGGCTATATATTCCAGCAAAGATTAGTGTTTCTAATCCAGATAAAAAAGATAAAAATTACACGAGCCAAGAAGTGAATGGTACTTTATGTTACCTCTCCTAAGAAGCCAATGCAGATATGGTGTAAAAAATCTATTAGGGTGATGGAGAATTTTGTTGCGAGTTATTAAACTTGGATTATGTTTGTGTGTAATTAATATACTTGGATAAAATTATTAATCTTGTGTGTTGTTTGTTTTCTAATTTAGATTTGGGATAGATTATAATTAAAGATGACTTAATAGTCTTGGGATTATAATCCATAAATCACACATAGCTCTGATTCTTTATTAATATGTTAGCTAAATATTTATTTATTGAGTCATTTTCTTTTTCTTTCTTTTTAAATTTTTTTTTTTTTTTTATGATAAGAAGCGTCTCAGAGGCAAAATTTTATTCATAATCAAGAAGTATGCCTTACAATCAAGGGAGATAAACTAGGATGGATATTACCAAACTAAAAATTAGGGAAATTAAAAAACTCAAATTTTGTTAACCGAACGTGAGCAATGGTATTGGCATTACGTCTCACATAGACAAATCTCATCACAGCAAAATAATCTCTTAAATCCAAACAATCCTCAATAATTGAAGCTAAATATATAGTGAGAGAGCTTCAGCACAATCAAATCTGTACAGATGCATGTTCCGAATCACAATTGTTGTTATTATTATTATTTTTTTTGTATTATTCGATTCATTTGAATTCTCTCAATCTCAAATGAATCGAAGAGTCTATTTCATGATTCAGATTTAAAATATATTAAAATATAACATTATGGTAACTGGAGAGAGATGATAATAAAAAATATACAAAATTTCATTTAAAATGAAAAGGGTATATCCTAGCTAGCTTTTGTCAAGTAGGATAAGGCTCGTACGTAACATCATATTCTATAGCAATCTTCTATATATTTCACACCACAATGGTTAGTTATTCAATTTCTATTTCTAGTTCCACGACCGCAACATGATAAAAGATTTTGCATCTCCGGTCCTTTGACGAAAGAGAATATAACCAATAGATGCATGTGTAATTTTACTTTTGTTTTTCCCTAACAATAACTTTTTTAAAAGTTTAGGCTGAAACTCGTGGGGTCAACTTAACTAATACTAGTACTTTTTAAATATAAGTCGCGGTTTTAGAGTTGTGAATAAGTATTAAAAAAATAATTGTATCAATTGTAGAAAAAGATAATGTTATTTATTCGACAAAAAATATATAGGGAGAGAATCAAAGTTATATTTAATACTTTGGGGTAATAATAAAAATTAAGCAATTAATACTTATTTTAAATTTTCAAACAACAACTATTAATTAGAGACGAAAACATTTTTTTTAAAATAACTTATTTTAATTTTTTTTTTATTATTATTGAATTTGATCGATGTTTTGAGATTTTAGAAAATGTGGGATCTCCCATTTGACTAGCTAGGACTAGGATGAACCTTCTTAATCTATTACAGTGCCAGGACAGGAGGTCTCCCATTTGGCATTGATTCTCTTCTTCTTTTTTGTTTTATGTAAAGCTTAATTTAGGGGTCAGGTCACACTCTGTGTCCAGCAGAAGCTGGTAAACATCATAAAATTGTGCAGGTGGTGGGACAAAACATCCCAACAAGTGGGCAAAAAAGAGTTTGGCTTCCACTGGATAAATAAATAACAGGAATCCAACTGTTTTCGATGGATGTTCTTCTTGACAAAATCTTCCAACAAATTCACACACACACACACACACACACACACACACACACATATATATATATATATATATATATATATATATATATATATATATATGCTTGCAGGCTACATCCACTTGCCAAGGACTATAAACTCTCAAGTCAATTCTTTTTAAGGAAATAAATTATGAATTTTATTGAAAATAAAACACCACTGCTACTACTACTACATGCACTTTTATTAATTATTTTTCTATATATGGGTTGCAACACTCTCTTAATTCCTTTCCCTCCACGAAATAAATTAAAAATAAAATAAGAAATGCATGGTCATCATTTTATAGTACTACTACAATTAATAAATTAGTAGTAGATAAGAATCAAACATCTGAATTCATGGTTTTCAACAGAGAATTTTAGTTTTGGTCGGTTTGGATAGGGTCCCTCTCTAAACTTTTGAGTACAATGAATGTCCAATCCAATAAATGCTTTATTTAGTTAACTTAAAAAGTTTGCTAAAATTTCATATCTTTATACCAATAAATTTTGATAATTTAGGAATGGGATTGTGATTTGTCTGTTTACTACAATATCATCCTCTCTCTTTTTTAAAAGCACCCAAAAATATAATTTAATAATCAAATACATTATTAATATTATAATATTAATAATCAATCAAATTTCAAATATCACTAAAGTAGTAAAAAATAAACTCACAACCAAACAAACCTTACATGGAGAAAAAATAAATAAACTCACTTAAATGAAAAACGTCACAATACTTCGGTTTTAACTATTATTACATCCACGCACGCATACTATTTAACTTTACAATATATATTGAAATTATCGGCATGTGTCATTAGATGATGAAAATCAATTTAGATATAAATTGTGAATATATAATTTTGATTAAAAATTATAGGGTGTAATTTGTTCATATAATTAATTTTTTGAATTTGTGTTTTTTAATGAATTTGTCGATTTGTATTTGATATTTTGAATCAGGATAAATAAATATTTTTTCAAGATCTAACACTACTAAATGTGCTTAATCCGAATCTTTTTCAATTTACTCAAGAGTTCATTAGTGATATCCTAGTGCAAGCGCAACTTAGTCAAACTATTTTTTCATAAAAATATTAGTATTTGATACCACTAAAAAGAAGACAATTATAAAACAATTTTAAGAAATAAACCCACGATGAATGATTTTGCAATGACTTTTATACGTTTTTAATTGAAATTTATATAAAATAAAATTTATTATTATATTTTAAAATTTTAATTATAAAAGTGTCCGTCCTTGACAAAAATTACGCATCTGCCCCTTGCTATTACTTGCACAATTTATACAAGAACTCCCACTATTTAAAAGATGTTTTTTTTTTGATACATTATTTTTAAATAACATATATGCCCCCCTACTGATTGTATATAAATAGGCCCTTTCTGACCACCCAATTCTCCTTCATACTGATGTTTTTGTGTATCTCTCTCTTCTTTTTAATAGAGTAAGAGAATGTAAACCATGCTTATTTTCTGATTATCCTATCATTATTATTCTTTCAACTAAACTTGTTTAATTTTTGCTTTCCTTAACTTAAAAGTCGATAAATACTCTGCTTCATTACCCTGTTTTTTTAGATATATCGACTCTAGCTTCCTTTTCTGGTTTATTTCAAATAACTGATCATTCAATGGAAACTACTTCGTCAACCCCGACAAGAAACGAAAGCACAAGGTTTCCTCCAAACAGGAGCCAAATCAAAGCTCAAAATTTTCATACTCCAAAGAGGGGCCAAATCAAAGCTCAAATGTTTGAGAGCTTCACCTCGACAGTAGTCTCCTGGGCCTCAAAAGCAGGGGAAGCACTGAGCGGGAGGAATAAAGAAGACGGCACCTCAGCGCCTACAAGCTCCCCACGGAGCTCTTACAATACCGATGGGTAATTAATTAAATGGAGCCTAGGATGATCTCTCAATAATGTTGCATTTTAAAGATGCTATGATATTCTGATGCTTTTTTATATTCAGATCAAAGCGTCCATTTAATTGTTTGGATTGAATATGCAGGAATTGAAGAAGAATTTCTTTTTTTAATTCTTTAAACTGCATATCTCTGTTGTATTAAGTTAGAAGTGTGCTTTTAAGTTGTTAGTTGTTATTCTGTATCTCTTTTAATATGTTCTTTCTGCAAGTTTTAGATTGCAGATGGACAACTTTGGAAGTGTTGTGTATTAAGGTTGTTTAATTTTCATTTCTCTTCCTCGTATCTTGTATAATAAGTATTGTGGAAATACAGTTTATCTTGTTTGGTACATACGGTCTGAATTTTCACAAAATTTAGGTGAAGCTTGTTTGATCAGGAATCTTCAAAAGTTAATAGCTCAGATATTATATAACAAAGGCTTGAAATTTTAAAATACATATAATTCTCACATGCTTGAATTAAATAATAACTATGTTGGTTGAAAAGAGATTTATTTATTGGATAAAATCAAAAAATGGGTCCCAAAATATTTCTTTTGCCTTTTGGATGATATATATAATTAAGTTGTGTTTGATAAAACTGAATATTAAGATTTGAACAATTTAGATATCTGAATAATATAGAACATCTGTTTAGATTTATATCTGAATGAAGAAATATTATTTGATAATTAAGTTTTTCAAAATATCAAATAAATTTAGCCTCTAACTGAATCCCAAGCTAAACTATTCAAAGCTAAACAAACACAGCCTTAGTAGAAATCTACTATATATAAGGTTATGATGGTCTCCACCTTGACAAAAATCAAGAAAAACTGAGATTCAATTATCATGAAATTAATTTCATAATAAGTTGGTCAATTGATTAATACAGTATTGACACGGAGAGAGAGATCACCTCCCAGTCTGCATGTCGATATTATATTGATCAATTGACCGAAAATAATTTCATGCTAACCGCTCTCGAAAAAATGTGTAAAAGTGCTGTGTGAATATTAACAAATTTTAAAGAACACTAAATATGTCAGTTCCAGATTTTGCTGATTTAGAAACAACTTTTAAATGTTTCAACAGTCTTTATAATAAATAGGATATCCTGTTTGGAACATCTTTTATTAGATTAACTTTTAATCATATTAAGTTGGGCAAAAAGCACCCTTTACCTAGCACTCTACTGTGATTGGTGGTGTTATATTCAACTTTTTAAATATTTAAAAAAAATTAAAACAAATATCTGAAATTGTATTTTAAATTAGTCCAATTATGTTCATCTGTGTTACATTAAAAACTGTATAAATTATTAAATATAGATAAAAATAAATAAGTTTTTCTCTCTAAAAAAGATGAATACTAAAAAGTAGCAGTGAAGTAGTATATAAAATAAAAGTGGATGAACTCTACAATATCAACGATCCTCACGTGTTTGACGGTTATTTTTCTTCAAATTATTACTCCCTCGGTTCCTATCCTATATAACTGGTGTTGGAGGCCAAAGTCCATTTTTAAAAAAAAAATAATGGTAGGTCAAAGTAAAGTTTAAATTACTCTTCTCCATGATTTTTTTTCTTCAAGTAACTTTAATTTCTCTCTTTTTCATATTATCTTACCTCCCTTCTCCGAAAAAAAAAATTGAGTTTAAATTCAAATCAATATCTCGTACAATCTTCTCACACTCATGGTTTGGTTCCTCATTTAAATAAAAAAAAAATTATTTTTCTCAATAACGCTATAGAGTTGTACAGGATTTTTCATAATTTTTTTTGTAGAAAACATAGATGAAGAGAGAGCATATAATAAAGAATCCATGAGAGAATACAGAGATGAAGAGAATGTATGTAAAATTGAAGCCATATTGAGGGACGTTTAGAATTCTGAGAAAGAGAACAAATTGAGAACACACATATTGTAAAAGAAAAGGTTGAAATTAAGAATAATGTTAGATATACAAACTATTCTATAAATATTTTACAAACTGCTGATGTGACATACTCCACCTCAGCATATTGTGTGAGGCCGAAGACTACATTAAAATAATTTGTTGATTAATATATTGAGGTGGAGCATGCCACATCAACAGTTTATAAAATGTTTGTAAAATAATTTGTGTGTGTAGCAGTACTCTGAAATTAAATAAGAGTCTTGCACTTAGAAAGATGTGATGTTTTAGGGGTAATCTTGAAAAATAAGAGAAAAAACTTCTTAAAAATATGAAAACGTCCAATTTTTAAGAATCAATTTTTTTTCTCTAAAGCGTCAGTTATATAAGAACAGAGGGAGTAATCTTTAAGAGCACATCACATCTGGCGAATATGAAGGATTAAATATTACTTTGTCTGATACTCCCTCCGTTCCTAAAAGATTACCGTTTTAGAAGAAAAAATTTGTTCTAAAATGTTTGTCGTTTATAACTTTCGAGAAGAATAAATTATTTACTTTCCTATATTATCCCTATCTTCTCTCATTGTCCTAATAATACTCTTCTTTGTATTAATAATTTTTAACTTTCCATAAAGGAATAGTGATGAAATTTCAAACAAATTTTACTTGATAAATAATATTTTCTTAATCTATGTGCCAAAACTTTAAACGATAATCTTTTAAAAACGGAGGTAGTAATTTTGACGCTTTGTTTCGGGTTATGATACCCATACATGAGACTATGAGGTGGCTACTGGCGGCGGGAGTGTTCTTTGTAATTAGCTTTAGGTTTTATTTTATTTTATGCAAAAGCCAAAAATCAATCTTCTTCTAGCAGATGAGAGTTTGACAGATGTTCACTACTCTATGTATTGAACCTCTCTAATCGTTTCTAGTATCTTAAAGTTTTTGATAAACAAAAGACTCCGGCTATGCGTTAGGAAAATTTTCAGTTCAATTATATTAATTAATATATAATATTAAATAGAATTATAAGTTGTCACATTATATTATTTATAACTAAATAAAGATTTATCACTAATAATTATTTTAGTAACTGATAACAAAAAAGTTGACGGACTAGTCCGTTGGAAATCCTCTCTCTATATATATAATCTATTTTAAGGACTCACCCCTTTTAGCGACGGATCAGGTGACAGTTTAGTATGTAGCTATATTAGAAAACCGTTATCTTAACTTTAACGACGAATAATATATAACGACGGATCAAATCGTTGTCCAACCGATTGCTAAAATAAATATTGAAAGTATGTAAGATCAACAAATAAGTTATTGATACTGAAAAGATCCATGTATTCATGAGACTAGCTTTTTGATAATTAGACAATTAATTAGTAGCATTTTCACTTTATTAGGACCACAATTTTTGTCACGTGGCTTTGGACCTTTGGTAGACAAAATAAAACTAACTTCTCCTGTTGATGATAAGTTGTTCCCCACTTTCTCTCTACTCTCTTAAATCTCCATATGTTAAAACTAATGATTTTGACCACTAAAATTATTACTTTTTATTGAATACTTTATTAAATTTTTAATTTTTTAAATTAAGTCACTGAATTAATTATTATTTTTAAATTGGGTCATTTCGTCAAATATGGTTAATGACGGTCAAAATTTTTCATACGTGGAAGAAAAAAAAAAGGGAAAATAAAATAAAAAATGAGCTGGCCAATCAACAATAATAACATAGAAATAAAAATAAAAAATTTATTTTTGACTCATTTTTAACATTTTAAAATTTTAAAAATGACAAAAACATAATAAAAACTAATAAAAATAAAATATTTTTTCATTCATTAAATTAAATTTATTTATCAAGATAAATCAAATCTTAATCAATTAAAAAATCAAACATATTTTCCTTAAAAAAAGACAACATTAAAAGTAAAAAAATCAAAAATATTCAAAAACATCTACATACATGTGAGGATTCTTCTGAAGATTCTAGATCTACGAGAATTCTTCTGAGGATTCTAGATCTATACCTCTTGAAGTTCCAACAAATCGCCCATTATTTAGCTTATTCCGTCAATGCCTTCATCTCTATCCTTAGTACCGCCTAATAGAATATATGTAATTATTCTTGTAAATATTTTATATTACGTGTAAATCTTCTATATTAGGATATGTTTTATTCTGTTGTATTTAGCCAATATCTTTTCTAGTTTCTAGCCTTTGATTACTCTGGTAACTATGTATATTAGGGATCTCAATGAATGAAAACAATCACAGAACAATTTTCTTCATGGTATCAGAGCCTACCTATCTCTACCCTACCTAGCCGTCTTCTTCTTCCTCCCTTCCCTTTGCTCCGTCGTGCCTCCTCATCATCATGGCCGATCAACCTAAATTTCATCCTGCTTTGGCTATCACTAACGTCAAATCTCTCATCCCTATTACGTTAGATCATGATTCCAACCAATATCATTCTTGGGCAGCCTTCTTCAAGGTTCACGCACGAGTTCATAATGTGTTTGATCACATCATCCCCCCACTGGATGAGACGGCAAAGAAGATGTGACGCCCCCAAAATAGGTCTAATCCATCCAACCTATTCTATGTCGCCAAATACATGGTACAGAAAACAACTACAACTTTATTATTACAATTGTCGTGCAAAATACAACAACACATATGTTGTGAGTTTTTATACAAATATATACCAACTGTGACTTATGTCCCAACCTTGGATAGCATGTCACAATGACACCTTACATAAAGGTACAGTCAACAACTGTTTTAGTAATTAAAATCTTTGGAAAGTGCTGAAGGAAACCTTCGTACATAGGAGGCCATGCGTCTAGGTTATGATAGATATCATATGCCCACAGAATTATCCCTTGTTGACCCAATAGACCCCAAAGAAAAATGAGAAGATTACTATCATGTTCTTTCCAATGGTGAGTCTTCTCTTGACATATAACTATCTCCACTGTCTGCAATTCAAAATTATATTTCAACCAAACTCTAAGATCATATAGGTAGTGCTCATAGATATACTCAGCAAGTGGATGTGCACAACCCTGTCTTATGATAACACGAAGTTGTATGTCATTAGACATCTTGTATGATAGTGGCAAAACACTCTTCCAAAGTTGGGTTCACCTCACCTTATTCGGTTCACAAAAATTAAACATCAAATAACGTATACAAAACGACACACTTATCTAAAGTTCTCAATAAAATTATTTTCATACTATTTAGGAAAAACCTCAACAGCTATAGACCACCGTTCTATTCCCCTGTTATCCCTGCTCGACCCGGCAACACTCTTATTACCTGAAAGAAATTATGAAGCAAAAGGGTGAGCACAACTAGCCCAGTCAGGATATCATGAATAAAGATAATTAAATTATCAATAGCCTTCGTCAGTAATAAATTAGAGATTTAAAACATATGGTAGATGATAAAACTTTTCAATCGTAATTGCAGCGGAACGAGCAATCCATTAGAAGAGTCAAATAGACCATAAAATATTATCTTCTCCATGTTAAAAGTCCACCAACAATGTTTTATCCCTATAATATAAAGCAACAGTTCCTATCCACATTCATGTGAATAACTCATAATCATATTTGTGGTTCTAAATTCCTCTTCTCATCTAGGACAAAGATAATTTTCATCACTTGTCTTTACCTGAAACATCAAAGATCATGGTTATACCAAATCACAGTTCATGTTCATAATCATACTAATAAATTCATCTTTGCACTACGGGCCAAAGATATTCATCAACAAGTCATCTTTAAACTACGGGCCAAAGATATTCAAAAACAGGTCATCTTTGCACTACAGGCCAAAGATATTCAACAACAGATCATGTGACGCCCCCAAAATAGGTATACATCACCCATCTTGAGTCGCCAAATACATGGTACTAAATTCAAATACAACTTGATTATACAACAGTCGTGTAAAATACGACAAAATACATGCTGTGAGTTTTAATACAAATATTGTCATCTAGACAATATCCACACTCAATTTAGTCCTCATAACATTTATTATCACACTATTTAATAGAATAGTGAGGACTACTAAGACACCATCTCGGACCATCACTCCGTTCCCTGACTAGTCCCTGCTACGTTCTCATTTTCTGAAGAGAACAGTGAAAGAAAGGGTGAGCTCAACTAGCCCAGTAAGAAATATTATGACTAAGATAATGCAGAATGAATTATCATTAGTCCTCAACAGTGTTAAACAGATAAAATACAATAGACATCAAGTTTAACTGCAGCGGAACATGCAATCCATTAAAAGAGTCAAGTAGAGAATAAAATCTAATATCTTTTATGATTTAAAAGGTTTTCATCACTTTTATCGCTGGGACTCAGCTTAATAAATAATCCACATCATACCTGCACTACGGCCAATGATATTCATTAGTATCACAACCACAATTTATCCATGCACTACTTGCTAAGGATATTTGTGTATTCATTAATGGTCATGATCATGCCAACAACTTTCCATCAATGCACTACGGGCCAATGAGGACTTTTACCACATCATTTGTAATATTACGGTCATGATTACACCGAATAATCCCTGGTCATAATCATACCAAATCCATCTATGCACTACATGCCACAGATGACTTTCAACAAAATATAAATATGAGGATGATGACAATGATATAAGAATCCAATAAAACAAGTTCAAGAATTAATTTATTCAGGAACTAATAACGTCCAGATTGTCAACATAATACTTCTTTGTTGTGACGCCCCCAAAATAGGTATACATCACCTATTCTGAGTTGTCAATACATGGTACAGAAACAACTACAACTTTATTATTACAACAGTAAAATTGTGAGTTTAAATACAAATATTATCTTCTAGACAATATCTATACTCAAATAAATCCTCATCACATTTATTGATACATTATTTTACAAAAAATGGTGAGGACTACTAAACAACTCTCTCTAGAACCTTCATTCCATACCCCCAGGCTAAATGCACTCGCTATATTCTAAGCCTCCCGAGAAAAATGGAACAAAAAGAAAAGGGTGAGCTCAACTAGCTCGAAGAAGAATATTATGACTAAGATAATATACAACAAATTATCGTTAGTCTTCAACAGAAAAAATATAATAGAATACAATAGACAACAAATTTTAAATCAATATTCATAGCAATGAAATAATAATTCATTAGAAGAGTTAAGTAGAGAATGCAAACTACTATCTTCTATGTATGAATTTAAAAGTTCATCGCTCTATCTTTTATCCTGTAACATCAATCAATATACATCCGAATCAAATATTCATCTTTGCACCTACAGGCCAAAGATATTCATCGATTAATCATGTTTCATTTAAACACTGTTCATCTTTGCACTACGGGCCAAAGATATTCTTGAAATCATTCACCTTTGCACTACAGGCCAAAGATATTCTTAAGAAATCATTCATCTTTGCACTACTGAGCCAAAGATATTCCATAATATCATCATTTAAGACCGAGGATGATGAAAAATATTTTTTTTTTAAAGAAACGAATCCAAAGTGAAACAAAATGACAAGGATTAAGGATTAAGGATTAGTACTTGGTTTTATCCACGTCCCAAAAATACCTCAAAAATAATCATAGTGGTGTAAAATTCAAGAATGATCAAAACATGGATACAATCGAGTTAGTATCCGAAATAGATGTTTTAGACGAAAAAAGAAGAAATTTTATTTTTCTATTGAATAGTCAGATATCGTGAATAGTCTTGGTATCGTGAATAGTAACTCAGACACCAAAAGATAGAAATTCCACAAAAACATCTTCACGCTTCATGAATAGTACTCGTGAATAGTAACTCGTGAATAAGTAACTTCATGAATAAGTAACTCGTGAATAGTGACTCATGAATAAGAACTCATGAATAAGAACCCCAACATGAAAAAGTTCCAAATTTGATAAAACTTGGATCAACATTTCAAAGATAATGATATTGAAGAAATAATATCATTTGAGAAGAAAATAACATCCCTTACCTCGAAAGATCGATCTTTCTTGAATTGAAACACCTTGATATAGTCTTAGAAGGGAACTTGCACCGTCTAACAATACTCAAAGTATACTCAAAATACTCACAAGAATACGCTCGATAATATAGAGAGAAAACTTCAGTTTCTGGTGTGATTTTCAATTCTAACCTAAGCACCCTATTTATAGGAAATTGCTTAGAACACCAAAGCAGAAAATTTAATAAAATATTAATATATATTTATTAAATTCCTCGCACTTAAAATCTGATTCAAACCATCAGCCACCAAGAGTGACTCACCTTGCCTAACTCAAAAAAAACGTTTTCTTATTAAAAATATTTAAAACTTCAAAAATTAATTATTTGAGCTTCGTAACTTCAATAATTCACAATAAATAGCCGCTTTGTCGAAAAATTGAATCTCGCGTGTTTTTATAGGAAATTCAATTCTCTACAACTTTGCGTAAGAAAGTTTTCCAAATTCCAAATAGAAATTGACCGATATCCACAAACTATTCGATTTTACGAATATAATCAAATTTCGATTCGATAAATGGGGTCCAATTTACATGTTTAACATGTTTTAAACATTTATTGCAACAAAAATACTCTTCCTCCTCGTGATACTCTTTCATATATCCCACATTCGTTGTAAAATATCACCATTATTATATTATTAAAATATAATAATATATTTAAATGAATTATTTTATCGTAAAAAGATAAAATTTCAATTTTCAACAATTGTCACATTAAAATTTTTCTCCATCTATATCCACATAAAATCAATATTTTCCTCATCATATGAATCAATAATTAATTATTCACAAATAATATTACGAATCACAATATCGACAACCAGCGCCTCAGGAAGAGGGGGCTTTCCAATAAGAATTTCTTCTTCTTGGCCGCAATTAGGTGACCAAACATCTCCTTAGAGCGAACTTTCTAGACATTGCCAACAATGTTATCTAATAATATTATTCGGATAATATGAATTATTGCTTCGATAATGAAAAATACCGTGTAATGACAATTATCAAACAACAACAATATAAAATATCAACGCAAAAATTATTAACTCAATAAAATCTTTGAATAATGAATTATCGTAACCATTATTGAGTAGTGCCTTCTTACGTAAGAATCAATAATTGGTGCAATACCGTAATCTTCTTGTTCAACAACGCGTATTAGTGTGTTTTAACCACCGGGTATTCCAACAATATTAATTTGAATAACTACGCTCGTTATTTAAAACAACTTATATTTGTCGTTTTCTTCATCCAATCGCTTTCCGTTATGGGGCCCACACATGGTCAATGCTAGTCGTAGTCATTTAATATTCTCCGACAAAGATTTAATATTCCACGACCAAACGAATATTCCCGACGATAATGAATATTTTATAACCACTTGCTTATTTTGAAATATTTGCGTATTTAACCCTTAACTATCCACATTAATCAAATCAACCCTTACTATTTCAAAATAATAAATAAAGGAAATTCCTTTTTATTTAAAAAAAAATTTGGGGTCTTACATTTGTAGAGTAAAATTCAAGAATGCTAAGAAGAATATTTCCATGAAAAGATATTGGATGAAGCGGAAATATCAAGGATATTCCACTAATTTCATGGAGTATAAAAGTCAAAACTTTAACCAACCGAGTATAATAAAGAATGGAATAACAAAAGAAATCACCATGCATGTGGTACTTCAGATGTATGCAGTTATTCCATCGTAATAATAAATAACGGAACCAGTCGGGCGTAATACGACCGCAAGCGGATATTCCAACGTAATAATAAAGAATGGAATACAATGAAATCACCATGCATGTGTACTTGGCATAAACAGTGTTATTCCAATGTAATACTAAATGACGGAACCAAATCGTGTGAAATTCACACCAATAGGATGTTCCAATGTAATAATAAAGATTTTAACCATGTTCGGCGTAAAGCCGCATGCATGATATTCCAACAGAATAATAAGGATTTTAACCGGTCCTGCCAGAAAGATGAATGAGGATATTCCAACGTAATAATAAAGAATGGAATACAGAAGAATTTCACCAAGTATAGGGTAGCCAGTGTATACAGGTTATTCCAACAAAATAATAAAGATGGAATAATAGAAGTTCTCTTCATGAATACAAAAAAAATAATACCTCTTACCGTAAAAGAAAACTTGATATCGAAGTAGTGAAGTAGCAAAATACTTTTCTTAATTCTCTCTATAGTTTCTCTCTCATAGTTTCAAAGTGAATTAAGTAAGAAATAATGAAGGAATGAGCTTCATTTATAGAAGAATGGAATGAATAAGAACTAATCCATGAACGGTCCCGTATTGATTTACTTTTTAATCGGACGGTCCATATTTAAAGCAAAATCTTTTAAATAAAATATAATATATTCTATTTATAATCTAATAAAACGAATAACTTTTAAAAAGATTTTACTATCTGAAACACTATGCAAAGCACTATGCAAATACTATGCATAATAAAATATAATATATTCTAATTATTGTCTAATAAAAATGTATAACTTTATAAAAGTATTCTGCTTTATATAAAAAAGATTTTACTATTAGCTTAATAAAACGAATAACTTTATAAAAGTATTCATTTTTTATATAAAAAGTTTTTCATTTTATTACGTTAATAATACGAATAAAACAAAACGTCATCATCATTATTATTATTCACACTATTAATCGACCAGGTCGTTCCCAGGAAAGAGGGGGCTTTTCAATAAGGATTTCTCCTATCGCACGCAATTAGGTGACCAAACCTCTCATCGATGTAACTTCTAGACATCGTTAATAATGCAAATAATAATATTAACAACTTCGTCATCTCAATTATTGATTTAATAACATATAAAATATCGACAATAATTGAATCAAACTGAGTGACTTCTCACATAAGCATTAATAATCAATACTGTGTGCTTCTTGTATGCAACCACGCCAGACATCGTATTTTTTTACTACCGAGTAGTTCAACAATGTCAACCAGAAAACTTCCGTCGTTAATTTCATAAAAATATTTTTGTCGTTTTCTCAATCCGACAATAATTTTGTTGTGGGGTCCACCAATGATTGTGCCGTCGTACGAATATTCCCTGACCAATCGAATATTATATAACAACTTGCGTAGTTTATAAAATTTATAAATATTACCCACAACTATAACATTATATCAAATTTATTCCATAATATTCAAAAATGATATTTATAAAAAAATCATTTTTATTCATAAAAGTTGGGGTCTTACAGATCATCTTTGCACTACAAGCCAAAGATATTCAAAAACAGGTCATCTTTGCACTACGGACCAAAGATATTCAAAAACAGGTCATCTTTGCACTGCAGGCCAATGATATTCATATCTCAAAGAAATACATAATCATTTCAGAATTTATATAAACCATAATTATAACCATGTTGATTAATTCACCTTTGCATTTAAGCTAAAAATATTCAATTATAAATTCAATGGTCATGATCATACCAGTCAACGATTCAACTTTGCACTACTGGCCAAAGAGAACCCATGGTCACAATCATACCAATAATTTATCCATCTTTATACTCAAGTCAAAGAAAAATATTATCTTTAGGGTTATAAGAATGTTATTTATGATAATAAAAATAATATAATCAACATATAGATTTAATCTCAAGAGTAAGAATCATAAATCAACGATTTCATAACACCTTAATCCAAATGTTATAAATCACTTAACAATCTCATAATCTAATATTATTAATACTACCACAATATTTTAATCATTTCTTAAATTTATAAACAATTTATTTTAATTGTTTACACTTTACTAATTAATGCATTTAATCACCCTAAAATGCCAAACTCATAAAATTTTATCACCAATAACCAAAACCCTCATCAAAAATCTGCATATACCTTATATATGATTCCCAAGCCATAAAATCTTATTCTCCAATTTTGTTACATCACATAACATATTTAATTCATTTACTCATAACTAGATTATTTTCATAAAAAATACCAGATCAGTACAAACAAATTTTCTTTTCTGGGATTTAGCAGATTATATAGTCCCATATTGAACATATATTTTTCTCTAATTTTTAAAATTCATTTACTATTTTTCATACGCCCAAACCGCGAATATTTAGACATTTATCATAAATTGTACGTTTGTCCAAAATTCAAAATTACTGAGTATATTACATTATATACATGTACTCCCAATACAAATTTCACCAATTTTGGAGTTAACCACAAGGAGTTATAAGGGTTTTACTTTTAAAATAGTCTTTTCTCATAAAATTCATAACTCATAATCTATACATCCAAAACCGCCATTTTGGACACAATCTAGAAAACTCATCAAATTATCATTTCAAATTTTTCCAGAAATTTTTGAAGGTCGGAAAAATTACAAAACCGAAAAACATAATAACCCTTTAAAATCCATTACCTCAAAAGAAAGAGAGATTTATTGGAATATCGGATATATTGTTTGAATGAAACTTGTCTTTGACCAATGTAACTATCAAAGTATCTAAATACTCACAAAAATACGCTTCGATAATATAGAGAGAAAGCTTATATTTACGTGTGATTTTCAATTCTAACTTAGCCTCTATTTATAGGAAAAATGTTAAGACGCCAAGCAGACTTTGACCTGCTTACTGATGGCTTTTACTCATTACTTATTGCCACCCACCATATTTAAAATTAAATTTGAGGATATTTCTCACCAACCAAAAGTGGGGCCCACCAATTCTAGAATTTTTCACTAAAATGATAAATTCTGAAACTTCAATAATTTCTGAACCAATCACCTCTTAAAATTCATAACAAATCATACGTTCATTTTTAACGGTTCAAAATTTGTAGACATATACTCAACTTATATATGTATAACATATCCAAAAATCACCACGATCCAACGGTCGGATTAAAAATTATAACTCACGCAATATATCGGCAGAACACTGGTTTGATTTTTAATACCTCCATTCCGACAAAATACTGATAAAATACCTCAACATTAATTCCTTTATTTATAACCACATAATTAAATCCATCATTTATATTCGCATCAAATAAATATTTTCTTATCATATAAATCAATAACTAATTATTCATAAATAATATTACAGAATCACAATTATGACAACCAGGCAGTTCCCAAAAAAGAGGTGACTTTTCGATAAGGATTTTTCCTTACTGGCGCGCAATTAGGTGACCAAACCTCTCATTGACAGAACTTTCTAGACATTGCCAATAATGTTATCTATCCAAATAATATGAAGTATTGATCCAATAATGAGAAATACTGTGTAGTGACAATTATTGAAACAACAATAATATAAAATATCAACACAACAATTATTGAATCAATAAAATAAAATATTGAATAAAGAATTATCGTGTAATAATTATTGAGTAATGCCTTGCTACGTAAGAATCAATAATTCAAAAGTATTGTGCAATACCATATCTTCTTTATGCGACCCACGCCAGACATCAGTATTTTAACCACTGTGTATTCCAACAAGTGTTAATTCAGAATAACCTTCTGTAGTTATTTATAAAAACTCAAAATTGTCATTTTCTTCATCCGACAGTTATTCTGTTATGGGGCCCACGAATGGCTGCGCCGTCGTAAAAATATTCTCCGACAACAAGAATATTCCACGACCAAACGAATATTCCCCGACAACAATGAGTATTTTATAACCACTTGCGTATTTTGAAAAATTTCATATATTACCCTGAACTTTAACTTTTTATCAATTTAACCATTTACTGTATAATAATAATAAGAAAAATTGAATACTTTTATTTCATGAAATTCGGGGTCTTACAGATTAGGGATGATATCCATAGGCCTCTTGATTGAGTAGGACTATGAAATGCATGGCCATGCTCAAATAGTGATTTGTTTCATATAGTCTACTCATTGATCAAGAAAGCTCAGATTAAATTATGAAGAGTATGACACATTCCATGACTCGAGTTTAATCTAGGATATTAAGGTTAAAAGGATTAAATTACATTGAAACATTGGTTACGAAAAGGTTGCATCGAATCATCGATCTTATTATTACTTGGGTAGCAGTGATGCATTACTAGATGTCGTTCATGTTTATAATTTTATAATATGATTTTAAAATTATTGCCAATGTAATAATAACCTATAAGGTCACACACATAGAACGTTATTAAAAGGGAATTAATTTAAATTATAAGGATTTAATTATATCAATATGATTGACAGTATTTAAATCACGAATTTAAATTAAAAGGATGGTTTGTATATATATATAATTAAGTAAGACTTAATTAAGATATAATATATATATATATATATATATAAATTCGGATTTTATGGGTTTTGATTAATTCCGATTTATTGCTATATATATATATATATGATATATTGGCGTTTAGGGAAGTTAATCATAACCAAAACCCTAGCCGCTCTTAGAGAGAGACTAGAGAAAATTTCGAAAATCCTAATCTTTGGTGGCTAGTACCGCAATTCTCTTCACTGCAGATCGTGCAACGATTCGCGAGGCGTTCGTGTGGATACCGTAGAGGCGCGGTTTTGATTGGATTGCGTAAAGGATTCGAAGCCGTTTCAAAAATCTTTCATAATCGGTATAATATCCAAGTTAGCTTTAGAAGAGACAACGATCCTTGAATCTAAGCCGCTCGTGAGTTTGGCTTCCACAAAGAACTTGTTGCTAATTCAAATATCCGATGATGACATACGATTATCCCATTCAATCTCAAGGTCATTCATCTCATAATCGATATAATAATACTCACACTAATAATCGCGGGAATAAGGGACAAAATAAGAAAACTAATAAAAATAGTGGGCGAAACCCCATGCCATGGGTTTAACACCCACCGTGACGGACGTGGTGAAGGGACTAAGAAGACCAAAGCACCATGGCCTTCGCAGCAAGGGGGTGCTTCTTGGGCTGTACCATCTTGCCCATTTCCTACATTCTATTGGGCTCGGCCTAATGCTTCCTACACATAGACGCCCCAACCAGGAATTCTGGGTCAAAGGCCTCAGCAGGCCCTCCATGCCAATGCACCTAGCCCAAATGACATTGAAGCAGCTCTTCACACTCTCAGCCTTGTGCAACTCGATCCGTCGTGGTATATGGACACCGGGGCGACATCTCATATGACATCCGTGCAAGGTAATCTCTCGTCTTATTGTAAATTGAGCAATGATCGTGGTATAATTGTCGGAAATGGCCATTCTATTCCTATTTGTGGTTTTGGTAGTGCTAAATTATCACCCCCTCACCCTCCATTCGAGTTAAAAAATGTTCTTCATGCCCCTAATTTAATTAAAAACTTAGTTTCAGTTCGTAAATTTACTACTGATAACCAAGTTTCTGTTGAATTTGATCCTTTTGGATTTTCTGTGAAGGACTTTCAGACGGGTCTGACACTAATGAGATGTGATAGTCGGGGCGAGCTTTATCCTATCACCACCTCCACCAAAAATCAAGTCATCTTACCTTCACCTTTTGTAACTTTGTCTTCTTCTCTTTGGCATAACCGTTTGGGTCACCCGGGAGCACCTGTTTTAGACTCTCTTAGACGGAATAATTTGATCGAATGTAATAAAACTAGAAACTCTCGTTTTTGTCATTCATGCCCCCTTGGTAAACATGTTAAATTGCCATTTGTTGATTCTCATAACTCTACTTTTATGCCATTTGATATTTTGCATAGTGATTTGTGGACATCTCCTGTTGTGAGTTCTTTGGGTCACAAATATTATGTGCTTTATTTGGATGATTATTTGAAATTTTTATGGACATTTCCCATTTCTAAAAAATCTCAAGTATTCTCCACCTTTCTTACCTTTCGAGCATATGTCAACATTCAATTCGAAAGAGAATTAAAAAATATCCAATGTGACAATGGTAGAGAATATGACAATGGTTTTTTTTCTGCGTTTGTGTGACGTTAATGGTATTTCTTTTCGTTTTTCTCGCCCACATACTTCCTCTCAAAATGGAAAAGCCGAAAGAAAAATTCGCTCTATTAATAATCTCATTCGCACATTGTTAGCTCATGCGTCAATACCTCCTTCATTTTGGCACCATGCCTTACAAATGGCAATGTATCTCCTTAACATCTTACCAACTAAAACTCTCGCCTATCAATCTCCTTTAAAAATCTTATACCAAAAAGACTTGTCGTACTCTCACTTACGAGTCTTTGGTTGCTTATGTTATCATCTTTTTCCGTCCTCTACAATAAATAAGCTTCAACCTCGTTCCACTCCTTGTGTCTTTTTGGGTTACCCATCAAATCATCGTGGCTACAAATGCTATGATTTATCCTCTAATAAAATTATCATTAGTCGTCATGTATTATTTGATGAGACCGAGTTTCCTTTTGCAAAGCTGCATACTCCTAAATCTTCTATATATGATTTTCTGGATGAAAATATTTCACCTTCCGTGATTCATCATCTTCAATCCAACCAACCCACTCACCCACCCACCTTGTTGTCCAGCCCGACAGGCAACACAAATTCCCAGCCAAGCTGTAAGACCCCAACTTTTTAAATAAAGATGTTTTTTCTATAAATATTATTTTTAAATATTATGGAATGAATTTGATATAATGTTATAGTTGTGGATAATATTTATAAATTTTGCAAAGTACGCAAGTTGTTATAAAATATTCGTTTGGTTGGGGAATATTTTTTTTGTCGGGAAATATTCGTACAACGACACAATCATTGGTAAACCTCACAACGGAATTATTGTCGGAGTTAGAAAACGACAAAAATATTTTTATGAAAATAACGGCGGAAGAGTTACCATTAACACTGTTGGAATATCTGGTGGTTAAAATCGAATAACTATTGCGTTGTTGCCAAAGATAGCACACCAGGTATTACGCATGATTTTTTTGAATTATTGATTCTTACGTAAAAGGCACTACTTAATAATTGTTACAGTAATTACTGTTTAATATTTTATTGATTCAATAATTGCTACGTTGATATTTTTGATTCAATCATTGTCATTACACAGTATTTTAAATTATCAAATCAATAATTCATTTAAATATATTATTATAATATTATATTATAGTAGTATGATGTGATTATATGATAGTATGTTATTTTTTATATAATTAGCATGGTAACATTATTATAGTAAATTCATGGTATAAAAGTAAAATGAGGTGGAAGAGAACATTTTGAATTTGAATTCTGATGATGTAAACGATGATGTCATTGGAACGATGAGGTAAACAATGATGTCATCGGAAGGATGATGTAAGCAATGATGTCATTTGATCGATGATGTAATCAATGATGTCATATGATCGATGATGGAAGTGATGATGTCATAAATTATGGCGAAAAGACTATTTTACCCTTACTCTACCAAGCTTATAAATAGAAGCTCATTCCTTCATTATTTTTCACGAATTCACTAAAGCTTTAGAGCGAGAAAGAATAGAGAGAATAAGAGAGAAATAAGAAGAATCTTCTGTTACTACAATATTGCGGTATCCAATTTCCTACCAAGGTAAGGGGTATTATTTCTTTCTTATTCATGAAGAGAACTTCTGTTATTCCATTATTTATTATTACATTGGAATAACTCAGATATCTGTGACTACCCTATACTTGGTGAAATTCTTACATTATTTCATTCTTTATCGGTATGTTGGAATAACTTTGTCTATCTGAATCTGCATATACATGGTGAAATTCTTCATTATTCCATTTTTATTATTACATTGGAACATCACATGGATGCGTTCGTTACGCATGACTGGTTCCATTATTTATTATTCATTATAATATCCTCGTCGTGACTGGTTCCATTATTTATTATTACATTTGGAATATCACATGCAATGCGTTTATGCATGACACAGTTCCATTATTTATTATTCTATTGGAATAACTTTATCTGCATGCGATTATCGCGCGTGCACGGTGATTTCTTTTGTTATCCCATTCTTTATTATACTCAGTTGGTTAAAGTTTTGACTTCTATACTCTATGAAATTAGTGGAATATCTTTGATATTTGTGCTTCATCCAGTATCTTTTCATGAAAATATTCTTCTGAGCATTCTTGAGTTTTACTCTACAAAGAAGTATCATGTGGACAATTTGGACGTTATTAGTTCTTGGATAAATTAATTCTTGAACTTGTTTTATTGAATTCTTATATCATTGTCATCATCCTCATGTTTATATTATGTTGAAAGTCATCTGTGGCCTGTAGTGCATAGATGGACTTGGTATGATTATGACCAGGGATTATTCGGTGTAATCATGACCGTAATGTTACAAATGATATGGAAAAAGTCATCATTGGCCTGTAATGCATTGATGGACAGTTGTTGGCATGATCATGATCATTGATGAATACACGAATATCCTTGGCCGTAGTGCATGGATTTAGTGCCCTGTCTGCCTGATGTTAATGTTAATCGGTCTATGTTAATTTTTAGACATAAAGATAAATCGGACGGTTCTTTTGAGAGGCATAAAGCCCGTCTTATAGGTGATGGTGCAAGTCAACAGGTTGGCGTGGATTGTGGCGAAACTTTTAGCCCGATGGTCAAACCGACAACTATTCGCACAGTACTCAGTCTTGCTCTCTTTAAGGCATGTTCCATTCACAAGTTGGATGTTAAAAATGCTTTTTTGCATGGTGAACTCAAAGAAACAGTATGTGACGCCCCCAAAATAGGTCCATTCCATCCAACCCATTCTGAGTCGTCAAATACATGGTACAGAAATAACTACAACTTTATTAATACAACATATAAACTGTGAGTTAAATACAAATATTGCCATCTAGACAATATCCACACGCAAATAAATCCCCATCATAATTATTGATACATTATTTTACAAAATGGTGAGGACTACTAAACAACTCTCTAGAACCTTCATTCCATACCCATTAGTACTATTTACATTCTCGCCTCCCGAGAAGAAAAAAAATGGAACAACAAGGAAAAGGGTGAGCTCAACTAGCCCGATAAAGAATATTATGACTAAGATAATATACAACAAATTATCGTTAGTCTTCAACGGAGAAAAAAAACTAATAGAATACAATAGACAACAAGTTTTTAAACCAATATTATTGCGAAATAATAATTCATTAGAAGAGTTAAGTAGAGAATGCAAACTACTATCTTACATATATGAATTTAAAAGTTCATCATCGATATTTTATCCTGTAACATCAATCATATATATATCGGAATCAAATATTCATCTTTGCACTACACAGCCGAAAGATATTCATCGATTAGTCATGTTCATCTAAACACTGTTCATCTTTGCACTACTGGGCCAAAGATATTAATCGATCGATCGTATTCATCTCAACACTGTTCATCTTTGCACTACTACCAAAGATATTCATCAAGAAATCATTCATCTTTTGCCTACTGGGCCAAAGACATTCCATAATATCATCATTTAAGATGAAGATGATGAAAAATATTTTTAAAAGAAACGAATCCGAAGGAAACAAAATGACAAGGATTAAGGATTAAGAATTAAGTACTTTGTTTTATCCACGTCCAAAAATACCTCAAAAATAATCATAGGGGTGTACAATTCAAGAATGATCAAAACATGGATCTGATCAAAGCTAGTATCCGAATAGATATTTTAGACGAAAAGAAAAATTTTCATTTTTAGGTGAATAATGTAAATGATTCGTGAATGAATAGTCTCAGTATATCGTGAATAGTCTTGAGTATCGTGAATAAGAACTCAACACCAAAAATAGAAATTCCACAAAAAAAACATCTTCACGCTTACGTAATAGTACTTTCATGAATAGTAACTTCGTGAATAAGAACTCATGAATAGTAACTCGTGAATAATAACTCATGAATAGTAATCCCGACATGAAAAAAGTTCCAAATTTGATAAAATTTTCAACCAATATTTCGGCGTAATGATATATGAAGAAATAATATCATTTTCGAATAAAATAACATCCCTTACCTTGAAAGACAATACTTACAGTTGAAACAGGATATAAGCTATGACTTGAACTTGCATCAGTATAGCAATACTCAAAGTATACTCAAAATACTCACAAGAATACGCTCAATAATATAGAGAGAAAACTTGGGTTTACGGTGTGATTTTCAATTCTAACCTAAACACCTTATTTATAGGAAAATCTTGTAGAACACCAAAGTAGAAAATTTAATATAATATTAATATATATTTTCCAAAACCTCATACGCACACTTGCCAACTGAATTCAGCTCCTACACATGTTAAATGAGGCCACCTAAACATTCCAAAACGTTTTCCTATTTTAAATATTTTAAACTTCCAAAATCAATTATTTGAACTTGAAACTTCATAATTCATAATAAATAGCCCTTTTATCGGAAAATTCGAATCTCGCGACTATTTATAGAAAATTCAATTCTCTACAACTTTACGGAAGAAAGTTTTTCCAAATTCCAAACAGAAATTGACCAAAATCCATAAGCAGGGAGATTTTACAAAGTATAATCAAATTTCGATCGAAGAAATGGGGTCCACCGACACACAAAACATGTGTTAATCATTTAATGCCACAAAATACTCTTCCTCCTCATATACTCACATATCGCACATTCATTATAAAATATCACTGTTAATATATTATTAAAATAATATATTCAAATGAATTATTTTATCAAAAAGATTAATTTTCAACAATTGTCACATTAAAATTTTCTCCATCTATATCCACATAAAATCAATATTTTTCTCATCATATAAATTAATAATATTATTCACAAATAATATTACGAGAATCACAATCTTGTGACCGTAGTTCCCTAAAGAAAGAGGGGGCTTTCGATAAGAATTTCTCCTTCTTGGCGTATGATTAGGTGACCAAACCTCTCCTTGAAGCAGAACTTTCTGAGACATTGCCAATAATGTTATCTAATAATATTATTCGGATAATATGAATTATTGCTTCGATAATGGAAAATCTTGTGTAATGACAATTTATTGAAACAATAGTAATATAAAATATCAATCGCAAATTATTGAATCAATAAAATAAAATCTTTGAATAATAATTCTTTGTAACAATTATTGAGTAGTGCCTTCTTACGTAAGAATCAATAATTGATGCAATACTGCGTAATCTTCTTGTTCAACAACAGCGTATTAGTGTGTTTTAACCACCGGGTATTCCAACAATATTAATTGTAATAACTACTGCCGTTATTTATAAACAACTTATATTTGTCGTTTTCTTCATCAATCGCTTTTCCAGTTATGGGGCCCACAAAAAGATCACATACTGTCGTTTAATATTCCCAGACATCAAGAATATTCCACGACCAAACGAATATTCCCCACAACAATGAATATTTTATAACCACTTGCTTATTCGAAATATTTCCGTATTTTACCCATAACTATCCACATTAATCAAATCGACCCTTACTATTTCAAAATAATAAATAGAGGAAAATAAATTTCATTTATTAATAATTTGGGGTCTTACACAGTATACATGCATCAGCCCTTGGTTTTTAAAGATCCTAATCGCCCAAATCATGTCTGTCTTCTAAAATGATCTTTGTACGGGTTAAAACAAGCTCCACGTGTGACGCCCCCAAAATAGGTCCATTCCATCCAACCCATTCGAGGTAAATCAAATACATGGTGCGAAATAACTACAACTTTATTATTACAATATATAAATTTGTGAGTTAAATACAAATATTGCCATCTGATAATATCCACACGCAAATAAATCCCCATCATAATTATTGATACATTATTTTACAAAATGGTGAGGACTACTAAACAACTCTCTCTAACCTTCATTCCATACCCCGACTAAGTACTGCTACATTCTAGCCTCCCGAGAAGAAAAATGGAACAACAATGAAAAGGGTGAGCTCAACTAGCCCAATAAAGAATATTATGACTAAGATAATATACAACAAATTATCGTTAGTCTTGACGAGGAAAAATCTAATAGAATACTGATAGACAACAAATTTTAAATCAATATTTGCGTGAAAAATAATAATTCATTAGAAGAGTTAAGTAGAGAATGCAAACTACTATCTTACATATATGAATTTTAAAGTTCATCGTCGATATTTTATCCTGTAACATCAATCAATATACATCCGGAATCAAATATTCATCTTTGCTTCAGGGCCAAAGATATTCATCGATTAATCATGTATCATCTAAACACTGTTCATCTTTACTTTCTACTAAAGATATTCTTCAGAAATCATTCATCTTTGCACTTCTGAGGCCAAAGATATTCAATAATATCATCATTTAAGGTCAAGGCGATGAAAAATATTTTTAAAAAAAACGAATCCGATGAAACAAAATGACAAGGATTAAGGATTAAGGATTAGTACTTTGTTTTATCCACGTCCAAAAATACCTCAAAAATAATCATAGGGGTGTAAAATTCAAGAATGATCAAAACATGGATATAATCAAAGCTAGTATCCGAATAGATATTTTAGAGCGAAAAGAAAAATTTTTTATTTTTCGATGAATAGTCTTAGTATATCGTGAATAGTAACTCAGACACCAAAAGATAGAAATTCCACAAAAAAACATCTTCACGCTTACTTAATGAATAGTACTAAATGAATAAGAACTCATGAATAGTAACTCATGAATAGTAACTTCGTGAATAATAACTTTCATGAATAATAACCCCACATGAAAAAGTTCCAAATTTGATAAAAAGTTCCAACCAATATTTCAAAGATAATGACATTGAAGAAATAATATCATTTGAGAAGAAAATAACACCCACTTACCTCGAAAGACAGTCTTGGTTGAAATCTGGGATATAGGCTATGACTTGAACTTGCATAGTATAGCAATACTCAAAGTATACTCAAAATACTCACAAGAATAAACGATAATATAGAGAGAAAACTTGGTTTACGGTGTGATTTTCAATTCTAACCCAAGCACCTATTTATAGAAAATTGCTTAGAACACCAAAGTTGAAAATTGAATATAATAATATTATTTATAAACAAAATTCCTTAGCCCACCTTTGAAATCTGATTTCAGCCATAGCACATGTTAAATGAGGTTCACAAACTCACCAAAAACGTTTTTCTCAAAATAATTAATTAAAACTCCCAAAAATCAATTATTTGAACTCAAAACTTCAATAATTCATAATAAATAGCCCTTTTGTCGAAAATTCGAATCTCGAGACTTTTATAGGAAATTCAATTCTCTACAACTTTGCGGAAGAAAGTTTTTCCAAATTCCAAATGCAATTAATCGAAATCCATAAGCAGGCGATTTTACGGTATAATCAAATTTCGATCAATAAATGGGGTCCACCACACACAAAACATGTGTTAATCATTTAATGCCACAAAAATACTCTTCCTCCTCATATACTCATATATCCCACATTCGTTGTAAAAATATCACGTTAATATATTATTAAAATAATATATTTAAATGAATTATTTTATCGAGAAAAGATAAGATATTAATTTTCAACAATTGTCACATTAAAAATTTTCTCCATCTATATCCACATAAAATCAATATTTTCCTCATCATATAAATCAATAATTAATTATTCACAAATAATATTACAGAATCACGATCTTTTGTGACCGAATTCGTTCCCGAGGAAAGAGGGGCTTTCCAATAAGGATCTCTCTCTTCTTGGCGCGCAATTAGGTGACCAAACCTCTCCTTAGACAGAACTTTCTAGACATTGCCAATAATGTTATCCAATAATATTATTCAGATAATATGAATTATTGCACCGATAATGGAAAATACTATGTAATGACAATTTATTGAAACAACGGTAATATAAAATATTAATGCGTGAATTATTGAATCAATAAAATAAAATCTTTGAGCGATAATTCTTGTAACAATTATTGAGTAGTGCCTTCTTACGTAAGAATCAATAATTGGTGCAATCTGCATGTCTTCTTGTTCAACAACACGTATTAGTGTGTTTTAACCACCGGGTATTCCAACAGTATTAACGGTAACAACTGCGAAGTCTATACCTTATAAGATACCGGTTCTACACATTATTTTATCTCTCTTACTTGCGTTCAACGGTTAAATTTGACTCCGGAAAAATTAGACTTTGATTTATCTATTGAAACTTCGTTGGGAGAAACCTTCGTTACCTCCACTGTTTATTAATCTTGTTGTTTCAAATAAACATTTTCACGATCTTATCTCTTTGAAAATACTTGCCTTTGAGGTAATTTTTGAAAACGATTGATTAACTACTCATTATTCTTTTTGTAAGGTTGTTAGCTTTCATATTCCTAACCAACTTTGTTATACGAATTCAAAGTAACCAAACCACAAAGTTAATCATTTTGTTATATCGAAGCCATAAGTAAAGAGCCCCGATCCTTTCGTTGTTGACTTCCTTGTGTGGAATGCACCGAAGCGGACTTTACAGAGGCGACGTCGTGGATGAAGATGGCAAGTTGATAGGTATCATTGTGAGGTCTTTATCCAGGTTAAGGATAGAAGTCACAGTTGGTATTAATGTGACGTCTTATCCAAGTCTTGACGACGAGAATATGAGTTTGAATGATATTTCTATCATTAATAAATTTCTTGGCGTATTCTTGAAGACTTCCTAGCCTACCCTAGAGCGTGAAATCGAATTTTGTATTGACCCCGATGAAAAAACCCATTTCTTAAACCTCAAATATTTCTTTAACTAAAAGGATGCATTTACGAGGATTATGATGAAAGTCATAATAAAAGCATTGGACTAATGAAAATCACGGGTATATGAAGTATTAGTAAGTGTTATGATGAGTTATGTTGGTTATTATGTGAAAACATGAAAGTTTCTTAGAAATCACAAAGAGTTGAAAATCAGATTTTGGTGAAAAACGTAACATGAAATTCAATTGACCATATCTCCTATTATATGTTGAATTTTTGAGTGTGGTCAAGTCTTAGAGTTAGATCTATGAGTTACCTAACTAATCCTTGTGGAATTACTGGAAAAGGTGTTGTAGATTTTTGTGTGGACTGATTTTAGCAAAGGAGTGCAAAGCTGCAAAAAAAATCGAAAAAGCTACTGCCATGATTTTAGAGAGGCTGTTTCGGCCACTTAAATTATGAGAAAAATTCTGGCCTTTTGGGACATGAAGGTATATGGTATAAAGTACCTCCTGTCCAAAAATGAGCTCATTCTGACTTAAAATGAGCAAGTTATGACTATTTAAATATTTAGGTTTTTCGAAATGAAAACGCTATAACTTAGGAGTTCTATAACTCAGGTGACCATGAAATTTAATCTGGAAGCTCACGTTAACATGTGTAAGGTCCTGCCAATATTTGGGAATTTTGGAGTTAAACTTGAGGCATTTAATTTCTTAAGGAATTAATTAGAAATTGATTTTGAAAAATAGTAAATGAATTTTAAAATTCCGAAAAAATATATTTTCATTATGGGACTATATTATGCTAAATTCCAGAAAAAAAATATTTTTGGGACTGATTTGGTATTTTCATGAAAATAGTTTAATTACGAACATATGAGTTAAATATGTTATGTGAAGTAACAAAGTTGAAAATAGGATTTTATGGTTAGAAATCCTATATAGAGTATATGCATATTTTTTATGAGGATTTGATAATTGGTGATGATATCTTATGAGTATGGCGGTTTTGAATGATTAAATGCATTATATGGTAAAAGCGTAAACAATTGAGATAAATTGTTTATAAATTTAAGAAGTATTGGTATAATATTAATGATATTAGATTATGAGATTATTAAGTGATTGATAACATGGGGATATTCTTGAATCTGGATAAATTATATTATAAATGTTTAATATTTATCCTTTATCTCATTTGATTGATTCTTTATATCATTATCCTCATGCTTATATTATGTTGAAAGTCATACGTGGCTTTTGTAGTGCGTAGATGGACTTGGTATGATTATGACCGAGGATTGTTAGGGTATAATCATAACAGTAATTGAAAACACGATTATCTATGGCACGTAGTGCATGGATAATTGTGGTGCGTGATCTTAATGAATACACGATTATCTTTGGTAGTGCATTGCATGGATAATTTGTGGTCGTAATCTTAATGAATACACAATTATCTTTGGTAGTAGTAGTGCATGGATAATTTGTGGTCGTGATACTAATGAATACACGATTATCTTTGGTAGTAGTGCATGGATAATTTGTGGTCGTGATACTTAATGAATACACGATTATCTTTGGTAGTAGTCGTGGATAATTTATTGGTCGTGATCTTAATGAATACACGATTATCTTTGGTAGTAGTGCATGGATAATTTGTGGTCGTGATACTTAATGAATACACGATTATCTTTGGGTACGTAGTGCATGGATAATTCGTGGTCGTGATCTTAATGAATATCCTTGGCTTGTAGTGCGGGATGATTCGATGATATGAATTAATTATTGAAATTTGAGTCTCGTGATGAAATATTAATTCATGGATGTGGTAAAAAGTCGTCTTTGGTAGTAGTGCATTGATAGACTTGGTATGATTATGACCACGGATTATTCGGTATAATCATGGCCGTAATTGAAAACACGAATATCCTTGGCGATGGTGCATGGATAATTAAGTGGTCGTGATACTCTTATTAAGCCAGCGTCTCGGCATTATTGGTTTTACGGTTGTATATCTTTGGCTGTAGTGAAAAGATGAGTTGTTAATGAATATCTTTGGTAGGATTGCGAAGATGAATTTAATATTTTTAACGATAAAGGTATTGAGGTATCCTCACCTCTTATCATACCAGTGCGTACCCTAATTTCGAGTGCGAAATTCCATAAGGAGGGAGATTGTGAGACCCCAGATTTTATCAATAAAGATTTAAATTTTGTTTAAATAATTTTTAATATTATGGTGTGAATTTGAGATAATATTATAGTTGTGGGTAGTATTTATAAATTTTGCAAAGTATCTGAGTGGTTATATTATATTAGATTGGTGGGGAATATTCGGTTTAGCGAGGGAATATTAGTGCAACTACCAATCATTGGTGGACCCTATAACGAAATTATTATTTGGATTGAGAAAACGACAAAAATATTTTATTGAAATAACGGCGGAAGTTTTACTGGTTGATCTTTGTTGAACTACTTTCAAGTAGTAAATGCGATGTCGTGTGGTTGCGTAGTAGCACCGGTATTGATTATTGATCTTTATGTGAGAAGTCACTCGGTTTGATTCCATTATTATCGATTAATAATATGAATTATTATAGCGATAATGACGTTTTATTTTATTCAGTATTATTAACGTAATAAAATGTAAACATCTTTTATATAAAATGTAATACTTTATGAAAGTTATTACATAAATAGAATATATTATATTTTATTATGCATAGTGTTGCGTAGTGTTTTTGCGTAGTGTTGCGTAGTGTTTGCATAGTAAAATATTTTTATATAAATAGAATATATGATATTTTATTTAAAAGATTTTTGCTTTAAATATGGACCGTCGATTAAAGTAAATCAATCTGCAGGCCAGATTAATGGATTAATTACTATGCATTCTATTTTCCTATAAATAGAAGCTCATTCCTTCATTATTTTCTTTACAATTCAACTGAAACTACAGAGAGAAATTATAGAGAGAAGCTATAGAGAAAAAATATATAGAGAAAGAAGAAGAAAGTATTACAGTACTTCACTACTTTGATATCTAGTGTCTTTTACGGTAGTGGATATTATTTGTTGTACTAGTAAGAAGTATTATTCTTTCTTATTCATGAAGAGAACTTACATTATTCCATTCATTATTATTACATTAGAATAACTTTGTAAAAGTGGCATACCTTATACATAACTTTTGTATCACGGCGTACCCCTATACTTGGTGAAATCCTTATATTATTCCATTCTTATTTATTACATTGGAATAACTTTTGTATCTGTGAATCCCTATACTTGGTGATCTTCTTACATTATTCCATTCTTTATTATTACATTGGAATATCACATGCGTGTTTTTTACAGGACACAGTTCCATTGTTTATTATTCCACATTTATTATTACATTGGAATATCACATGCGTGTGTTTTACAATTTAACTGGTTCCATTGTTTATTATTCAAACATTTATTATTACATTGGATCATCACATCCGGTGTGAATTTCACGACTGGTTCCGTTATTATTATTACATTGGAATAACTTTTATACATCTTAAGCAATCGCATCCATGGTGATTTCTTTTGTTATTCCATTCTTTATTATACCCGAGTTAGTTAAAACTTTGACTTATATACTCCATGAAATTAGTAGAATATCCTTGATATTTGCGTTTCATCCATATCTTTTCATGGAAATATTCTTCCGAGCATTCTTGAATTTTACTCTGAAAGAAGTATCGTGTTGACAACTTGGGCGTTATTGGTTCTTGGATTAATTAATTCTTGAACTTGTTTTATTGAATTATTATGTCATTGTCATCATCCTCATGTTATGTTATGTTGAAAGTTATCTATGTCTTATGTGCGTAGATGAACTTGTATGATTATGACCGAGGATCATTCGGTATAATCATGACCTTCTTTAAAATGATGTGACAAAAAGTCCTTGGTAACGTAATGCGATGATGGATAATTTTGGTATGATTATGACCGGGGGTGATTCGGTATAGTCGTGAACATTGATAATTTGATGAAAATCATTGGCCAGTGATGCGAGGATGATTAGATGTGGTGGTTTATTTATTAAAATTTGAGTCTCGTGATAAAAATTGATGAAAACCTTTTAAAACCTAAAAGATAGTAGACTTTATTTTCTACTTGACTCTTTTAATGGATTGCATATTCAATTGCAGATTAAACCTGGTTGTCTATTGTATTTTATCGGTTTAACATTTGTTGAAGGCTAATGATAATTTATTACGCATTATCTTAGTCGTAATATTTCTTCTTGGGCTAGTTGAAACTTACCCTTTCTTTCAACATTCTCTTGAGAAATGAAAACATAATTTGAGACAGTCGAGGAGCGAGTAATGGTCCGGAGGATAGCATTAGTAGTCCTCACTATTACGTGAAATAGTGTGATAATAGTTGTAATGAGGACTCCTTTTGAGTTTGTATAATATCTAGTAGACAATATTTGTATTCAAACTCGCGATTTATATCAGTATTATACTGCGTGAGTATATTAGTAAGTTGTATTTTTGAATTTATGTACTAGTATAAGTGGCGGCCAAGATGGGTGGCGTATATCACAATTTTGGAGGCGTCATGCGAGTGACTTAATTTAAAAAATTAAAAATTCAATTAATATTCAATAAAATGTGTCAACTTCAATGACTAAATCATTAGTTTTTGCCGTTTATTTATTATACTTCTAACCTATATGTGACACTTAATTTAGTTCTTTTTTTTCTGTCAATGAAATGAGATTATTGTCAATTATTTAAAAATAAAAATAGAGTTAAACCCATGTAAGAAAAAAGAGCTAGGAATATTTAGTAATCCGGACCCAATCGATTGATGGTTTGACAAGTGGATTATTAGGCGTGGTAATGAGTCACATATGGTTCGATGTATTCTTTTTATACCCGTTCCCTCAATATGTAATTTTCCTCGAACTTGGTTGGACTCCAAAAACAATCAACAAGTCTTGGGCGACAGGTTTGCACTAACCGGTCTAGCGATGGGGCCGAATTTTATTTATTTTTGTTTTTTGTTTTTTACTCTTAAATAATTAATATAATTTATTGAAACTAAAATTTTTATAAAATACAGTAATTTCGGTGTCATTTGAATATATGTAAAAAACAGGGTTGTACAGTTTGTGCAATCCTATTTTTTATATGTATCAAAAAATAACTAAATCACTACATTTTATAAAAATTTTAATTCCAACAAATCACATTAATTATTTAAAAGTTAAAAGCAAAAAATAAAATTTTGGTCGTTCGCCACCCTGTTCGGTGCAAACTTGTCGTCGTAGAAGGACCGAAAAACAATACCTTATAACATGTCGCATCATGCTTTACATATTTCTCTTTTTTTTTTCTCAAATCAAACTTTTCCAAATTCTTTTATATTATTTTTTATAATTATTTTTAATTCAAAATTAAACATGTAATATTTCTATTACTAGCAACACCTTATATTATAAATAGAACAAATTTATAATAAAATAATTATGTATATACAAAAAGCTAATTATAAAATAATAATATATATAATTAGGTTAAAATGGGAGTGAGAGGGTATATCTCATACCCGATCCTAATCCTATAAGGTTTAAAAAATTGAGTCCCATTAGAGTCGAGATCGAATAAAATTGTCAGGCCTACAGATTTTAGAACAAGGGAGTACGAGTTTTTTAGGTGTTTGTTTGTTGATGTTTAGAAAGTTGATATTTTCACAACACTTTTTGATATTTTTAAAATAAAAGTGTCGTTATACAATTTATGACGACACTTTTTATATGAAAATATCATTTTTTATTGTGAAAATATCAATTTCCTTATTTTATATCAATTTTTATTGTGGAATCGTTATTTATTAATCTTGTTTTATTATTATTTCATCCGGTAGTCAAAATTGGAGTTAATGGTGAGATGGCGCTTGACCGCTTAGAGGGAGTAGCGGCCAACAATTTTTTTCTTGATCGCTACTCCCTCTGGCGGCAAGTCAAAAAGCGACCAGATTCGTTTTGATTTGGCCATTAGAAAATGTGATCAACATCAAAAAATTTGACTTAATTATTGATTATCCTAATTATTCTCGTATATATATACTACTTATTAATCATTAAAATAAAATAATAAATAATTATAAGAATAATTATAAGGATAATCGATAATTATCTTTATACTTATCCTTATAAGAATAATTCTTGATTATCGGTATGTATAAGAATAATTATTGATTAATGTTTTATGATTTTAATTATAAATAGGAAATAGTGATTGAGTTTATATATTTGAGTAGGAATATAATATAAATTCAATCACTATTTTTATTATAATTAAAAATCATAAGATAATAATTAGTAATTATCCTTATACATACTTATTTTATTAATAAGTATAGGAAATATATAAAGATAATTGCGATTATCCTTATAATTATTTATTATTTTATTTTAATGATTAATAAGTAGTATATATATACGAGAATAATTAAGATAATCGATAATTAAGCCAAATTCTTTTATGTTGGTAAGCTTACTCCCTCTGGCGACGATCAAAACACTCATCGTTTTGTTTGGCCATTAGAGGATGTATTAACGATATAAAATTTGTTGGCCGCTACTCCTCTAGCGGCCGAAAATATCTCTCGGTATTAACTTTAATTTTGGACCATGAATATTAATAAAACAGATAGCTAATAAATAACGTATCCATGATCATCATTTCTATATATATATATATATATATATATATATATATATATATAGTTTTATCTTTGTTAGTCGAGTAATGTTAGGGATCTTAATTTTTTATTTTAAATGAGTTTTAATTTCAAATGACATAATATTAAAGATTTTATTAATAATTTATGACATAGTCAATCACAAAAGATCTATTTAATCAATATTATGATTATAATAACACATCTTTTGAGACCCTAACATCACTTTGTTAATGTCGTAATGTTGTTTTCATACTAAATCAATTTTATTATCTGTGCACTATGTCCAAATTCAAAGTCATTTTGAATTTTAATTTTTTGAAAATGAATTATCTTTTTGCCTTTTGCTAAAAATAATAAATAAATAAAATTGTTCATTCATGCATGTAGGCGAAACATATAAGTCGGTACTAGTTCTTCAAAAACGTGCACAAAAGCAACTCAACGAGAGAGAAATGTCATAGACCTCGTGCTCCTGAAGTCAAGTTCAAAACTCTAGAATGATAGGGTACCGTTCTTTAATATAAGTCGTTTTAAAATTATGTATAAATATTAAAAAAAATGATTGTATAGTATTAATTATAATATCAATTATTTATATTACTCTTATATTTATTAGACAAAAAATAGTGAGAGAACCAAATTTATTATTTAATACCAGAGCCGGTCCTAGGTTTTTTAAAGCTCAGGGCAAATTTTGTCAAGTGTGCCCTTTTATACAAACTAAATAAAAAAATAAAATTATCAACTAATTAATTTTATTAAAATTATAAGAATTTACGAAAGATAAAGAAGAACACTTTAAAATGTCATCAAAGCAAAGAATCATCACATGTACTTACAAAATAAAAATATCAATGAAATCGGTAAAACTAATGAAATACACCATTAGTAGTTGGCAAAGTTTCTTGATTACTGTGATCGAACTTTTAATTTTTCAAATTACCCCACTAAACTAATTATTATTTTGAAATTGAGTTATTAGTTAAAAAAAAATAAGCAGAGCGTTAATTTTTTGAATCTATATTTTATGAAACTCTGCTCATTTTATGAAGAAAAAAAAGTTTCAAATATTTTTTACTTAAAATAATAATTATTTTAAAAAATATTTAAAATAATTATTTTTAATTAGTTTGATGGGGTAATTTAAAAATTAAAATTTCAATGTTATGTCGATAAAATATGCCAACTACTGATGAAATAATCATTAGTTTTATGAATAAAAATTAACGTCAGTTTATTTTTTTTAACAGAATGACCCTAATTCAAAATAATAATTAGTTTAGTAATGTAATTTGAAAAATTAAAAGTTCAATGGTGTAATCAGTAAAACTTACCAACTACAGTGAGTATTTCTTTAGTTTTGCCCAATGAAATCTAAACCACAAAATATCATTTAAAATTTCTTCTTGTTACACTTTTAGATGCAAAATTATCAATTATACTATCATATTTAATATTTTCTAACATATTATTTTCAATGCATAATATCGCTAATCTTTTTATTATTTTATTTTTTTATACACATAAATATATAAGTTTATAAAAAAATTTGGACCCCCTCAATTGTGGGCGCAGGTGATTCTATTGGCCCGTGCCTAATTTTACATTTATCTTTTAGGGTAATATTGAGAATTAAACAATTAATGCTTACTTGAAATTTTCAAACAACTTATATTAAAAAACAAAAATATTTTTTTATTTGACTTATATTAAGGAATTGAAAAAGTAGGCTGAGAATTTATTTTTAACCAACTCACATGTATTGACGTAGATTTTATGGTCACACTTTCAATTTAACTGTGATAACTATATATCTAAAAAAATTATCCGGGGATGTATTACACTTTTTAATCTCACATCGTAATATATGGAATATTTAAATGTGTGTATAAGAACTCAAACTGTTATTATTAATATTTTCAATCACGACATTTTGAGTGAGTGTACGTAATAAATTAAGATGACTCAAGAACATATTATTAAGACAATGTATTAAATCTTATTATACTATAATTTGATTCGGATTTGTGATTTGATATAAGTTATTATAAGGTTTGTCTTTTTTAAAATTCTTATGATCAAGTGTCCATGATAGTCTATATTGAGCTTTAGATAGAGAAACACACTAATATGAGTCAGTACTTTACCAATGAATGTGTTAGATTTAGTTTTCAATTCCTCAAAAGTTGATTATAATTTTGAAACTTGAAAAACAAAATGAAAAATAAAGGAAAATGAAATGATATTTAATATTTTGTTATAAATTTTTAAGAAAATTGATATTTTCACAAGCAAAAGTGATAGTTTCAACAGATTCCTCCTACATAAATAGTAAATGACTCACTTTCATATGAAAAAGATGTTGTGAAAATATCAATTTTTACTTGCGAAAATAATAATTTCATTTTTTAAACCTTGGATTATACTATATTTTGACATTCTTCTTTATATTAGTTTTTCAGAAGTTAGATAATTAAATTTATCTTCATTAAGATAGTTTTTTTTTCCTTCTTACATTATAATTTTGTTTTTTTTTTTTTTACATGCATTAGTTGTCAATTTTTTAGCTTCTAACCTTCTAGATTGCCACATTTCTCTCCTATCTCTAATTTTCCAATTCCCTCTGCTACCACTAAATACAACTCTCTCGAATGCCCCACGCGTTTACATAGATTTTGAAGAGATTTTCCGTGCCTAATTAAAATTACGAAGAAGCTTACTACTATTTTCCGAATCGTCAACCATAAAGAATGCAATAAATAAATAAAATATTATTCATTAAATGGAAATTTTGATCATTATTTGCATCTTCCTCGCTCAATTGTATATTTTGAAAACGATAATTAATTTTTAATAAAAAAATTGTTTTACATAGATATCCATGTTATATTCTTATTTTAATAATGTCTCGTGATCCTATCACCGCTGGTGTGTATACATTATCAGCGTATCAAATTTTAATTCTTTTTCTTTTTACTACGAAAATAACATGCATGTCTGCTTGGTTAATTTTTTAAACGGAAAATTTATGCATTTTGAGGATAATAATTTGTTGGAAAATTTTGGAACATAATTGTTTATTTTTTCCTAAATTTGAAAATATTTGAGGAGACTATGATATTCATTAGTGAGGATAAATTTGGGCGGACTTCTTGTGAGTCGAGGCGACACTCATATGCTAAGTTGACCTGACAATTTTAGTTCTCTGTCCTTAAGGTCAAAATTGAAGGTTAACATTTAATTTTAGAGTATTTTCAATTTTAAGTTGTATGTGGATTTACTTTTTGTCGAATTCAAACACTTCAATCATCCAAGGGGAACCCTAGTATTTTTTATTATTTTAATTTTCATTTACTTTTAGTAAATTGCCATATGTTTTATTGTCCCAAAATAAAACAAAACAGAATATTAATTTCCTTTTGGTTATATATATATATATATATATATATATATATATATATAGAATTAGGATCAGGTTCGGAAGTCCGGATCTGATCAAAATTCAGACCCTTTTTTTTTTTTTTTTTTTTTTTAAAAAATAACTAAAAAAAGTTTAATATTTTATGAAACTGGAATTTTTACATAATACAATGTTTTGGGTGTGATTTGGATATATATAATAAAACATATATGTACAGACATGTTAGTTGTTTTACAAAAAAGAAAGCAAAAAAAAAATGGTTCGTATTTTTATAAAGTCCGGGATCCCAGACTGGATCCGGACTCTCTCTCTCTCTCTCTCTCTCTCTATATATATATATATATATATATATATATATATATATATATATATATATATATATCTTCATTACGTAATGTTGCTGCCTGTATGATCAGTTGACAATTGATCAACTTAATTAAACAATTGAGTTGAAATTGTACACCAAATAGACCATTAAATAAAATATTATTAGTCCTTTTGTTCTTTTATGCTTGCACTCCTCACTTTTCTTTATATATATATATATATATATATATATATATATATATAAAAGCATAATTAAAATTCTTAAAAAACAATAATTCTATTTTGCTAGAAAATAATAAACTCGATCGGCTATTTTACCCATCCTTCACTCGATCTACTTCCAAACTCTTTGTCTCTATATTTTATTACCCTATTAGCATCTTGATCTTACCATTATATCCTATTTACATAAATAGATTTTCTTTTTGGAAGAATATGAATAGATGAAATGTGTTGAAAGTTGAATTATTATTTTGAAAAAAATGTTATATAAGTACATATATAAGGATAAACTCATGTGACTCAATGTTTTATTTATTATTTACAGTTATCTGTTAGTTGCAGTCATAATCATATACAGAATTAATTAGGCTCCACGACACTCAGCATAGTCAGCATCAACAAAATTAATAGTAATAGTAGTAATAAATAAAATAACAGTACTGTCAATATTAGTATTAATTTATATTATATATTATTATTAAGACCATTAAAAATCTCCCATGTAATTTCATTTCTCTCCAAATATATAAGACCCGTTTGTTTCGGTTTTTTCTTTGCAACTTTTAATTTTTAGCTTCTCAAAAATTATATGAGTGGTATTTATTTATTTCAGCTTTAATTTAGGTCCAAAAGCTATCAAAAGCTAGAAGTAGAGCTAAAATCACCTATTTAGGTGCTTCTCAAATCAACTTCCCAACTCTCAATAAAATAAAATTATATTATTTATACATACTACATATTATATATATATATAACATAAATTAATAAATAATTACATATTAATATATTTATAAATAATTAAATATAGATATACAAATATATATTAATAAATAAAACAAAATATATATAAATAATTATATTTATACATTATTAACTTTTTAATAGGTTAATGTATATAAATATTATATATATATACAAATATATATTAATAAATAAACATAATATATATCAATAAATAATTATATATATACATATATATAATTAACTATAGAAGATAAGATTTATATTTTAAGTATATATTTTTTCGTACATACAAATAAACATTTATATTAATTAATATTTTGTTACTAGAATCTAGCTTATCATATTTTTGTAACATATTTTGAAGAATCGAGAATCGGGATCGAGAATCAGAATCAGTTTAAGAAAGGCTAATTAAAGAATCAAAATTAGAATCAGCTTATAAGAATCAGAAGCTAAAATAATAAAAAAAAATTATACATAACTAATAAATAAATAGTGATTAGGTCAATTACTCAAATTTAATGCAACTTTTAAGTAGAATTCTCTAAATTATGTCACTCATTACGTCCAACAAAATCACAATATTAAATAACTACTACTACTACTACTTGATATTGACACACTTGAAGGAGATCATCCATTATATTAAATCTTGTTTCTTTTGAATTAACAAACATGTTTGGGTGACTTAAAAAAGAGATACAAAAAAATTATAATCGTTAACTTGGTAAATTATCTATTAATTACATTTTAATACATTATTTTGTAAAAGTTTTTTCATTTTTTCATCAAAGAAAAAAAAACTAAACTCAAAAACAAGCTTCACATAGAAATGAAACAAGTAAACTCACATAAAACTTAAAAGTCTGTGTAATATATTAACCACTAGGCTAATGGAAGTAGCTTATAAGCTTTGTAAGAGTTCTCTAATTGGCTTAATTAATTTTAATTAAAAAAGAGAAACTGGATATATCCAACGGTCAATGATTACTTGTAAAACATATATGCATGCCTTCATGGTAAAATTTTCCAAGTTTCATGGCCTACTGGCCCCTTTCCACTGTACAAACCTTGGCAACCAAGTAAGTGTATCATTCCATCACTGCTATAAATAAATAAAAGCCCTTCTCACTCTCATCCTCAAGCTCTTATATTTATTTATTTATATCTCACTTGGAATATTCCTCTGCCTATTTCTTGCTAGACCCAAACACTTTACACCTCTGTTTTCGTTCTCTTCTTTCAAATATTAATCCATTTTCAAAATCCAGCTCTCAAAGAAATGGAAATTACAGCCTCTAAGCCAAAGAATAATCCAAATCAAAGCCTTCCCCCAAAAAGAGGGCAGATCAAGATGAAGATATTAAGCAAAATCCTCAAATCAATTGCCGGCGGATCAAAAAGAAGAGGAAGGGAAAATGATGAGATGCCTCTTAGCTCAACTTCCACTACTCCACATGAAACACCAAGTGGGTATAACTCAGATGACCATTCTGATGGATGATCTGTTCTGGATCTATCAATATTGGGGTTGGGTTTTATGTACAGTTGAAATGCGAGAAACAGAGGTTTTAATAGTTTGTTATCTCATTATCAAGTTGTATTTGTAAATTATTATTTTTTTAAATAAATTTAATTGTTTATTTTGAATTCATAGAACTGAGATGAGAGGATGAGATTGATTTTCAAACATTATTAATTGCATGACTCTCTTCATCAGAATTACTAGTATTAATTATTAGTTTTCGGTTGATCGATTTGTGATGCCAATCAGGTGTGCAGCTTGGAAAAATTATTGCTCACTTCTTTGTTGACGTCTTCTTTGGTTGAATTCTGGCTATGTATGACATGATATAGGTTCAATTTTACTTGAGGATCTTATTTCCTTTTTTTCACATCCTTATGATCTAGCAGCAAGTTTTTTTAGTTAAATTACACAGGGTGACATATTATTTTGCTTCATTGATTTAATAAGATTGCCTTCTTCTTTCTTTTCATACTTAAATTTAAGGTTTTTCCTGTATGAGGTTATTATACCTTATACAGAAAGAAAAGGATAGTATACAAGTTCCTCTTCGAACAGGGAATAGTGTTCACCTCATGTGAGAGACTATTAAATTTATTTGTAAAAATATCAATTTTTTACCGAAAAGAGATTAGTCTCGATCATTAGACATGTTTTTAATGATTGTGCTCATGAATATTATATATAGTTAAATTGTTTGTAATATAGTAATAACTAGTGAATAGGTCAACTCCACAAATTACTCAAATTTAATTCTACCTTTTAGTTAAAGAATTTGTAAAATGAAAGCGAAGCAGTTTGAAATTTCGATTGAACATTGTTAGATTAAAAATTCGATTAGAGCTTCACTAGAAATATAAATAGTCGAAATATGAACAGCATTTTAAAGTTCGATAAATTCTCGAACTCTCCTCAAATTATAATTTTCTATTGATCTTTCGGATCGTATTAGATTGGAAAAATCCAAAACTAGAAAACGATTAAGATAAATGTTAGAACTTAGTAGCTAAATGAACTCCAATCAAACCTTATTTTATACTTGATAAATTTTGTGAACCAAATCTGAACAACTCATTACTCATGTCTACTCGGTTCGTTTAAAGCTTTACTTTAGTAGAATCTTCTGAGTTATGTCATTCATTACGTCTAACCAAAACACAATGTAAAATTACTACTACTACTTGATGCCGACACACTTGACTTGAGCCTTTAGGTGTATGACTGAGGCTTAGAGATGAGGGAAAAGAGGTAAAAGGAGAGATAATCTATTATATTTGAATACAATTTCACCTGTTGTTATAGTCTAAAAAATATGCCATCATATTTAATTGTGTAATGTACATATATTTTTCTTTATTTTAATTATACGGGTCAAGTGGAGCCTGAAAAAAGGGCAAAGAGGGGAAGAATAAATTGTGCTAAAAACTAACGAATTTTCAATCAACTAAGTAAAATTTTTTTACTTTAAACTTGAGAGAAACCATTTTTACACAAAATCGTAAGAGACAAGAGACGTTAGTTGACTTATTTTGACCGTATATTTTAGATGGGGTGAATTTTAAATTTAAATTTATTTTTATCCATTAAAAAATGAGATGGATAATGTGACATGAATATTAACTCTAGAGTGGCCTAGGTACCACATTCATCTTCTTATTTCTCTAACCGAGCCCAATCAAAATCATTCCAACAGAATTACATAAATCGTAATGAATCAAAACTCAAAGCCCCAAATTCAGTAATTAGCTCATAAATCAAATGGTAAAGTACTCTTCTATCACAAAAAAGAAAAACACTAACCGAGCTTAGAGAGTCGTACGTTGTTCGAGACCGCCATGGTTGAGCTTAAAGAGAAGCAGATTTGTAACTGCGATCCTAATGGAATCGGAGAAGGCAAAGTTGGGGAGGGATTGTGGCCATTGATTTCAGAACCGTGGTGTTTGGATGACTTGAAAATGGCGTGTCTTCGAGAAAGGAGTTGAAGGAGTTAGGGTTTTGATCAAAGTGCATGAGCAGAGAAAATTGTGGTGGATTGGCTTTTACCGTTGGATTGGTCGTGGAGAACGAGGGATTCCATTACTTCTTCTTTATAGTCCTGGTTCATCATTTTGCTTGATTTGCTAATTGTTTGTGAAATCAAAGCTGAAGTGAAACTGGGTGGAATTGAATTGATTATTGTATACTATATGAAGATAAAATATAGCGGCGTGAGGACTATGGTGAAGGCGACGGGTGGCGGAGCTGCATGTAGTTCCGGGGATTACACGACAAATTTGTCCACCATTGATGACGGGATGGTAATTTGTTGGAGGAGGAAAGAATTTGCAATTGGTGAGGACTTTTTTTAATCAGCAATTCCATGTCACAAATATCATAGTCATTATTTTTGAAATTATTACAGGTGAATGAAAAAATTGAATAAAATGTATTTAAATTTTATTTATTTATATTTTTATTAACAGGTAATTTTAGAATTTCGTATCCACAAATTTTTGTTATTTTTAATTTAATTAAAAGAATAAGTCTTGGCGGACAGGTCCAATGGATCGAGAAATTAGACCGGTTCTAATTTTTTTGTTTTTTGGCTTTTCTTGTAACTCCTAAAAAATATATAGTATTTATTTCAATTAATTTTTTTATAGAATATAGTATTTTTAAGTGTAATTTGGATACGTATCTGAAAGCAACGATTATGCGGTTATGCGTATAGTATTTTATATATGTATTGAATTACATTCAAAACATTATATTTATAAAAATTTCAATTAAAATAAATCATATTTTTAAAATCATAAAAAAATTAAAATATCCAATTTTCTGGTCCAAATAATCCGTCCTTCCAGAAGGACTCTAATTAAAAAGCCAAGCTTAGCAAAAAATTAACTGTCAAAGTCAGTCAACTTCTGTCTGTCAAAAAAAAAAACAAAATAAAATTCTCTCTTAACTTTAATATTTAACTGAAAAAAATTGTACTAAATTATTTAAAATAAAAAATAAATGTAATTTTAGTTAAATTTTAGCATCATTTTTTAAGAGGGAACTAGTATATTTTAATTATGGGGATTTATTATACCTGTACTACGTCTCCGAATCAAATTTCAAAAATAATAAAAATTAAAATCAATCAAATTGCATGGCCCAGTTCACACAACTTGCAGCCAAGTAACTATACCTTCCACCACTGCTATAAATAAAAACCCTCGCCAGTCCTCAGTCTCCCCATCAAGCTATAATCTTTATTTATTTCTCACTTGGAATATTCTCTCTGTCTGTTTCT